>JARKIC010000717.1:0-206067 GCA_029378375.1 Mycena olivaceomarginata | reverse complement strand
TCAAAACTCGGTTTGAACTGAGCCTACACGAGTGAATTTGGCAAAGTTTGGCAATTACAAGCCATGGTTGAAATTGTGCATGTTTGCCTAGGAATGAAATGCCAGCACTGCCCGAGAAAGAAATCCGAAGAGACAGATCTGCTTGAAATTTCCCTGGCTATACACGAGTGAATTTGGCACAGTTTGGCAGGGGTTGAAATTGTGCACTTGTACTAACATTATTAACCATTCCTTAAGCAAATGGTGCGCAAGCTGTGCTGGATAGACATGACAGTTGGATGCACACCACAAATTCCTCATTTTGGGCATTTTTGGGCATTTTGGCCCATTTTTGCCCAAAATGGCCAACTTGACATCAACATTGTGAGCTCAAATCCGAATCAATTTGAATGAACTGAAATGTGGGTATGCTCTATTTTTCAAGTATTTTCATGCTATGGTCACCATTTTTCAATACCATGTGATTCCACAAACTCGATTTCTGCAAAAATAACTATTTATTTTATCGTGGGAAATTAGGATCCCTTCGTTCCTATCCCTTGACATACCTGCTGACCACGGACATTGGTTCCTCAGGACCCGGAAGCGCAATCATTAACCAGCGCGCGCTTATCCTTGGGCTTGCTCTCCTATTCAGTGACTTCGATACGATCCTCCCTTCCGCTGCCTCTGCGCATCTGGGTCTGGGCGCGCAGTCTGCGCAGTCCACCGCAACCCACGAAGCAGCGGACGGCCGTGCACATGAGCCATTCTTCCCCCTCTAGAAATAGACGATGCCCCGCGCAACGCAGATATTATCGACAACACCGCACCCCTTCGGCTGGACTGGGCACCGCCTCCTCCACAGGGCCAGACCCTGCGCGAGCGCGTTGAGCGCCGTGAGCGTCAGGTGCGGCTGCGCTGTTGCGCCCGTCGTGCCGCGTTGGCCCATCCGACGACAACCCGTTTGCCGACGCACGCCGCTCCGTTCGGCTGCTCCCTATAGGAGTGGACGGGGCATGCACCCATATGCACCATTCGGTGTGCTTGGTGTTGGGGGCATGGAACGCGGGATGAAATGGAGGGTCGTATGTACCTCATGCAGCACAAGAGTCTGTGTCCCGCCTGCGGTGTGGCTTGAAGCGCTGGTACTCGCCGCGGAAGACCAGAAGTAAGCGATTGCCGGTACCGATAGAGACGGATCCAAAAAATTCCAGTTTAAACGTTTTCATTTCGTTGCTGCGTCTTTTCGGACGCGATGGATGCGGGGGCCGAATGAAAACGGCGGGATTCCAACAATAAAAATAATGGATATGAATTATTTTATTCAATATATTTTTCAAGAGGTGGGCGGACAGAAAATGGATGATATCATTGTCACCGAATTCGTAATCTACACAAGTTTTGGCGTCACCCTCTTTATAAAATTACGGGTGTCTGTCCGTCCGAAGCCTTTTAAACTCCGCTTTTAATCTATCATTCCGGCAGCTCGGATCATATGAATTGGTTGAGATTTGGGCTCACAATTCAACGTTGCAAGTTGGCCATTTTTGCTGTGACAAAAAATGCTCAAGAAAGGCCCGCGCGCACTTTAATGGAATTGAAATTGAAATTGAAACAGTAAAGGAGAAGCCTACAGATTCGCAGTCAGATTGCGAGGGCAACCAGCCCTCTACGTCGTCGATACAAGCCTCGGGCGCGAATACAGGCCCGGTGGTTGTGCTCCTGCCGATAGGCCCCTATTCTCCCTTGCACCCCGACATTCTCTATATCCTCACAGCCCCAAACAGGCCTTCGTGTAGCGTTTGGTTTGCGTATGTAGGTACGGTGGCCGTAAGGGGACAACAACGATTATACTTCCTTCTCTTCCTCCTCCTTCATCCTCCTTAAGTACGTATATGACCCCAAGACACCTCGCCAAGGTTGTTAAATGATGGTCCTCTTTGATTAGATATGCACCCAACGGGAACGGAAGTTCCATGTTCAGCACCAGGATAGTCATTTCGTTTTCCGACAAGTTCAGCAATCTGAGCAAATTGTTTGGGAATCCCGATGACCGAACCCAGAATCCAGTGCACTCTGGATAATTCACGAGAAAAGCGTGATCCTTGCTGTTAGAAAAAAGGTCAATATAAAGGAACTGGCACGTCAAGAGTCTACGAGCACCTGTGAGGGATCTGTTCTGAGTGGGCATTCCCAGAGATGACTGCCGTGTTTTTTCCTGCACCAGGCTTTGAAATTGTTGAACTTTTTTAGACATTTTGACGCCCGAGCGAGACTTGTGAGTCCGGCTTCGTCCATGCAGTGGGGCCGATGCACTGGGCGGTGCTGCCTCTGACACTCTGTATCCTTAATATGTGGGAAAAAATGAACCATGAAGCCATGGTTGTGAGATTATTACATACACAGTACAAGGTCAACTTGCACCCGGCGCATCGTCGCAGTGTAGGGGCACATAGGTGACATTTGGATCCATTTCTGTGCGAGGCTTCCGAATGCCTTCCGCAGTTCTGGCACTGTTCGTCTGCAAGAAGAGGCATGATGGGGAAAATGACTGGTGGTTCACTGGTGAGCTTGGGCTTTATATGTGGGGCCGATCATCACCGTGAAGTATTTGTGGACGAATGGTTTGATGGTTCTGTTATTTACGTAATTTATTAGTCACATCATTCTTATCATAAACACTTGTGTTGGTAGGTAAGTAGAATTACACTGCACGGTCCCGAAACTTTGTTCATAAAACGACGGGAGTAACTAGATCATATTCAGCGAATCATTGATATGACAACATCGACGTGTTCGCGCCCATCTGCATGGGTCAACGGGAAAGCGCGCTCAGGTCCAGAAGTGTTGATTCTCGCCATCTGATTCATCTGTTGAATGTACTATTTCGTCGGTCCGCGTCGAATTGATCGAAATAGTACAATACAGTCCTAAACTAGGAAGTGAGACACTGAGACTGCGGAGCCAATTCCTCCCGCCAGACGCTGTCCATCAACGCGGAAAGCAGCTTCGCGTGTGAAGGTCGGGGCTTTACGTGTTTCTTCGTGAGCAATCTGCCAATCACGTAGTCGAGGGTAAGCGCGGAGGGGTCGGTGGAGTCGAGGGCAACGGTGAATGTGTCGTAGGAATCGCGAAGGCCCATCGTAATGACCAAAATGATATCTTCGTCATCAACTGCGATCCCAGCCTGCTTCAAGCGGAACGCGACACTGCGCACATCGCAATCCAAGAAGCCATCTTCTGATCATCATTCATGCGCATCAACATAAATTTCCGGCGGAGGACCATTTTCGTAGCAAATCCACGGATCGGTGGACCTGTTCAAGTTCTTGCCAAACTTCGTAGGCAGTCGGGGCAGACATATGTGCGAGCTGATCAACTTCGACAGCGAGTATCATGTCGGCACGAGCCTGCCGATCCCAATCCTTCACACCTTTCGAATTCGGGCCAGTCAGCGGTCGCGGCGTGATTCCAACAGCAACATCGTGGACATTTCGGCGTGTAAACACAACCTCCATGAGAATACGCCAGATTTCGTAGTTGTCATTGGTGGGGTTTCAAAAACACCTTTGACTTCCGACATCGTGATCGACGGGGACGGGGTGCGGGGTTAACGACGGGGGTTCAGGCTCGGTTCGCAGTGCGTGCTTTCGGATAAGCACGTTCGTGATTCGGTTACGGGGACACACGCTTTCGGATAGGCGTGATGGGTTCGGTTTGGCTACGCAGGCGTTTTCGGATAGTGACTCCAACATCTCTGCACCCGGCAACAGACAGACATCCACTATCTCTTGGTGGCCGCGCCCTATATACTTCGAAAAATCTGGACTGAACGTTGGGTGGTGGAGTCCAGCGTGCGAGGATTTCTATCAAAAGCGTCTGAAACAGATTGCTCGCGGAGATACGACTCTGCCCACCCAGGGAGAGTGGAAGAACAACATGAGATTTGATAGCAAAGTTCCCGCATATATTGAAAGCGCCGAACACTGTGCCGCACAGGTCCTCCGAGTCCTGCGCCCAACTTGATTATCACTCGGACCAATATCTTGAAATGTAGCAATATACCTACCTGTCTGTATCTTCTTGTCGTATATTTTGTTGTACCGTCTATATACATATGTATTTGTATGTAATATATAGAATTTTGAATCAGCTGCAGACCGACTGCCGCCCGACTGCAGAACGTCTGCAGAACGTCTGCAGAGGTACTGCAGACCATCTGCAGAACAATTTCACATGCAGTGAATTTTAAAGCTTCACTTACAATTCCAGTGTGCAGTGAATCTGTAATCGAGTTTTATAGTTTCACCGTCGCTGAATCAGTAATTGAATCTACTGTTTTAACACACAAATTCGGGCACGCTGAATCTTTTAGCTTCGCGCTGGTTGAATCTGTTTGTGAAACTTTGCACTTCGTCCACACTTCCAAGTCAGTGGACTTTGTTTCTGAAACTTAAAAATTCAAATGCGCTGAAATCAGAACTGAATCCATAAACTTCGTCTAAAGATTCACATTTTACTAGACTTTGAAATTAAGTCACATTTTCACTGCAGCAATGAAACCATAAGATTCAGTTACAAATTCACCGTAGGTTAAATTATTCATTTTCCGGTGTGAATACCATGACCTTACTACCTTGCGACGCCAGCCTCCTCCAGATCTTTCCACTCGAAGTCCTCTCGGAGATATTCACGGTGGCAGAAATGTCCCATGTGGTGGTCCTGTCTCATGTGTGCCGCCAGTGGCGCGAAGCGGCTCTGGGGGACTCGGCCCTGTGGCTTGAAATCGGAGTGTGGAATCGCGACGTACACCACATTCCAATCATTATCCAGCTTCTTCATGGCAGGAATTCGACGGTGTGAACTGTAGGTTTTACAGCAAATGCTGCCTAGACTAGGGTTACCCCAATTTTCTGAAATAAAATTTTGAAGGTAAACCAACCCTATGTTCCTGCTAAATCTCGAAGATCTAAGGGTTTTGCTCAAAATTGCAATTTGACATGAAGTGATGTCTGCAACCATACCGCAAATAGAGCTGATTTGCCGTCTCCCCGTCGCTGTGCAACAGATGGCATCCTTGCCGTCTAGGATCCGCATGATGAACTCGAGTTGCCACGGATACAGGCCGTTTGACCATTGCGGAATGCACTTCTTGACCGCGAGAGCGACTGCGTGACGACCCTGTGAGCTATTCCATCGATATTGAGAAGCCATGGGCTGTGGATATGGGTCCTAGCGGCCGGCCGGCGTCAGATGTGCGGAAGAATTGGAAAGAGCCGTGTGGGAAGTAATTCAAGCTCCGACGATTATATAATAACTTCATCACCGATCCACCGGGGCGCGATAAACTCCAGACTAACCAACGACTAGCAAGAGCTACCAGGAGCTGCCAGCTGATGTGTGATAGCTACGGGCGGCTACCAGACTTTGGCGTGCGTCTATCAAAAGCTACCAAAAGGGGGATTTGGCGATGGGGCTACGCGAACTATTTCGGCTACCAAGCACTACGTATACTTGTGGTTTTTTCCTGATGTGAAGGATGTGATTTTGATTCTGATTGACAACTCGAGGCGGTACCGACTCTCCGGGTCTCGCTCGCCTGCTTGACAGAAATTGGGCCAGAAAAAACGACACACCGTGTGAAAAAGTGAGTTTGGGGCTGTCTCGGTAACCCAGACGTCATAGTGTGACCTCGTTGTATCCCTGTAGATTTATCTTATCTGTACCATCACGGAATGATCCGCGCTATAGTAGGAGGGCGGCTACAGTGGGGACAGTCAAACTCATCAACTCACCTAGCACTCTATATACTTAATAGAGAGCTTAGCTGACTTCAGAATCAGATTCAGCACCTCAAAATAAGCCTAAAACAATTTTTTCGCGAATTTTCCACGAGAAATTACGTACGGCCAATTTGTTGGCCCCTTTGAACAAAAATTGTGTGTACCTATCTCGGCCCCTTGAGCCTTCCTGCTGCCTCCAAAGCCTTCAACGCCTGCTCAGAAATGGTGTGGTGTGACCTATACTTCTTCACAGCCCAATCTGCAGCCCACCCAGTCAATCCCAACCGGTAAGCACTTGTAAATCGCCAGGAACGGTTGATAAATTTGCGGATGACATCAGGTGGACAAGCATCCAACACTTGATGGCTGCAGCTTTGACCTGTTCAAAATTCTTCTTTTCTTCCTCCCGATATCTGTATTTGGCCCATCCCCAATACTGAAACAATTGTTACATACTTGTTGTGATTAGGCAAGAAAATATACTTACCATTTCAATGGGGTTCAACTCGCAGTGGAACTTGGGAAGAAATATCACTTCATGTCCCCTCCTTTTAATCAACTCCTCCACCATTGAGACCTGATTCTTGAAATCATCTTGGTGGCTCAATAATCGTGCCATGCAGCAGTTCTTGTTCTCAATAGGGCACACAGGTTTGCACTTCGCAATCATCCCCTTCACATTGAATCCTCGTTCCTGCAAAACAGTTTGAAGTCCTTTTTGTTCTCCCTTCTCAGTTGTCATTTTCTGGATCTTTCCTCTGCAGGATGCATCAGGGACATGTGACAGTAACATATGTGACACAAACTTCACAGGCTGATTATGAAGGAACCACTCGTTGAAAATTTCTGAAAAAAGCAGCATTGTACTCAGCTCATTGAAAGGAGTCTATAGGAATATTTTCGTGATTTTACTATAGGTTTTGGGGGTACGGCCATTGTTTTGGAGGTGCATCACTATAAATACCCCTTTATCTCAGGAACGGCTCGTGGGATCGGGCTAAAAAAAATTCAGAAGGACCTCCATTAGGTCTACTTTGCATCCTGATCATTTCCGGGGGCTAACTATAACCTTTATCAAAGTAGATGCCTTTGACTGTCCCCCACTGTACGTCGTGTAGCGCCTTTCCCGCCAGCTGCCATCAATGCCATTACAGGAAAAAACAGAACATATGCCTAGTTTTCTCGGTTGATTCATTTGATGAAGTAAGTGATACGGTATCTCAGTTACACGCAGAAAATCACCGGCCTGTAGCGGAGGGTCGCAAAAACCCGACCGAACCGCAGGTCAGGTTCGGGTCTCGGGGATTCTGGAATATCCTGGACCCCCATTTATGAGCAAAATTACGTTCAGATTCGGAAAAATACCCTAGGTGCAGGCAAAGAGCATTGATGAATAACAGTGACGAACAACTCTCCTCACTGCCAAAATCGGCCATTTTGCAAACGCCAATGATATCGCTGCTGGACGCATTTACGACCCACAAATGCAAGGGGAGGCATAAATGTATATTATGACTGGTATCCTAGGTGATGATGCTCATTCCTGATCGTCTTCGTGAATATATAACTATGACAGGACCTCCTTGCTCCCCATGACTATCCTCAGATCCCCACTCCCAGAGCGAGACGCCAGGAGTTACGTGCCTTGCACATCGATACCAGCGCAATTCGTACCCGGCGGACATCGGGGGATCACTTGCCTCCATTGAGTTCTTCCGCAACTGGTATTGCCACCACGAATACCACCTGGGCAAATCATGAGATTAATGAGCCTTCTTCTCATTTACTCGATGCCCAGAGTAACCTTATTTCAGTCTCATTTCTGTCTGGGGTGCATTGGGTGACAACGTCAGAAAGATTTCGGTGGGATTGAAACGTAAGGTTCGCAACGCACAACATTCTCGGACTCCTCATCGCAACTCCATTTTAAGACGACCGCTCAAGTACAGGACTGCCACAGCGTTTTAACCGCGGCTTGAAGTACTCTACGGTATGCTGGACTCCCACCATATTGAGTCCTGCTCGAAGGTCCTGCACGATTCCTACAAGGTCGGGACTAGGAGCCAACGTAAGTCGTGCGTCTATCTGGAGCACTTGAGGCTGATACCTTCCTTTCCTCTTTCCCTTTTCGATTACTTTTTCATGTTCGTGGCCGTTGATACCCAGTATACAGCCGGTTTGTAAAGTTTAGAGGGGTTTCGTAAATCGTTGATGCTCGATTTTTTGAGCCGGTTTCACTGCGTTTTGGGGAAAATGTCTCTGGCTCAATTCCGGCCACCTCTATAGCAAACCACCGACTCACCGAGTGTTGCGATGGGGCTGGAACTTTGCAAGCGTAATTGTAATAATAACTAATGTGTCCTCCTTGATTTGTGGATCATAAACTATACGCCTTCTCATTCACGGCGGCATCTATCCGAAACCGCCCCCAGGTTTTGGTGGGTATCGGGTAGAGGCGTTGATGGGCTCGTGTGGAGTCGATCCACCACTTTCTAGGACGCAACCACGCAAAGCTTTTGAGTTCTGTGCCGCGCGGGCTTCCCGCGTCCGCTTTGTTTGACAAAACTTCAACCGAGGACTACTGCTGCTGCGCGTTCGCAGACCTTTTGCGCGGTCGTGCATTTTTTTGCCGAGGATGATTCAGTTCCGGAAAACCACAATTTCAGCGACATTTAATTCTGACCATCGCCTCTCACAAAATAACTTGGCGTTGATAGGTGAACAAGAAAGGGATTCCATCTAATACAAATCCAGACCGCTTCGCATTCCATAATTCGGTGAAGCGGGAACTCCTGTGTGGCGGCGAGATCATCCAGAAAGCAACCAGGCTGGGTTGCGACACACATCAAAAATACATTTAGACGACATACATATTCGATATTTCCCCCAGGTGTTGAAGCGGGACAAGGCTTACTACTCGGTCAAAAAATTAGGTTTCTTTAATCCCTCTTGCCAAAGTGCTCCTTTAAATGAGAAGAAACTTTTTGCAAGACAGATTTTATTTCGGGCCAAAACTGAAGGAGTTGTAAAATGATCAACGGTCAGATTTGGGACTCTGGGCTAAAACTGTCATCTTGGCGGCGTGAGTTTGACCTCCAATCTGATGACAATTCCAGAAGGGTGAGTCGGTGAAGACGAGACCATTCCGACCATCTCGATGAAAATGTTCTCACGTCTGTACAACAAGGGCGCAAGCCTCAGGGCGCGGATTCTGATGTCGAACTGGACTCGGATTCCGAAGACGAATCCGACACAGAGTTCTAGCGAACCACGAAGTCTTGCGCAATCCGCCCTCAGTTTTCGAAATCGACCCCGATATCAACATTTCCGCGCTGGCATTGTTGGATCTCGTCAGCGTGGACCCTCGCTACCCTCGTCTTCGACTTCCACCGTGCGCCCAGAAACTGATCAGGAATCCGATCAGGAAATTAATTGAAGCTTTCAGACGCGGAGAACACAGTTTTGGAGCTTTGGGGGGGGTATATAGCGTATTTATTAGTTTCATGTTATTAACCGTTATTAACATGTTATTAACCCCCCTTGGATAGCCGGATGTTAATAACAAATGTGAGAAACCTCTGGGAGGTTGTTTCACATTACCCTAGGCGGCACTCCCGCACTCTCAATCTTGGGGGCCAATGTACCAACGTGTTGCAACTTGATTTTTGAACTAAAACATACTGCTTTCATGTACATCCCCGAATTCAATGCTTACAGTAAGTAAGTAACACAACGGTTGCAAAGTTCTAACTGGGATTTTTCTTCGCCACTGCATTTGTGGGTTTCTGTTTGGTAGATTCAGTTTACCGCAAATATTCGGGGTATAGCGGCGCATGCCGCGACGGTGCTGGGTGCCGCAGTGTAAGGCTCGCACAGCAGTAATTAGTTTTCAGCCAGATTGTTGGCTGGTGTTCTCGTTGGGCCCCAAATTCTACCTCGCTGGATGAAACACAACACAAGGAAAGAGCTCTGAGGTTTAGGGCATCTTCGGCCAGATCGCCCCGGCATTTCGGAGTCGGACGCCGTTTCTCTACTGATATGACTCCAGACTGCAGACTCAAGCCTCGCTGACCACATCGTGAATATTTCGTGATCAATGCAAATTCGGACCATCTCACCAAAATTACACAGCCACCACATACCCCCAGGGTACCAGGAGAACTTGCGGGTGTGTAGGGCCCGCAAACAAAGAGACCCACCTGAAGAGTTGGAGAGAAAACTTTTTTTTTGAGCTCAGAAAAAATCATGTGTAAGGACCGTGGAATAACTGTTGACGGTAAAATTTCTGTAGCATGAAATCTGGGTGCAGAATGGGGTTGATTTGGGATCGGGGCCAACAGATGACGGGTGCAAGGAGCAGAGAGATGTCGTCGCACGATGGACTAGATAGAATGAATGTCATGGATACCTTGCATAGGCAACTGGCGAGGTGCGGAAAGGAGAAGTTCAACCTCTTTCCAACCTGCGTCGTCACAATCCCTCTCTTCTGAGGTTAGAATGTACCTCAGATTCAGAAATGTTGTGTGAAGGAATTCCACGACGGGAAGCGGATCGGAAATGGGAGATTGCAGCGCGGAGAGGGAAACTGTGGTTCACGAGCAGTTACATAGGTCTCACAACGTGACTTGGTATGGAGACCTACTTTCTCGAGATTGATTCGGAGGTGACAGCCAGTGAAATTCTAAGCAAAACTGTGTCTTCAGATTTCCCGTTCCTGTGCTCGTCATTGAGCCTGGGGCATTGAAGCTCTCTTCATTCTGGGGGGAGGCGGTGCTGTGAAGGCCGCATTCCAGCCGTCCGGCAGTCTAGGCCTCACAACGTGACTTGGTATGGAGACCTACTTTCTTGAGATTAATTCAGAGGTGATAGCCAGTGGGATTTTAAGTAAAACTGTCTCTTCAATTTCCCATTGCTGCCCTCGTCGTTGAGCCTGGGGTGTTGAAGCTCTTCATTCTGGAGGGAGGCAGTGCTGGGAGGACTGTATTCCGGCCGGTCCCTCGTTGATTGATGTATTGATTAATTCCATTAACGTGCTCTACAGTGATCCACCACTCGTTGAGACACCACCGGTCATTGAGATACTTGTTTATATTCATTTTTTATCGTACCGCACCCAAAAATTGTTCATAATCAAGAACAATGCATAAAAACATAATCCTTCAAGTCCAGCAGTCCATAACTAGTCAGGGAAGGGAGATAAATGGAGATTGATTCCCGATTTGGCAGTCAAACAGATCCGCCACTGGTTCCACTCGTTTATCGTGTCGCAGGCGGAACAAGCAGATGACAATCTCATCATGTCCACATTCTTCCCCGCGTTCCAGCACAAAGTGACAATGTTCTGGTTCTGGGGCGCAAACAAGCGGTGCTTCGTCAGTGCTAAAAAGTCGAAATGGCTGATATTCGGACCTCTTCCTTCGACATTGCCTGTCCTGCGCATTGGAGATCTTGTGGTCGAACTTGTGCATGAGTTCAAATGCGTGAGCATCTGGTTCTCGTCGGTTTCACGCAAATGTCTTCGCAAGGCACTACGCCATTAAAGCGTCCAAAGCCCGGAATATCGTACATCAATCTATCGACACTCTTGGCATGCTTTTTGAGATGGGGGCGGTTCGTCTTCAGAGCATCTGTCCTCAGTAGTGCGCTCATCCAATAAATTTCACCAATGTTTTACTGTGCTGGGAAAACCTAACGAGATGCTATCCAAAACGGGCGGCTGGGGTTTTCCACCAGTGAGGTGGAGACTCACAGAGCCCGCATGATGTCACAGAGGTCAAGCAGGACAGAAAGCTAGACCTCAAGCTGAGTTCCTAGGGCCCACACCGAGCTCCGGAGATGTTGTTAAGTATGATTTCAGCGTCTGACAGCGTTATATAAGCGCCATCAAGACCCGATGCATTGCCAGTCCTCACTGTTTGCAGAACTTAGGGCGCGGCCCGTTTGTTAGGAGCCAGGATTTGTACAGTCCTTGCCCCATCATTTTCTCACAAAAACCCGGGCGGCCCACGCGCGGACAGCAACGGCATCAGCAACTGGTACAGCTGGAAGGGCGCGCGGGATGCAACCAGGGACCGAACTGCGGGCACTGGTGCTCGCTTTGCGGGTCCAAGAACGGCTCTCACGCCGCTCAACAATGCACGGCTGTTTAATATCCTTCCTGTCATCACTCCCCTCGTGCCGGACAGCTGGGAGCAACTCCTGCGCGAAGCAGATCTATGCTATACCACATGCCGGGCCACGGCCAATCTGCACTTCGCTTTCCGCAAGTTTCCAAACCTCTTTCTGGCCCGCTACTTCGCATTGCGAGCCATGGTCTCTATCGTACTTAAAAATGCGTCACGACTCACATAGGTAGCGGTGATTGTGGATTGCACCGAGCAGGTTTCAGGCATCTTGGTTGCGCTTCTTTGTTGGCTCTAGCGGCTGAATCAAATGACAGCATGTCTCTCCAATGGATCTCGGAACGGCTTCAACTGTAGATTTCAATCTTGTCAAAGTTAACGTTCTGAGCGGACAATTTGCGGAAACGAGGGGAAAATCGTATTTTCAGGAACTCCTGTAATCCTCACCAGCTCCACCTAAACGCTCCTGATGGTTCGTCAAAATGTGGATAAAGTCCTGTACCCCACTGTAGGCCAGGTGATTGAAGTCCGGTGGGCCAACTCCGCCCTTCATGCTCGCCCAATGCTGTCGCGCCGTCCAAGCATCATCCATTTGATCAAGAGACGAGAGCCAGTCTTTGAGAAGAGGCGCCATGGCTCGGAAGCATCGGAGGGAACTGTGTTTGAAAATCTTGAACTTTGACGATCGCCCTGATCGTCCCCTCACGCTCAGCAGCTGAGCGCGACCCTAGCTGCAACCCCCACTCCATCTCTTGGCTCGATATGGGAAGCACATCCGTACGAGGACGGCGGGCATGGAAAAGAGTAGCCCAAACCGCAGTGTAGAAGAATGCCCAAAGATCGTCCAAGGGGGATTGTAAATATGGTTCTGAGGCACTAAACGCAGCCCGTAATCGTACGGACATGAACTCGACGGTTCCCTGCACCAGACTGAGTGCATGCGGGGAGATCCATAGAAAGGGACCTACCGATAACGACCTGGCAGCGCGTTGGTTTGGAGAAAAATAGTCTTGCAGATAAGCCGACAGATCGAAATCGGTCAAGATAGCTTTACAGACTTGAGGTCTGCCGAAACCAACCAAAGCCTTTTCGAGCTCCGAGGCGCGATCCGGATCCCAAGTAGGAGAGACTGGCCCCAAGTGGGTTGATGCCAGCTGCTTTGTGAGATCCTCGGATTCCTCCTTCCATTCTATACTGGCGGCCCAAGACTGAACTCGGTTCTGACAAATTCTTAGAATGTTGCCGATACTGGGGTCGCGCTGAAGCCAGCCGCGCTCGTACGCAGCCAGCCAACCTGATGATGGATTATTAATTATTATTCAACGCCGATGTGGTGGCAATTATCGCACCTAGAAGTGCGTGGAGTATCGATTCCGAAAGATCCAAAGCACATGTGCATTGTTCCAAAGACATCCCCTCCTCCTTCATCACGCAGACAATCATCGGTCGACGGTCGGGTTTGGGGCTACTTTTATTGTCCTTGGAAATCGACCAATGAAGAGTGTGCGTTTCATTTTCTGTGGGGTCGAAAAGGTCTGAGGTTGCAGACCAATATATGAAGTCACAGAGTTGGTTAGCAGGTCAAGCTGCGTTTTGATTACGAGTGTCCCCCGTCCGCGACAGCTCAGAGAATGAGATAGAAGCGACACGACGAGCGAGGCCGTCATTTTCGCTCCGATATAGGGCAATCTGGTCCCCGTCGGTGAAAGAGGGGAACCCCGCATCTTCAGCATCCTGCCAGAGGAAGACGGGCCAGAGCATGCACACTACCATTTTTGCGATCTGAGGCGGATTGAAGATTACACAGCAGACTGGCAGCGAGGCCACCGTTGTGGAAGATAAGGACCCGAAAGTCGCATGTCATCTGGTTATAGCCAAAAACCAGCCTAAATGCGCGCTCGGGGGTGGCACTACGAAGAGCACGGGCATAAGTTCCCGCCTGCCAGATGAGCTCCGGCCACGCCTTCTTCACCTCCACGGGAATCCGCACTTGTGGGTTTTTCACATCCGAGAAGCCCCAGCAGCAAGGAAGAACCTTGGGATTGAAGTTCTCCTCGTGGAGCCCGACTATGTCAGGTTCAGCGGAGCCGCTGAGTCGATGCCGTCTGCGGTGGCGTCATCGTTGATGTGAAACGTGAGCCGGGAATACCATCGTTCCCCTCTGGGTTTGAGCACGAATTGACCAATCTTGGGGTGTGCCTGGGCGAGTCGATCATACGCGCTGTTGATTGCCCGCACGCAGTTATTGAGGAAGACGCATAGACTTTGATAGCTCTGCGACTCCCGATCAACGGGTTTAACAGCGGAGGAAGGGACCTCAATTCCGTCGAGGGCACTCGTCACCGCCGCGTCGTCTACGAGACAAATGTGGTCGTCCAAACTTGGATGAAGGGGCCCCTTCTGCCCGCTGGTGATCAGGTCGTTGGTATATCCCGGCTTCAAACACTTCGGTGAAAGCATCTGCGAGATTCTCTGGGGCGAAAATTGCCATATGTGACCACCAAGCTCGTGCGCAAGATCCTTCTTCAGCTCCGACTGCAGTGAGGTAACAGGCGCTGTGTTCAGCGTTGTGGCATGAGCTGTCGTTCGACTATGTGGAGTGCTGTGGGTGGAATCGGAGGAGGCGGTTTTCGCAGGCGTAGCTGGGACAGAGGCCATCATTGTGAAACCCCGTAGGTACTTTCCCACTTTTTCTCTCACTTCATAAGTTCATCCCCGTCCTCGGGCCACTGTGGACCGCCGAATTAGATCCATGCGGCGCAGGAAAAGTTTGGACAACATGTAAGTATGTTGTCTCAAGCAGGGGACATATGCACGAAGGGTTCATTTGTATTTTCAAGTGCAAGGTGCGAGGTAAGTGAAAACATATGTTTTAAACATTGAAGCAGTTTGCAGAACACAAATGATATACTGGCGGGGCGTATCCATAATGTCTTTATTCCCATAACCGCCTGAACCAAGCCTGATCAGGCCATAATCGTGATACAGAAATTTGTAGTCTCCACGACACAAGATTTGCGCCTAAATATGCCGGTCCTCTTACCCTCAGCTGAGACCCATCTGGCTAATCCTGCGGTACGTATGCTTAATACACAGCTTTTCATACAAACTAACATTTGAATGTGGCAGAACATCCTCTTTTTCTTCAATGTCCAACATGATTGTTACGGACTTAAATGTCTGGTAGTGAATGGTGCAGAGATCATTGTGCAGGAACGCCATGAAACATGACGGACACAGGCAGCCATCCAACACGTCGATACGGACACATACATTATCAACAACACATACATTATCAACATGCACGCCTTACACATTGCCCACCTCCTCCGTGATACTCTTCCTCAAAGTCTCACAGCTCCAATCCCATATATGACGGATCGCGATGCCAAACACGACGAATTAGCGGCCTCACTTCGGGTTTCGGGGCCTGAGAAGCGTGCCGCAGCGCTGAAAAAATCGAAGGAGACGCGGGAGAAGAACAAGCAAGCTAAAATTGCCGCCAGGGCACAGGGTTTCCCCAGAAGCTGATGGGAACGACGATGACAATGACGACGACGAGCGCCAGGATATGAACGACGCAGAAGACATGGAGGAGTGATATCGCCGCCCATGTATAATCAAAATTCTCACCTACTTCATAAATATTTGCTGGGCCGTTTGAGGGGCACACTGGTTGGGTGGACCTCCGTTGGCGTCTCACTTGACTGTGCGGGCTAAAAAAATGCTCCAGAAATGTGCCTATGCTATGCTTTCTCAGCAGGAACTCTCATCGCAACAAGTTGTCTCGTACCTCCTTGACTTTGAGGACCATTTTACAAATCATTCCTACAGGAATTTTTACTGGACCTGACATACAAATTGATCGAAACTCTCTAGTCACGGGAAGTCATGTGCTTCCGCAGCCCGTGACTTTCTGTCAATTACAAGATTAGTACCCGTGCCTTCGGCACGGAATCACTCCCACGGGCGGTCAGCAAGAGGTGATCACCGGCAAATGCCGACGCACAGCCTCAGGAGGGAGGGAGGGTTGAAGTCGCGTTATTTCACTTTCGGACCAAGGTTCCAAATGCTTCAAAAAACACGTTTTAGATGATTCCCGAAAAAAAGTCGAAAAAAAATCAATATATTTTCATATTCGCCGCCGGCTTGATTGCTGGAGATCCCAATCACAGCCAATCAAGGCCAATTTTTTGCCGTAGTTCCAGATCTTCTACTCACTAGAAGGTCTGTGCGCGTCTCTCGGAGGCGAACTGCCGTTTCATCCGACGAAGAAAATGAAAAGGAGGGTTGTTTCATTTCAGGTTGCACAATCACCGGCAGCAAACCAATGGTGACATGTCTGGGGCCGGCTTGCAGTACTCAGGTAAAGACCTTTCAACCTATCCATTGCTTGAAAAATGCTGAATCTCCTCCTTTACAGATTCACCTTTGTTGTGCTGGGCTCAAGCTGACAGACCTCACCACCGTTGAGTGGTTTTGCGATGATAACTGCCGTGAAGATGCTGGTGGAAGAGTCAGAAAGAGGCGAAGGATCACTGGGTAGCTTATCAGAAAGAACTCTCGAGACAATTGACGATGCAGCACATATAGCGACCGAAATGTGTAGTTAAAACCGAAAATTGCCGGATTTGGGAGGTGGCTGTGCTCGGCTAAGAGGGAGGGAGGGTCTAGAGGGCCTTAGTTCACTTTTCCGACCTTGTGTTCGAAATTTTACGGACGATCACCTCTTGGCGGTCAGACACGGCTTGGTCCCAGTTCCATACAGACACGCCAGAGTCCGAGCCCTCCGGCGCCGCACTGCCGCTCGCTAACGCTCGCAGCGCGCGGCGCCTCCGAGAGCACGGGAAATTCATGTGACTTCACGTGGTCTCACGTGGTACCCCCCGTGATTTTCTGTCAATTTCCCGTGACTTCGTGTTTTCAAGTATAGGACACGTCTTTGCTTTCAGCTTTACTCCCAGAGTCATTTCTTGCTCGCAACGATGTCGGATGACGAATCCGACCTACATGTAACCGACCTCGAAGACGAGCTCTCAGAGGATGACGGCGCTTCTGCCAAGAAGTCAAAAGGCGGCAAGGGTAAAGCGGGCGATTACACGCTACGTGGTGCGCTGAACGCACCGCGGGCGACGACGTATAGCACCGAGGCGCTGTATAGTCCGTGCCTTTTCTTTCATTGGAGGCGGCGGTGATGGACTGATTGTGCAGAACGGATCCACGACGGCGTTATCGACCTTAACCCGGAGTACCAGCGAGGTGCGATGCGCTGGCTTGCCTTTATACCGGATTGTAATGGGATACACGCATAGAGGTGGTCTGGCCCGAGAGCAAGCAGATCGGCATCATCGACTCTATCCTGCGCAATTTCTACATCCCTCCGGTTATATTCGGTACGTCGCGCGCGTCTCCCTTTCCTGACCATGTGCATTAATTCAGTTACAGCGGTAAATAGCTTCGACGACGGCACAGAGAAGCTGACGTGCATCGACGGGAAGCAGCGCCTCACGTCGATACATCGGTGCGCCCTAGTCATACCCTCGACTTCATTCTTATTGGAGTCGCTATTGCAGATTCGTGGGAGGCTTTATTCCCCGTGCGTCGGCTCGCGTCGTTTTTATCCCAACCTCCCAATGCTCACTGATTGGTACATAGACAAAGACCCGTGCGTCCCTTTCCCGTGTCTGGTTCACAGCTGATGTGGGTACACAGCCAAACAGGCGAAAAACTCTGGTACCGCGACAACCCCGAGGCCACCTCCTCCTCCGTGCGCGTCTTGCTACCTTGATTACTGTGCTAAAGTGTTATTTAAATAACACTCGCAGGGCTCCAAAGCGCACAAATCAAAACCCAAGCCGAAAAAACTCCTTCCGGCGAGGTTTCGGAACCTCTTCGACAACAAGATGGTTGTGTGCGTCGAGTATCATGATTTGGAGGATTCAGATGAGCGGGAGATATTCCGGGTATGTTTGGTCAGGTTTGGGTTTTTTGTCCACATGATGCTCGATTTCGCGTCTTTTGTTTCGGGGAGGCGGGCAGAAGGAGCAGGCGCTGGCGAGTGAGGTGGAGTCCCCTCTGCCGTTTTTACTCTAGTAGAGGGAGAGACCCTTTCATCTCGCGTTAGGGAGTGGGGTCCTCCCTCTTTCCCCTTTTCCACTACACGCTTTCGCTTCCGTCGTATCCGTGCTCTCTCTCTGGGCGGGAGAAACGTCTTCTTGTGGCGCAGCCGTTCTGTATCTCGCTTGCATGCCATTCCTTTACGCGGAATGGATGGAAGAAGAAGGTGCGCGAAGGGAAGGTACGCCTGTCCTTGGTCATTTTTGCATCGTTATACGCTGTTTCTCTTCCTTTCTTCTGTTGCTGACACGTCCGTAGCGCGTCCAACTCGGCGTCGCCCTCACGCCCGCCGAGAAGCTCAAGGTCATCACGACCCCGCGCGCGACTTTCGTGCGCAAGCTGCAGGACGAGTTCCTCAACAAGAACGATGCGGGCCTGGGCGGTGATGCGCTCGCGTGGGATCGGACGAGGGGGCGTGATTTTCGGTGCGTTGGCCTCCATAACTTACCTTCACATGACTGCTTCGTTGCCCTCGGCGCGTACCCTCGGCGCGTACCCAATACCCTGCTCTCGCTGTTCACTTCCCGTGCGACAAAAAAACAGATACTTTTCGCCCGTTAAAAAGTAGTAGGAGGACATGATGACCAGTGCGCGAATGTACCGGGAGGGGAAACGGAGTGGAAAAAAATGGGGAGGGGAGTGGGGAGGGGAGTGGGGAGGGGAGAGGGCAAAGAGGCGTGCCTTTGCGCTCCATTCTCATTCTCGTGCATCATACCTCGCTCCGCTGGTACCGCTCGCTGACCAGCCGTTTAAAGGTGTCTCGCGCAGACGATTCAATGTATTTCGGACTCGCCAAAGACGACGTCGATGCGAGCCACAGAAAAATGGCTCTCAGTCCCCGCGAAGCTGAACCTCGCCTTTGCTGCCTCCATCGAGAACACATACCGCGTCTACGAGAAGCTCGTTGGCGAGCCGCGCCACAGCGAGCACTTTACCAAGATCGCGCCCGTTGAGTTCATCATGATTGGCATCCTCGTGCACCGACACAAAGCGCGCCTCGGTCTTGAGGACCTCGCAAAGGCGGTGAGCGCCATGCGCGCGGATGTACGGACGCAGCACGAGGGTATCCGGAACAATGGGAAGATGTATAAGACGATGGTGGCGTTTATTGATCGGTATAACGGGGACGTGACGCAGGGGGAGGTGTGGGCGAAGGACGCGGTGGATGGGCCGACTGCGGGTGGGGCAAGTGGAAGTAAGACAGGGGCGAAGAGGAAGGCGGCGAGGGCGCCGGCAGAGGACGACGATTCGGACGACGACTACGCGCCGAGGAAGAGGGAGCGCGCGAGTCCGAAGAAGGCCATCGCACTTCCTACGCCTCCGCCCCCTTCCACGTCCGCCCCAGCACCGACGTCCACGGCGCCGCCGAGTACCTCGGTGCCAGGGTTAGACGTTCGTGCGCCAGGCGAAAGAGCGGCTGGCGAAACGACTTGCCGAGCTCGTTCCCGCCTCTGCCTCTGACGCTCAGCTGCCGACGCCCAATCCGATGCCGATGCCGTTCGGGTCGTACAACATCAACAACCCTAACGCCAACCCCAATGATTCGACGGCATTCCAGACATACGCACATCCGCAGCAGCCGATCCATCAGACGCAGGCCGCGGCGGGGCTGGAGGCGGCATCATGGTCGTCCGGGAACGGCGCCGAGGGATAAAATAAAAGGATCATGGATAGGAGACAGGGCAGTCTGTGCGGTTAGTATCTTGCAGTACATACCACATTGTATACTTGGACAGGATGTTACCACTATCTATGTGCGACACGGCAGGCTATGTTACACTAAGTTAGTTGTCCGCCCGTCTCCAAGAAGTCGCATCACGCAGAGCCCACGGGGAGAGAGATTGCGGGGCGGGGGAGCTTGTTGAGAATAAACTGGTTGAAGAAGGAGTAAGCGTACTTAAAACACGGACCGCACGGTCACGACAACATACCAGTAACCATATGAACAGCGTGCAACGACTAAGTATAAGCCTCACAATCAGCGCACATCGGCAAGGGAAATCAATGAATGGGATGTGGCGTCCCTGTCGACACCCATAGGCGAAAAGAGCCTGAGTGAGCGACTGATGAGGGCGACAGCGACGGCGGGGACAGCGGCAGCGGCGGAAATAGTAGCAGGGTCACAGGAGTGACGATGGCCCATTAATATTTGTCCGTCCATAGCACCATACAATTGATTTCATGCTCCCCAAAATCTGAAAAGGCGCCGCTTAGGCAGACTTGCCGCGCATCCAAGGAATGTCTAAGGAAGTCGAAGAAAACCTCACCAGATTGCGTGACATGTTTCTCTCGTTATTATCTTGTGCTTCATGCCTTTTGATGGCAATTTTTAACACAAGCTGCGAAAAAAAAATTCAAAATTCTGTCTGGGACCCGAGGAGACAAAATTCAACCGGCGAACCACGTTGTGGAATATTTTCCGAATTTGTGGCTGTGCAAATACTTCCCATGCAGAAATAGAATGAGTGTTGGTTTTCCAGTGAAATCATGGCCCGGGTGGATGCATTCCCCAACACGGGCTCCCAAAATTCAACCCCTGGCGAACCACGTTGTGGAATATTTTCCGAATTTTGTGGCTGTGAAAATACTTCCCAATGCAGAACTAGAATGAGTGTTCATTTTCTGGTGGAAGCATAATCCAACTAAGTCAATTCAGCCACCAACACGCACTCACAAAATTTAAGCCCCAGCGAACCACGTTGTGGAATATTTTATGAATTTTGTGGCTGTTGGATACGCTCAGCAGTGCGCTCCAATCAGCTTTGAACTAAACCTAAGGCTACCTATCATTGAACACATCGCTCATCAACCTTCGGTTGACTTCTCGCGGCCTATTGACAGTTACCATTTTCAACCATATCATTATTCGGACCCTGCACATCTAAGGTAGATGAAGTCTGGGCTTGGACGCAGTGACTGTCACGCTGTGACACGACCAGGGTGGCAAAATTGGCCTTAGTTTCATTGATGAAAAGTCCGCTGGGCCACTTTTCTGAGGCAGCCAGTTTTTCCAGGGGCATCATCAGAGTAGCCTCAAATTGTTTTACGGAAATCGATCTCAGTTAGCAATGGCTGAATTAAACGGCCCTGCAGCGAAATTGGCCCAACTGTGAATGACTGGGTCAGTCGGCAGGGCCAATTTTCTAAGGCAGTCAGTGCTTCAAGAGACATCATTAGGGTAGCCTCAAATCGCTTTATGGAAACTGATCTCAGTTTGAAGGCCTGCGGAATTAAACGCGCCTCGGCCACATCTCCTGCAAAAAAGAAACCCAGTGAATAGATATTTATGGTTCGAGCCGTACAACAGACCATTGGCAGCCAAAGAAAATGGCAACCTGCCAACTAGCAGAGAACACAAGGCATACAGAACTAAGAGAAGCGATTTGAATAAGTGTGGCAACGAAGACGACTGGTTCCTCACGGAGCAGACTCATCATGATTGAACTGATGGGGTGAAATCTGCTGTGAACGCTGCCCTCTGTCTTCCTTTTATCCTCCCGACACTAACGCCCAGGAACGTATGTACAGCGCGAGTTCGCTGAGTATTCACACGCTGAACACAATCTCAGCGACCAAGAACAGGATGAATTGTCAGTGGGCGTCCTTTTTTGTCCAAGTATTTGCATGCACAGAGAATTCCTCGCTGACGAAGACGAAGACGGATGCGAGCGCGGAATGTCCTCGCCCACGAGATCTACCTCCAGCTCTTCGGCGTCGCGTCCACCCAGGCCGTGCCCGGGTACCGCGACGGGCGGCTCCATTGCGCGGGTGACGCAAGCCCGTTCCCCATCCTCGCCCCGACCTTCATCCTCCGTCACGTCGTCTTGATCCTTCGCGCTCCCACTCCCGCTCCCACTCCCACTACCTTTCTCGTTCGCGGGCGGAACTTGCAAGGAAACAGCAGGTACGCGGCCGCAGTGGGAGCGGGCGCAGAGGAAGTAGGTGCAGCGCTCGACGTTCCCGCGCAGGCGCACTCCGCTTCCGCACCGAGGGCGTGCAGGATGCTGGCAAGCCGCGCGATTAGGCGGCGCTGCGTCGGCGTCGGAAGATTTGGAGGGCTGTGGACGAATCGAGTCAGGAATTGTATGCGGAGGACAGACCAAGGAAGATGCTTACGTAATCAAGTCGGGGATGCGTAGTTTCCCCGTTGGAAAGCAAGGTAGGGTGGATAGATCGGAAGGGAGGGGGAGGGATGAAGGTACCCGGGGAAACGACGCCGAAAAGCGCGTTTCTCAGGGGGAGTGGGAGTGTGGGGGGGATCTCCGCATCAAAAGTTTGCTCGTTCGAATTTGACTGCCTTCAAAGCTTCTTGAGGTTGTTGGTGCAATCAGCAAGGAGGAGAAAAAAAGAGCGGTATCTCGCTCAGCATCACACCCTTATCAAGATACGGTGAATGGACTCGGTGATTCCCCCGAGGATGCGGAGTTGCGAGATGATGAGATCGTTGCCGACGGTAGCGTTGCTGTGGAGGAGCATACCGAGCAAGAGGAGGCTGTTCGCTTCCAAGTCCGCGTCCAGAACGGCGAGCATGATATTGCTTTTGCGGTGCAAAAGGTGAGGCAAACTTTGAAGTCAGTCCTGGCAAGCATTCATTGTATTCATGCTTTCCAGCTCCGTCGCATCATCAAGCATGTACGATCAAGCCCCCAACGCCGAAAAAAATGGGAAGGCCAGATCCGCCTCAATGCAGATGAATTGGACGCCGCTCTTGCGAAAGCAGAGCTTATCCTCATTTTGGATGTCAAAACACGCTGGTCATCAACGTACATGATGCTTCGTAAGTCCGATTTTCAACATGGATTTTCTCAACTTAATACATACAGGACGAGCGCTAGGATACCGAGTGGCCGTGGACACCTATGTCGCCACAGATAAAGATCTTTGCACTACAGCTGTCCTGTCTGATGAAGACTGGGATGCCATCAAGCTTGTTTCGGAATGGCTGGGTCTATTCAAAGGCGCGACAGCAAAGATGTCGGCTACCAAGAAGCCGATGCTCTCTCAGACTCACGCTGTCTTTCGTACACTCCAATCAGCCTTGAAGTCGAATGTTTGTAATCTTCCTGTGTCGAGCGATCCCACTCGTGTTGCTGCTCAGAAAAAGCTGCGAGACGGGCTTGTCAAGGCTCATCTGAAGCTCAGTGAGTACTTCAGCCGCTTCGACACATCACCATATTATCTATGGGCTGCTCGCAAGTGTTTACTTTCGATCAAAACCTTCACAAGCTAATACTTCTCTAGTTCTTGACCCTCGCATCTCATACGAAGGTCTCAAACAGGATTATGAGTCCGATCCGACGCTTCTCCAATCTCTCGACGAGGCCAAGGACGACCTTTATACCGAGTACACTACTCACTACGCGAAAAATCCTCCCCCGGCCTCGCAGGACGACACGGCAGCGTCAACTGGTGGCCCATCCTCCCCCTCGAAATTCGATTTCCTTGGGCGCTACAAGCGGACCTGTGTCTCTTCGACATCCCAGATCAAACGCGAGCTCGATAAGTATTTTGAGATGACAGCGGAACCCGAGGATATGGAGACGTGCGACATCCTTAAATGGTGGAAGAATCGGGAGAGTACATTCCCGAACTTGTACAACCTAGTTCGGGATATCCACTGTATTCCAGGTGCGCTGATGAATGGTCCTTCCGCTACTGATACTGATTGTTCTTTCTCCCTCGGACAGGCTCTGCCGTCGCGGTGGAGAGGGTCTTTTCAGGTGGGCGAGACACGATTGGCATCCGTCGTGCCCGATTGAAGGCAGACACGATCCGGACGTTGATGCTTGTGAAAGCCCGTGTGAAGCTGGACCGACAGCGTGCCGTGGCTGAGGCCAAGCGAGCACTCACCAAGGCGAAAAGAGATGTTATAGACTTGGCAAGCTCTGATTCTGACTGATATTTCCTCTCGCACTCCTTTTTCACTCGTATTTCTACTTCTCTTAATCATCTATTGTTATTATTGTATTTAATCATATCTGCGACACCTCTAGAGTCGAATAGCTCCTTCTAACTCATTTTTACCGAGTCAAGTCTGTCCGTCCTCCGTCGGACGGCCGTCCCGTCCACCGTCCCGTCCCGTCCAACATTCAGAGGGAGCTCCGCTACCGTACCGTCGACGGACGGACCTCTAGACGGCCGTCTTTGGCGCCGTCCGTCCGCCGGGACGGACGGTGACGATCCCTATGGGGGCGGAACGGGCGAGGGAGGCGTCTGTGGAGGTGGGAGACGTTAGTACGGAGGGTTTGAGGGAGAGGGTTAGAATGGGTGAAGGGCAAAGGTTGTAGGGGGGGAGTACCCGGTAGAAAAAGTGGTGGATATTGAGAAAAAAAGTGATATGCACCTGAGAGTCGTTTTCCAGAGGAAAAAGAGCCTAGCTGGGGATGCAATCGCACCCTCGCAGCCAGGGACGTGGAGCGCCAGGCACCAGCCGGCATTTGCTCCACGCTTGACCCCAGGTCGTTTGAGATGGCGATATTCTTGGATGTCCGTTTTCCAGAGGAAAAAGGGCCTAGCTGGGGCGCCGTCAGAGCACGTGACTCGATGGATCCGGATGTCGCATATCTTATGGGGATTACGACGGGCGAACGAGCTGCGGGAAGCTCAAGGTAACTCTTCCTTCTGCTTCCCGGATGACAATGATATTATGATGCTCTTAGGACTGGCCGCCCTCAAAGGACTTCCGGGCAGCATTTCCGGAGCTTTACCAAGATTTCGGCCAGGCGGTCCCCATCCCGACATATGTTTGAAGAGACGGGGCGCTGAGCATTGCGTCACACTTTCCGTCGAATACCGTCCGCCCAGATCTCGGTAGGTGATTGCATCGCTGCTGCCCTTCCTTTGAAGGATTTTTTCCCTGTACAGAGCCGAAAATGTACAACGCCAACGCAAACCTAGCAGAAGTGGGTGGCCACGGCTCGACGCGACTGCACATGGATATAGCAGACGCACTAAATGTCATGATGTATGCCGCACGCGACCCGGCCGGGGCGGAGGGCTGTGCGGCGTGGGAAATCTTTCGAGCGCAGGACAGTACAAAGCTCCGAGAGTTTCTGCGCTCAAATTACACAATGGAAGTACATACCGGAGCCCATCCACAGCCAAGAGGTGTACTTCGACGACGGCGTCTGTGGGCAAAGTACGGGGTGCAAAGCTACCGTGTTTATCAGCGGGCCGGGGAGGCGATATTCATACCAGCGGGCTGCGCGCACCAGGTCGGTCTTCTCCTGGACTTGAAATCCGCTGACTGACGCCGTTGTCGCAGGTTTGGAATCTAAGTGATTGTATCAAGGTTGCGATCGACTTTGTGTCGCCGGAGAATGTCGCACGGTGCGAGACGTTGACGCAGCAGTTCAGGGAGCAAAACGAAAGTGAGGCGTGGAAGGAAGATATGCTGCAGCTGCGCACTATGATGGGGTTTGCTTGGTTGTCGTACTGCGAGCAAGAGAAGGCTCAGTATCATACGTGAAGAAATATTACATACGTCAGTTAGCCGTCATGGCTTTGAGCCTGGAAAACATATCTGCATCCACTAAATCAAGGACAAGATTCCTCTACATGCGTGTCGGGTAGTGTTTAGACAAGGAAGACGGGGTCAGATTGGCGTCGTTCAAATAATATGGCCGCCTAATAAAACATAACGACCGCTATCGGCGCAAAAAAAAAAAATGATAAATAAAAGTCGCATTAAAACGAGACTCTAACCGGCCAGCAATGACCTACGCCCGCAGTCGTGGCAAGGGTCAAGTTACATATCCACACGGAGTAGAGGAAACGCGCAATCAGGTAGGTTGTCAAACCCAGAGCTGTATCTCATTCCTCTAACTCGGTGATTCAACGTGCGAGACAGGAGTAGCGCGTCGACAGATAGCCGAAGTCGCCCGCGTTTAAATTGTCGGTCAAATGGTCGAGATGCGAGCATAACATCGTCCGGGTTCTGATCAGACGACAGCTGATTCACCAGTTGGAGATTCCAACATGTCCGAGATCCCCGAGCCACATCATTATTCCGGACCTAATTATGCCCGTCGTGAATTTTAGTGATCAAACGGACATTGTAGCTCCCGAGGCTGGACAAACTTCGAAGTAGCCGAAAAGAATATAAGCTTAGCCTACTGAACTTTGGTGATCTGGCGTCAGTGGATATAATAGTATGAGGCGCGGTGGCCAACGCGCTAAAAGTCTCGCCCATGAGTCAACATAGCATAGCTAAACCATTTTTAATTCTGTTTATGAGGCCGCAACGAGTCAACCAAAGGTTGATGACAAGCGGTGCTTCAGAATTCTTCACACAGATCATTGTCGTTGTCATTCCGTGGCGAAGACACGGGTAACTGCTAGTGGAAACGAATTGTGGACTTCGAATCTGCTGCATTATAGAGGAGGTTCTGTAATTATTAGCCTATAGAATGGACGCTACTACTTTATTGCTCAACCACACATATATCTCACACATTGCGTGCTCTGGAGCTGCCAGTAGGGCCGCCGACGTGCTTCTGGCACAGTGATTGGGAGGAGAAGTGGGATCATCTCACGCCAAGTCATGCATAAGTTATTAACTGGGAAAAAGAACGTGGGAGCGGGGGAAGCGCCGCACACAAATTGCCCGATCGCAGATCGGCGGGCCGGTTCGTTGCCGCCGATGAACAGGGTTTTGAGGAACATTGACTAGAAATTTTTAGCCCAACCCAGAATTTTAATGCCGGTTCCGCCTCAAATCACTTAAGATAGGCCGCATCTATGGGCATCCAGGGGTGATGGCAAACTAAAAACTCGTTAACAACTCAACAACATCGAAATAAAATAATCTGTCTCGTAAAACTCTCTGAAATTAGTCCGGAAATGTGCAGTGAAAAATTCAGAACATTTGGCTAAGAATTGAGAGAGGAGATAGCTTTTTCGTGGTTTTGATATGAAAGTGATCATGACATCAAAATGCTATCTAGTCTCCCAATTCTGGAGCTAATGCTCTGAATTTTTCACTGTACATTCTTCAACCAGATTACAGCTGTTTGCAGATGTAATGACACTCCATCAATTTTTATAAAGAGCAAACAAAGACTCACCTTCTTGCCACGGTCATTACGAGCCTAATTCTCGGCCAAACGACACAATTTTAGGCGCGTTCGGAAGCGTTTCTACGGGGCTATCCACTTGTACCAGCCTTTAGCCCTAGTTCGTGGGTTTAATTTTGACCAAAATTCGCTGCTGCAGCCTGAGCTCCCTGCTTGCAACGGTCAGTTTGGGCGCTGATCGATTTGGCTGAGGATATGTGCATTCTGACCGTATGTTCAGTCGCCTTCCAACGGTTCCCATCTTCTATCCCACTTGGCTCGCTTGGCGGCCTCAATTTTTGGATTGGGCCGAATTACCCTGATGCCATCTTCCTTCATTTCCCGCCCGATTTTCTCGAATCAAGATGTGTGACCATGTCTCTGCACGCGCCCTTCGAGCCAACGTCGCCGGCCAGTAAGAACAATCCTCCATTTCCTTCAGACGTCGAAATTCTCCGCAGCTGTCTGCGGCAGTTTACATATTTTTGCTTTCCCTCTCTCCCCTTCACTAAAGGTATGATATTATCCCATTGGCCCTGTGGCACACTCCATCCTCGTGGATAGAACCATAGTCGCTTGAATCACTAGAAAAATTAGAAATCCCGCTTCAACCGTCTTTCAAATTGAACTGGACTCTGTGCTTCATTTTAGACCGCATTCCTCCGATGAGATACGCGTTACTGCCCCTGCGGGCACCGTCCAGCGATACGTGGCCCTTCCATCTGTTTCTTCAGACACCAGCTTGTTGGATAGGTCCTTGCCACTGACATTCATTCATCTTGTGCGGTATGGGAATAAAAGGAGGCAGGATAAAGTCAGTCTCTCAACACCGAGGTGAATTTCCTAGACCCCTGGTGCCTCCGCTGCTCTGACTTGAAACCGCACGTCACCGAAAATTCCCTGGGCCAGCACATCGAAAATAGAGACGCACCGGGTTTACTGGATCTGAGACGGAAGCTCAAACAGCCGCTGCCGTGCTGGGAATCTGCGCAGGCGAGAGTACGATGGGCAGTGGAAGTAAATCATCATTCAGGACTTGCTCTGAACGGCCATATTCTGCTGTCTACTCTGGGTCTGCTCATAAGCAGATCGCCCCCGGGGCCCCTCATACACACTTGCACTGAGTATACGTCTTCCCGAATACACCATAGGTGTTGCGAGAGAAGTGTAGGAGCTAGGAAAACCCTGCAGCAGCTCGCATTGTGAATCCGACGTTCCCGGACCTTTCGACTTTCATATATTATTTTGAATGCATCGGCAGTCAGGTGGACACGATGGTAGCCTGTGAAGAGTCAGATATGTGCACCATCATACTCAGTAGTTAAAAGTAGAGATGTTTTGCCCAGAGACATTTGACATATATCTATAGTTTTAATCTCTCGGCGTCTACACTATTCTTAATCGTGTCTATGATTTTTTCCGTATTTTACATGTCTTTTATATACCTTGTGCTTCTAATGAATTACATTTCGTTCTCCTAAACCGGTTGTAAGCAATGTCCAACAGTTGAAAATCACTCAAAATGCACTCCGAATGATCAATAATGCCAGGTAATTGACGATAATTTGTCTCCAATTGGCGTAAACAGGAAGGGACATAGCCAATCTGCCAATCGGGGATAATTCTCGCCAAACCGAAAATTGTGAACAATTATCGTCAGTTGTTTCCAATTAGGAAGTCGGGGTTTTCCTGATGTACAGTAAAAAGGCGGCCAAGAGTACTGCCGAAAGGTCTGCGCTGAAAGATGGCGGTGAAAGGCAAGGGAATAGGTGCGGTCAGAGTTGTCCGAACAGCGTCCGAAAAGAGTCGGAATGATGGATCCGAACTAGCGTCCGTACAACTTGTTTTCGGATAGATTTTCGGATTCCAGCCTTGACCGGACCCGGAATGGATGCTGGAATGACATTGTCCGAACCCAGCCAGGAGCGGCGCTTTGCACCCGAGACAGCTTGGGGCTTGCTGGCGCTTTGGCGGCGGCGGGTTGTCCACGCCGCCGCAGTATGATGAACGTGCCAGGCCACAGTGAGAATATTATGTAGATTTGGGCGATGGTAAATCCACGAGACTCGGTTCGACCGTTCAGTGGTCCCGATCTGGGTAGGGCTTGACAGTTCGCAGTCGTTTTTGCACAGTTCAGAAAGAACCGGAAGCCAGTGGGTGGTTGATCATGGGTCCAGAAGCGTGGAAATATACAATGAACTAAAGGAGTTAGGCAGAGCAGAAAGGCCGAGGAACGGCAAAAGAGATGACATATATGGTGAAATAGCACAGGATTTGTACCATCTCGTTAAAGAACGGATAATACAAACTAAATATTTCTAGGGTCCATCAAAAACGCGTGTTTTCGCCACTTTTACACCCCTCAGTGATTCACCCTTATTTCCCTTCCCCCTTCCCTCCGTTCCTTTTGGACACACGGTAAGCGCTGCGCGTTCGAAATCTGCTATCTCGAAAGCTCGGTGTGTTTCAGTTCGTTTAAGTATCTTGTTTGAACGCGCTAATGTTGGGACATTGGTTCACCAATGACCGCTCACGCAATCTCCGACAGAATAACTGATTCGAACCAGAATTTGCGGTGTAGAAAGGGGGTCGCTTGTTTCTATTGTAAGTCACATCCATAACTAGTTGCTTTGATTACGCGGACAGTCCATATTCAAAGCAGCCTCACTGCCCAATCTTCGTGGAGAACATCTGTTACAGTTCCAGCTGATTCGATATACTCTCGAACTCGTCGCCCGAAGGCTAATTTTTCCAGGTCGTGGGGTGGTGTAGCGTCAATTATAAACACAGCGCGTGTTCTCTCGACACTCCGCGAAGATCTATCTGGGCCCGACTTCATGGTTCACCAATTTGCATATATCACGATCAACCACTATGTGAAGGCTTTGCTTTGTGGGTCGAACGAATGAATGACAACACCACGAATGTCCCTGGATCACTCATTTCGCGTCCTTACATGTGACCGCGCCAATCACTCAATTATTATTTTTCCTTCCACCACAAGCCGGCAACTTTCTGCATACCTCTGGTGATTTTTAGCATTCTGTGGAGCTTTTGCTTCTGGAATTGGTGGATCGGTGATATTGATGGTTGGATGTAGGGTCTGGCAGATGTATTGGCAGCGCACTCACTGCAGGTTCCTTATGGAACCCCATGATCCGCCATGCTGCTTCACCCGCAGACAAATAGCGTGCAACAGTTTGAATTGCCTTTTAAGGAAGTTGCTCGGTGAAGCCGGAACGAAAAATTGCCTATTTGGGACGGAAAAGTTCAAAAACATCGATCCAAAACCACGGTGACCTGTGACCACTTCCACCAAGTGTTCGGTTCGATGGTCCTTGTGACCAGTGACCGAACACTTGGTCGAAACGGTACAGTACACGGAGCGACGAAAAGAAACAAGGCACCAGCAGCCCAAGGAGCAGCCAATCGTTTTCGGGCCCCATCTTTGCTGCCCCCCACATTTTGAAGAGCATGACCTCGATCTAATCAGTACAATACATTGGACCGCATTTGAAAAAGCATGGCCTTGAAAGAAACAGTTTGGCCTGTACCACAGTCCGAAGCGAAGGCCTTTGTTCCAGGTGTGCTCATTGGAAATGGATAGATAGCCCTGGTTCTTCTGCAACTTTTGGGTGGCTCAGATTTTTGATCTAAACAATGTAATACACCGGACTGCATTTTGAAGGGCATGACCTCGATCTAAATAATACAATACACCGAACCACATTTTGAAGAGCATGACCTCAATCTAAACAGTACAATAGAGAGGTTGCGCAAAAGCGATTTGAGCCATCTGATGGCTTTTTTGATGTGCGCACATATGGCTCAAATGGTTTCATGAGCTCAGGTCAAGATCTTCATGTCCAGCCTACCATGAGGCTGATGGTGCTTCCAAGTATGAGATATAACACATTGACCTGGTCAGTCTGCCCACGGACCGAAAATCAAACATTTTGGCGTGAACTTGAGTTTTCCGTTAAGTTCAAATGACCATTTCGTGTATTTCGTATACATGAGCCATCAAAGTAGCCGGATCGTATCAAAATACGCCTCGAAGTTAAAGCCATTTGAGCCATTCAAGCCATATGTGCGCACATCAAAAAAGCTATCAAATGGCTCGAATGGCTGTTGCGCAAACAGGCTAATACATCGGACCGCATTTTACAGCCTTTTGCGGAACATAGGGCGCGCGCGTTTTTTTTTTCTGTTTTTGTGTCGGCCGAACATTCCGAGGATCGATTTCGTCTCATTCAACACTTGTATTTTGGATCTCACAGACATTCAGAGCAAAAAAAAAATGTATTTTAAAACGTTATGTAAGCGGATACAATGCAAAGTCAGCCACGGTACTGGATGTGGTCGCTCTTGGAATTTATATGATCCAGTGATCTTGGATCAGCTGGACCGGGGATTGGCAGAGTGCTTCCCAGCATTCCTAACAGCACGGAGTGGAGTTGATAAAACTCTGCTGACATTGATTAGGGCCGGAATTGCACACCGCTTGAGTGCAAGTGCTTGGTCTAAAATACTACGGGAACTGCATGTTCGAGAACACGATCTTCGTGAACTTCAATATCTTTATGCTATTCACAGGGATAAAAAAATTGCAGAAAAACTTGGGCATTGCAGAAAAGCGCTATGATCCTTTCTCTGCATTCGATGATAAATCGAAGTATGGTGGATTCTATCCATCACGTTGGTACATCAACAATGTGTACATGGATTATATGCAACACATCCGCCCAATTCTCGATCAATGTATGGCTTCCCTGACAGCACTCATACTCAAGTGGGACCATTCATTCAAGGTTCCCAAATACTTGATGAAACTCAATGGTGTCATGACATTTGTGGCACTATTCACGATCGTGAATGAGTATGAACAAATTCGATTCCAAGCTTTTGTTCCAACAAAGAGTCTGTCCCATATTCATGCTGCTCTAGAAGGAATTGTGAAGTCACTCTCAGCCTATGGATTACCACAGCCGATCCTTGGATTTACGGATAATGTTGCTTCTGATGCAGCTACATTTATGCAGTACATGCCATCATTGGCTGAAGGTGTCTCCCCTGTTGAGACATCTGAATATCCGGATTTGCCGCAACTTGTTGTCCCAGACGATGTACAATGGCATTTGTGTCTTGAGGGAAACGAGATTGAGGTTGCATGTTCAGGTATCCTCACTCTGATAAAGGAAGAGGACAGTGACGATGTTTCAATTGACATTGGGTTTGACATGGAATGGGAATTCACAACTGGCATGGGCGCTTCAGGGCCTCAGAAGACCGCACTTGTTCAAATTGCCGTTGATAAAGTGGTTTACCTCTTTTATGTGTACACTCTCAAGAAGTTTCCCAAGTCACTGGGAGAACTCCTCAGACATAAACAATTCCTTAAAGTTGGTCGAAATATCACCGCAGATTTCAAAAAGCTTGCCCGAGATTTTCCTGATTTTGTGCTGCCTCTTCCAAAGAAAAAGAATTTTGTTGGCACTCTCGATATAGGCCAGTTGGCAGCAAGAAAGAAAATTGTCCCCAAAGCATCTGCATCCCTAGCATCAATAGTTGCTGCAACACTAGGGGCATCTCTTTCAAAGAACTTCCAAATTTCGTCTTGGAGTACCCCTGAATACTCTGATGCTCAGCTCAGCTATGCAGTCCTTGATGCTCATGTCCTCCTCCTTCTGTTGGCAAAAATTCGAGCCTCCACTTCAGACAGTCAATCCTTAACCTCTCTGACCCCAGTGGGCCAGCTATCAGTCTATATGTCCGAAATCATGAGATCGCATGTGGAATAATAATTGAGCAGCCTCCATATTTTGAAGCAGATGGAGCCAAAATCAATGTTTCTACCACTAGGACCCGTGCACTGATTCGAGTTGAAGAAGTCCCTGCCCCTTCATGTATTGTTCCCCATCACAAAAAACCAATTTCGGAGCTGCAGCATGACCAAGAGAGCTTCAATATGGTGGCCAGCATCTCATCCCTAAAGACTCGGAAACTTGGACCTATAATCACTGCACAAAATTCAGAGCCTTCTCGTACCATGGCTCCGGTGGAATTGATTTCTCCACCTGAACCTGCACACTCTCCCCCAGCTTCGGCTCAGGCTCCAACAAATGTCCCAAATCCATCCGGAAATGACTCGGATTCTGACATAGATGAATCTGAAGACGAGAATCCCGAGATGGATGCTGAACAGGCTGAAGCATATTGCGACGATTTCATCAATAGCATTGAAGATCCACAAGATCAAGAATTCTTTCAGCAGTTGCGAGGAAGTGTGCCATCTAGGATCTTGGCTGACATCTTTCATGAGATCGATAAAGTCTGTCGGACTATTTCAAGGAAACATACATTGCGGAGACATTTTGCCAGGGCCTTCAGTGATACTATGCTGGTCCCGGACTTGAGAGATAAGGCTGCAGTTGAGGCCATACTGGCAGAAAAAGGCCTTACATGGGATCAAGCAAGATCCAAGTGCCCTACATGGCTTTGGCACCGTGTGCGTCGCTATATTCCTCAAAAGGATGTTCTGTACAAAATCCTCAAGGAGCTTTTTGATTCTTGGGCCGATGTCAAATGCAGTGTCACCAAACTTCCACTTTTTAGTGAGGAAACACGTCAAAAGGCACAAGGTGTACTGAATGATGTTCTGAAAGGATGGGTTTCTGATCCAGTTGGAATCCCGCTCTACACAGTGGAAGGCACTGATAAAAATGGGTTGACCTTGTACTATTGCATCAGGGGGACGAACTCTGTGGAGGGGGCTGTTCACAATCCACTTCGACGGAATTTTGCAGCTTTGAATGCATCCTCTGAATTGGCAGACAGCCTGGCTGCTGATTGGAGACACCATCACAATGTGGACTGTGGAGCAGTGCACAAGAGTAATGTCAAATACAATGGCCACTACGACCCCCTGGATCGACCATGATATATACAGGCTTCGTGCAGACATTGAATGGGAAACCTCTCCAAATATTTCTGGGCAACATGTTATTCAGGATACATCACCTCTCAGTTTTGTACGAACACATGAGCAGTTTGGGATCACTGGAATTCCACTTGCAATGCGAGCAAAGCATGACTTCCTTGGCCAGGTCATTGATCCGACAGAAATGCAAGTTTCCAATGTCTACCCAGACCGATTGCACCTGTCAAGTTTGAGGGCCAAGCGGGACAACATTTATACCTATCTTGCATATGCGCAGCAGACAAGATTTGCCGTTACCCCAGTTCATACACAGAGTGAATCAGATCTGTTCAGTACTGCAATGTCACCGGGAGGCGATTTTTTTGCAGTTCTCGGAAAGCCTAAATTTGATCGGATGGCAACTTGGTGGTCTTCCCGGGCAGATGGCAAGACAATATTCTACAAGTTGAAGGAACACCTTGAATCTCATCATAAAGTCTGGGAAGGTATCAGGAAAGGTCAAGAATCCCTTGTGACTAGCAGAGAAAAGCGAAAACCAAATCGTGAGCGTACTCGATCGAAAAACCATGTGTCCCGCGTGCTTCCAGCAGCAGTCAGAAATAACCCAGGAGTTATTCCAGTTGACCCACCTGGGATAGAAACAAATCCAGTACCTGACACTGCACTGGATAGTAGTTCACAGGATCCGGATCTGTTCAATTTTGTTCCAGATCAGACAACCATTGGGATGAATGCCACTAATTCCTGGGATGATCCCATGCCAGACGGAGGCCTTGGAACTATTTCGGGTCCGATCCATGACAATGGAATGGATTATGCCTCACACTCTGCATTCTCACAAACCTTGCCCCAAGCCCAGTGGAATATAGCCTTCCAACCACCTGTCTGGCAGGGAGCTGTTGAAAGTTCATCCCAGATGCAGTTTGTAGCATATGGTGGGCCACTTGAACCAAAGACCAAGAGGAAGAGGAAGTGTCAATTATGTATAGAAGCAGGAAGGTCTGGTTATGACTGTGCTGGTGAATCAAACAGAAAGAGGTGTAAATTCCTTCCAGTAAGTTTATTATGTCCCAATATGAGCCGCCAACTAACTGCTGCACAGGAAAACCAGACATTATGAAGAATATTTATTTCATGGATTTAATTTGGTTGATCTTAAACTTATGTAGTTCTCATGTAAATCTGACTGTTCAGACAATTAAAAACTTGTGGGCCTGCAAAGAATGAATGAGAGAAGCATTAGAAGCATTCAGCGAGGAAACGAGGAAATTTTGAGGCCAGAGCGGAATATAAAACAAATGTGAAAAAAAGAGTTGAGTCCGAGGATCGAACCCGTGCACGTTAGGAACACAGCAACCAAAAGCGGCGCATTAACCACTGAGCCAGTTAAGAGGGGCTCAAGAAGATGCTACTACCTGCCCGGGGACTTTTTGAATATTTTTGAATACAAAATTTTAGTTCCACATATGACACCAGAGCCCGAAAACAAGCGCCTCGACGACGCTGTGAATGCTCTCCCAGGAGAACCGCCAGACGGGTGGTCTGTCGGATCGGTAAAGCTCAAGCTGCCCGCGCCGAAGGTTGCTGTACCCGAGGTTGATGCACCCGAGTTCGAGGTGTCCGGAATCCTCTACCGCCCGCTTCTCGATGTCTTGGTCGAAGCATTCCAAAGTCCGGACTTCCTCCAATACCACACAACTCCATTTGACTTGCGGTGGGACCCGAAGCACGATCCTGACAACCTCGACACGCCGATGATCAATGCCGACATCCCCGTGGACGCAAACGGCCTCCCACCACTCCCAGCCAGACACGAATCCCTTTACAACGAGGCCTATACGTCACGTTCAATGCTAAAAGAATTTAATGAATTGCCTCAAACCGCGGAACCGTATCTCGAAACGATCATCGCCGCCTACATGTTTTGGTCCGACTCGACTCGCCTGGCCAATTTCGGTGATGCATCGCTCTGGCCGCTGTACACATACTTCGGAAATCAGTCCAAGTATACCCGTGCTAAGCCGACCGCAAAAGCAGGCCATCACCAGGCGTACTTCCCTTCGGTATGGATCCATTTAATTGGCTACTTATTTCTCATATAATATTTCTAACTCCCCGACACTATCATTGATTTTATCGATCTCTATTTAAAGTTCCACCCTCCTCCGAGATCCTGACGCACCTGAAGCGGGAGCTTATGCATCGCGTATGGGATCTGCTCCTCACACCAGAGTTCATCCATGCCTGGGTTCACGGAATCGTTGTCAAATGCTACGACGGTGTCGAACGTCGGATCTTTCCTCGGTTTTTCACTTACGGCGCGGATTATCCGGAGAAGTACAGTTTCTGTTCTTCTGCTCCTCGTTAGAGCTGATAATATATTCAGGGGTCTTGCTCGCGACTATCAAGTACTTCGGCGGCTGTCCGTGTCCATGCTGCTACATCAAGAAGGAGCAGATCGTGGATATGGGAAGCAAGGCAGATATGCGCCGCCGCAGCAATCTCCGGACAGACAACGGCACCTGGCGTGATACGATTGAACGTGTACGCGGCTGGATTTTTGGGAAGGGATGGCTCATAGGCGGGGCAAAAGTTACTAGCAACCTCAAAGAAAATTGTGGGTTCCTACTCGGGTAAGGGGTCTCTTAAATAAAATCAATTTGTTTTTGACCATCATTTAGAATGCATTTTCGAAGCTGGCTGAGCATGGCTTCGATTTATTTTCGATGTTCGTACTGGATTTACTCCACGAAGTCGAACTCGGGGTCGTCAAGTCCTTCTTCACGCACCTTGTTCGGATTCTGTACTGTGTCGGGATTGAAACGGTGGATGAGCTCAATCGGAGGTGCGACCAATCTTCTCAATAAATGCCATTATTAACACCCAAGTATATTTCGCCAGATTCCCACCTTTGGCCGTAGCACTATACGTCGTTTCCATCGTAATGTCTCGGATATGAAGAAGATGGCCGGTCGTGATTTCGAGGACATACTTCAAGTAAATTCAACTCTTTTCACGTTGGTCTTGGACTAATTTTCCACAGTGCCTCATTCCGGCTGTAGAGGGATTACTCCCCGAACCGCACAACTCTATCGTCTTGTCCTTCTGTTTCACGCTCGCAACCTGGCATGCTTATGCAAAACTACGCATGCACAGCAGCTCATCACTCCGATGTTTCGAAAACATCACGACGGATCTCGGTACCCAAGCCCGCAAATTTCTACGTGTGACGTGTGAAGCCTACGAGACGTACGAGCTTCCGAAGGAGTCTAACCGTCGAATTCGGCGTCAAGCAGCCAAGAAGACTGGGCGCCCTGTTAACAATGCAAAAAAACGCAAATATTGGAATCTTTCAACGTACAAATGGCACAACTTCGGACATTATCCCAGCGCCATCCCTCGCAAGAGCACCACTGATTCGTTTTCCACGGCCACGGTCAGTTAAAAATACTTTCTTTGGCGCTGAACTGATTGCTTTTATCGTACAGGGAGAACTTGCACACTGCCAAGTCAAACGGATGTATAGCCGCACAAACAAAAGAAATGTTGGCCCTCAAATCGCTGCTCATGAGCGTCGGGGGCGCATTTTGACCACGATGAATCGCAGGATGAAAGATGCTGCCGCGGCAAAGAGTGCAGCCGCGCCTGCTGACGCACAACCCACCAAATTCAATAATCTTCACCCAACAGTCGACCCCCTCCCTCGCACACCACCGCGTCAGCATCATCACATCTCAGAATCAAAACGAGCACCTATCGATCTCTCTACGACTTTCTCACCATCGACGGGACCGAAGAAGACCCGGCGCTCGAGGTACAGTATGTCTCTGATGAATGCTGCTATATTTTGCTCACGGCGAGCATAGCATTTCATGCCCGATCTCAAATCTCACTCCTGTCCCGTTTTACTGGACATTCCGTACGATGGGGACGAGGCCAGATTCTCCGACCAAGATCTCCTTGATGTCACGATTGTGCAAGACCGCATTTACGCACACAAAGTTATGCGGATCAATTATACGACTTACGATCTTGGGCGGGACCAGGACAGTATCAATCCTCGTAACAACTCTGACATCATGGTCTTGGGCCACGAGGACGACGACAGCTCAAACTCCCATCCCTATTGGTACGCGCGGGTCGTTGGTATCTTCCATGCCGACGTTCGCCATGTTGGGTCGAGATCCAAGAGCAGGCAGACTCAGCGGATGGAATTCTTGTGGGTGCGATGGTTCGGACGTGATCTTGACTAGTGTTGCCGCGACTCGTAAAGTCGAGTCGTGACTTTTTAAGTCGACTTAAAATCTGTTTTGACTTGACTTGACTTGACTTGGTCACAGTCAAGTCACTCGAAGTCACTCAAGTCGACTCAAGTCAGCCAAGTCAGTTGTTTTTGAATATATATTGGAGACCAGTCAGTAGTGTAATGTACATAGATCCAAGTCAATAAATAGCATTCAAAGTATCAAAGCTGCATATACTAGTATCAATCAACATCATCTTCCTCTGGCATTTCGGTGTATCCAGTGGCTGCCAACTCGGAACTATCTGCGATCTCCCGCCAAATAGCATCTACCCGTTCATCAGCAGCAGATGTCAATATGCGAAGCCAGTCTTCCTCGTCATCCGGAACTGCAGGTGACTGCCATTCAGACATGAAGTTGAGCCTGGCTTTCTTGTAGTTGAACTTGAGCATCTGAAGGGCTTCCATCAGCACAGGATTGGTACGGTTGCGGCGTTTAGTATCAGTCTCAGCTGACAAGGAGAACACTCTCTCCGAAGGCACAGAAGTGGCTTGGATAGGAGCGTAATCAGCAAAGAGACAGAATATCCTGGGCCATGTTATCCTTCCATGATTCTAAAAAAATGAGTGTGAGTTACTTGTCTGAGATGGCTGAAAATTTAGAGTGCAGACCATCCAATATCCGATCATGTCTGTCGACTTCCTTTGGGGTCGATCACTGCTCATATAATGGTTCACCTCATTCTCAAGAGACTGGCTTCCTGAGGTTGAACCACCAGTAATGGAAGTGAAATCGAGCGACTGGCCAACATTACGATAATGCTTTGCTACCTGTGCTATCCCAGTGAGAGCCACTGGCACAGTTGAGCGGGATCGGGAATGTGACCGGGATGGGGGGCGAAAATCAGAGCCAGATCCACTGGCACCAGGAGAGTCGGAATGAGGACTCTGGGTGTCGCTATTGATCTCATAAGATCTAAGCTTGAGAAAAATTTAATATAAGGTGCAGAGCTCTCAAGGAACTGACATACCTTTTCCATAATTAGTTTCTTTGCATTCTCCTGCTCTTGGACGTCCAGTTCATACGAATCCATTCAAAACGAATTGACGGGTTGATGACTGGAGGAATGTAAACTCAAGTAAGCACGTGGCTATACTAAATAAAACGATGAAGTGGATGGCTGGTACCCAGCTCAGAACTATTAGCCATTTTTTCTGAAAGTAATTTCTATGGCTTCTTTACCATTTAGGCTGGTCACCTGTTTAATTTTTGGGCAGTTCTGGTGGCCGGTGGCTGAAAGGCACTGGCTTTACAATTGTGTTTGTTTAAGTTTGCCTCATGTCTGAAATCGCTGGTACCCAGCTCAGAACTATTAGCCATTTTTTCTGAAAGTAATTTCTATGGCTTCTTTACCATTTTGGCTAGTCACTTGCTTGATTTTTGGGCAGTTCTGGTGGCCGGTGGCTGAAAGGCACTGGCTTTACAATTGTGTTTGTTTAAGTTTGCCTCATGTCCGAAATGGCTGGTACCCAGCCCAGAGCTGCGAGCTATTTTTCCTGTAAGTAATTTCTATGGCTTCTTTACCATTTAGGCTAGTCACTTGCTTGATTTTTGGGCAATCTGGTGGCTGGTGGCCGAAAGGCACTGGCTTTGCAATTGTGTCTGCTTAAGTTTGCCCAATGACCGAAATGGCTGATACCCTTAACTGGCAGCTATTTTCTTCTGTAGGTAATTTTTCGCATTGAGCAAACTGTTTTTTGGTTTAAACTGGTTTGAACCTGATAGTTTAAACCGTGGCTTAGTTTGAACCAGCTTAAACCACTGTTAAACCTGGTCAACAGTTTAAACCATTTCTCGCTTTTAAACCTGTGGGGTGGTCTAAACCACCTACAACATTGGCAATGTGGTGGTTTTAATCTTAAACCACCCTGTTGCTCACCAGTTGGTGCCACAGTTGTCCCTTGTGCAATCAATACATTGTCATTCCAGGCCCCGGCATTTGGTTAGTAGGTGGTGGTGCATTATAGAGGATAGATGTGGTTGTGGTGGACTGCTGGCATAGATGAGAAAGCAAAGCAGGGTTGATCTGGACCGGAAAAATCTGCACACTATGCTGTGTTGATCACTAGTAAATCCACTACTATACTGACAGTCACCAAGCTTTCAAACCAAGCTCAAAGGCCAAGGTCCAGTTCATTCTATAGAAGGGAAAAGTATTGCTATGATTTTCACTTGTACTACTCAACTCAAGTCGACTTGAGTGACTTCAAGTTGACTTGTGTTGACTTCGCAAGTTGAATCAAGTCGACTTGTGACTTGACTTGACTTGGCTCAAGTCGACTTCGCCAAGTCGACTTGGAGGCCTTTCGAGTCAAGTCGCAGCAACACTAATCTTGACCACAGGGCAGGGTGGAAAGCGCGCAGGTTGCATCGTGTCGGGTTTTTGGGCTCCAGCGAGCGTGATGCTTTCGGATTCCTTGACCCTTCGGAAGTAATACGTGCTTCTCACCTTATTCCTGCCTTCTACCATGGCCTCACCTCCGAGCTGCTCCCCAAATCATTAGCCCGACGACCAGAGCAAAATGATCAAGACTTTGTGTATTACTACATCAACTGGTAAGTCATTTCATTCCCTGCCGTTACAATTTCTTACAATCACCAGTTTTGTCGACAGGGATATGTTCATGCGATACTGCAATCACGCCGTTGGCCACCGATCAAAGGCTTCCTCATCCCCCGGACAGGCAGCCGAACACCAGACAGCCGAGCCTGACAACGAGATGGATGTCGACTCCGAGAACGAGATGAATCATAACAATGGCAGTGCTGCGGAAAACGGAGAAATGGATTTGCCAGAGGAGGAGGAGGAAACAAACAGCAACTCTTCCAACTCAGAAGATGAGTTGGACGGCGAAGACGACAAGGAGGATGAGGAGGGACGCGGTGGAAGAGGAGCAGGAAGGTGTTGATGATGGTGCAGGAAACATTGGCGATGACGAGGAGGTCATGGATTCGCTGGGCTATGCTTCATTGTGATATTTTGAATATACATCTTGGCCCTCAATTATTCTCAGATTTTTTGTACGCGAGATTTGGGAAGAACCGTTATGAGAAAAGTGTCACAACAATAATCCTTAAGTCTATATACTGAATTATTTCATTCAAATCGACAGGGGGGGGGTGACGCGTGACCGGATTTACCTATTCGACATTTCGACAACGGCCGAATTTTTGCGTGACACCCTCCAAAATTTCGACAATCTTACGAAAATTTTGCGCTCTAGGGGGGGGGGGAGGAGGATACTTGTGACGGCTTGGAGGTTCGACAAAAGCCTTCGTGACGCGTGACATCGACCAATATTCGACATCGACAGAGGGGTCCGTGACGCGTGACTGTCGATTTGAATGAAATAATTCAGTAAAGGGAGGGCTACTTATGAGGCATCTAAAACAGACCAATACTGATTCGTAAACTACTTTATTATTTTTCACGAGTGGTCTTATCAAGGGCGGACTCTCCTGGGGACTGCAAGCAAACTCGAAACTGATCTGGACGCGCTAGTCACGAGCACGTGTAACGTGACCGTCACTCTCCTTTCAATATTTACCGTCTCGCAAGTACACCTCTTTCTCTCTTACCACGACCATCACCATGTCCACGAATCCCACCCCCATTTCCTCCTCCTCTGCCGCCTCCACAGTCCCTACCCCCCGACTCCCTCTCTCCCTCTCTACGACGCAAGTACGACGAAATTGTCCAAATGATAGTACCCGGCGCCATCCAGTCCAACAAACGGAAAAGACCTTCATTGTATGTGCCCTACTACTCTTTCATCCTTCTTCTCTCACTACGTTCCAGTGCTACGATGTCCGCTTTCGAGAAACTGATCTCCTGCTGCAAATTTTTCATGCGCGCTGTGCATCCTTACGTGACCCTCACCGAGGTCATGCTTTATGGACCGGATAAGCACTGGGGAACTGCACCCGCAAGCTGCCCGTCGAACATTGTGTCAGTCTCGCCAGCGTATGTACACTCTTTTGTCCATCTTTCTCCGACTCTGACGGCACAGTTACTTCCAGGGAAATTGAGCGTCAAGACGCTTGCGTGAAGGCGTTCGACAAGATGTTCTCCATCGCACCTGAGCTTCTACCCGTCATCAAGCAAATCTACCTGGAAATCACCGTCAAGCCCCAGCAATGGCAGATGCTCGTGAAAGTGGTGTGTCGTCTTCTACTCCTCTAGTTCTGGATACTGACCGTTGCACAGATGTGCGAGGCTGCTACTAGTGCGCGGACGAGCGATACGAACAGCCTCAAGCATGAACTGATCTACTTCCTTCCTAATCCGCTGAAAGACGTGCTGACGCCCCCAATCCCCAAACAAGAGTCTAAATCTGACTGTGGCCTCAATCACCCAGTTCTTCGGTACTTAATCTTGGGTTGTGCAGATCGCGCCAAGCTTCCGCCTCTTGTATTTGGTCGTGCTCCCGCAACCAATACGACGTGAGTTCCGAGTCGGAATTTATTGGTGCATATATACACTCTAACCCTGTTTTCTGTAGATCGTCTGCTGCGTCGTAAGTGGATATATCCACGCATACATCCACACACTAACTCTTTCTGTTGCAGATCGTCTCCTCCGCCGGATGCTGGTGCCGCGTAAGTGGATACATCCGCGCATACATCCACACATTAACTCTTTTTCTTGCAGAGCATCTCCCGACGCCGGCGCTGCATCGTAAGTGTATACATCCGCGCATATACTCACTCACACTAATTCTGTTTTCTGCAGACCGTCTGCCCCCGACGCCGGCGCTGCATCGTAAGTACGGTATACATCCGCGCATATACTCACACTAATTCTGTTTTCTGCAGACTGTCTGCTCCCGACGCCGGCGCTGCATCGTAAGTGGATACATTCGCGCATATACTCACACTAATTCTATATTCTGTAGATCGTCTGCTACTGACGCTGCCGCCACCGAGTAAGCTATTATTGTCCGCCATATACATATCTTACCTTTGTGTCCCAGGTTTCTCAAGCGTATTGTCGAGGGCAAGGTGCCGCTCAAGACCCGAACGTACCCATCGTGTTTTTACGCCGAGGACTCGTACGATCCCACCAATCTCGACAAGGGGTTGTTGCGCGGGGAGGTAATCCCTCGTGTAAGTCTATCTCACAGCACTGTACATGCGGCTCACCACCGATAGGTCTTGCGGCACATCTGGACCGGACCGAAGACCGCCATTGTTGGCGTGGAGAAGAGTCTGCACCCGACATGCAACGCCCGCCTTCATAATCATCAACATGTCTCCCCGGAGATGATCGGCTACGCATGTGTCCAGGTATGAGTCTCCATCTCGTGTATACATTTTTGACATTTATCAGGCGCGCACGATGCTTGGGACCAAGGAGTGGGTGCTCAGAGACGGCCCTTATGATTACACCAAAGTCTTCGACCGCATCGTTGCTCTTTTCGCCATCCCCGATGATCCGTGGGCAAAGGAAACACTCGAATGGTATCAACGGTGTGTTTTTTTTTCTCGACAATCTTTACTTTTATCTGATCGTGCTTTGCAGCGAAGTTTTTGGCAATGCCGACGTTGCCCAATGCGCAGACTCCGATGAATCTAGCGACGAGGAGGATGTGCTCGCGCAGCGCGCCGCTCGCCGTGGACCCTCAGCAACCCCGACCTTGTCCTGAGGTGGATTCATTCACTGTTGTTCACAGCCGCTTTCTGACCAACGTCTGCAGCAAACACCCATCGCTTTTCGTTTTATTAATTGTATGTCCTTCGCGATGGCGGCGAGCATGTCCGACTAACAGTATATTCACAGGCTCATAATTCCCGACAAACGCCACGGTGTGATCTGGTGCTCAATTCTTTATTCGTCTCTGACCCTTCTTCCAGCTCTTTCTTGACGAACCCGACGATCCAATCCTGGTGTGTTTACTTCCATCTGTTTGTGGTCATCGCTGACTCGCATTCCCGTTAGCTGTAAACGACTTTAAGAGTTCAATTGTACGTGCCCAAATCTCCTTGGGTGTTGGATCCATTCACTGATGTCTATCTGCCCAGAATATTTCTGTAACGGCTTTCACACATTGGTAAGTTCTTCCTCATGCACAACGAATCATCGCTGAAGCTATGCTCACAGTAAAACTCCCGCATAACTGTATCTCACTCTCGCGCGCAACTCATCGCATCGTCACTGTATTTCACTTTTTCCGCGCTGTACTCGTAGATGTAGTCCGTGAATTAACTGCTTTGAGATTATTCTTGAATTTCGTGAGATGTGTACAAGTAGAGTCCGAGCAGGCCCGCGGACACTCCCTATGAACTTCCTCCGGCGAATAAGGTAAATCAACGGCCAATTTCAGAGGTCTATCTCGCGAACCAGTCATTTAGGGGATTTTTCGACCATCTCCAGCGGTCCGAAAGCTGAATTCCAGGCCGCTTGCAACAATGTAGCCAAAAAACAGGTATTTTGGAGCCTCCAGAGACGTTTTGATGGTAAAAAATAAGGTAAATCAGTGGTTTTTCGACGAAAAAAGCGGAGGAAGCTAGTAGGGAGTGTCCGCGGGCCTGTCCGAGCCCTAAGCAGCACTTGAGAGCGCCCCGACGGCTAGCTAGCCCCTCGGAATGTAGTCCAGCCTGGGACCCCTTCCGAGCCCTTGTGGTTTTCATATCAGAGTTCTAGGGCCCTTGTGCGGTGTGTCCAAGCCTTGAGTACCCTTGCGGGGGCTTATGGGTATTCCAAGGGCCTTGGCACATCCTCGGAATCCCGGCACACTTTTCGTGATGACCGTCAAGACTCAGCAAGAAGACACTATACAGTAGCTTTCAGGGACTTCATACAACCGCATTTGAGTCTGTTTCCAGAGTGTAATTACAGGTTTACATTTTACATTTTGAACGGCGTGATCCTATTGCCTTTCAATGGTCCACATTTTGAAACGCATGACTTGGCATCCTACAGACTATTTTAATTCTAATGAATCCCCAGAGCCATTTCTAATAAGCCGTGAGTTCCAGGAATGGATAGCCCTGATCACTGGGAACATTTACCACTATTCAGATTGCACACAGAGGCATTATTGCCCTTTCCAAAGCACAATTACTGGTTTACATTTTGAACTGTGTGACGCTATTGCCTTAGCTAGCCCTGATCTCTGCGAACAATTACAGATCGCGCTCGGAGGCACACACGCTCAGAAAAGCGTGACTTGATATGGAGAGCTAATTGAATGCTGCAAATTGACAGATGATACCCAGCACTATTCTAAGCAGTCCTGTCTGTTTGAAATTGTGGGCCCTGCTCTGATCGTTGAACCAGAGGTCACAGAACTCTCCATATCGAGCGTGGCTGTGCAGGAGTCACAGGCCAAATCAAAAGTGTGATATTCTCGCTCGCGGGAAGTCCACAGCATCAATTTGAGCCGTGGCTGAGATATTATGGCTTTCAGGCCCTCCACAGCACCAATTTGAGCCCTGGCTGAGATATTCTGGCTCGTGGGCACTCCACAGCATCAATTTGAGCCCTAGCTGCAATATTCTGTGCGCAACTCTTGATCAACCTTCGTTCGGCAGACATCGAGAATCTCTGCAAGCTGTGCCAGGATATATCTGTCTCATATTTGTGGGGCATGGGATGGGTGACAAGGGAGGAAAGAAAAATTGACGAGGGGATTGCTGCATTAATGGCGTTGCAGATAGGTTCACCATTCCGGGCGACTCTACGTGATGGTACTCGAGTTGAGTCGGTGGCGTAATAGGCTTACTAGCACTTACATGTACTGTGTTCTTTTGAAGCCCCACATCAACTGAAGGCAATATTTCTGTTTGCTGACTGCTGATTGGTGTCCATGCTTTTGTCGCAATTTCTCTCAACGGTTCTCTCGGGCTGGCATAGAAACGGGGTTGTATACGTCGATGTTAGCTACTACCGAGAGTACTAACTGCTTACTAGAATTAGTTCGTTTTTCAGCTTAGCTGTTTTCCGATTCATTCCTTCAGGTAATGAAGCTGGTTTTGGCAAGAATCAGTTCAACCAAAAGTTGGCAATCTCCGGTGTGTTTACCATCAAAATTCGATCGTAAAGCCAACACCGCACATTTTTAGAGGTTCAACCGTAACACCTGGTGCTTTTCAGGCTACGGAAATTCAAAATATAGTGAGTTTCACTAAGGTTTTCGGAGCTATGTCGATATTCGAAACAAGCCAGGAAAAGGATACCTGAACTGAAGGCAAGTTTGGTCCAAGATCACTTTAACAAGGGTACAGCTGGTCAATTCCAACATATAAATCGAAATCTGGAAGCCACCAATGTTGTCAGAATTTGGTCAGGCTCCAGAAAGACAGTCTAACGCCTTGAAACAGAAGTGGTGCTGTTATTTCAAGCCATGGTTGGGTCTGTATGGCACGTATACTGTGCAAAAAGTTTTTTTTGCATCTTCGTAATATTGTACCAAAAAAACGACAACTTACAGCACTTTGCAAAGCTAATGACACTTCGATCATTTTGTAAATAAGAGCAAAATAAATACTTTCCTTCTTGGAACGCTCATTCTGAGCTCAATTCTTGACGGATTTCCTCGATTCTAGGTGCGTTCGACGTCTTTTTTCAAGCGCTTTTGAGTGGTGCCTAACTCATTGTTCAACTCAGACTTTGAATTTTGGCCTAACTCGGCCTAAGTACCTGTCTCTGACCTGCCAACTTTCAACGCGTCTTTCTCGCCCAATTCTCCTCCGATTTCGCTGAAAGTAGGCGCGGTCGACTCGGACTTAATGCCCCTTTCTGACCATACCACCCGTACACTCCAGTACGCAACCCTCACGAACCACCTCTACGCGCGCACCAACGACACGGCTTCTTGATCAACTTGTTTCTTGCTCAATATTCGCTCAATTCGCGTAAATCCAGGTGCGTCCGCTGCGCCCTATCCGCGCCTATCTTGCTGACGCGTCGCTTGGGCAGTGTTTTCTTCAATCATGCCCAATCGACACATTAGTCGTGATGTCAAGATCGCTGCTCTCAACCTCTATGAGCAAGGGCATCTCTCTATCCAGCAAATTCTAGACTGTGTCGGCTTCTCGCGCAGCACTTTCTTCCGCATCCTATATCTCTGGCGCACCACTGGTGATGTCATACGCTCCCGCCGGCGTGCCGGACGGTTCCGCATTCTCCACAACGATGATATTGACTACCTCCTACGCCTCATTCGCCATCACCCAGATTATTTTCTAGATGAGCTCCTTGAGCTACTCAAACACAATCATTTTATATCAGTTCACTACACCACCATCCATCGGGAACTTGAGCGCGCGGGCATGTCCCGAACAATTCTGAAGGAGATTGCGATGGAACGCAGTGAGCCGAGCCGCATGGATTACGTGCGGGAGGCCTCTCGATATCCAGCGGAATATCTCGGCCTCCTCGATGAAACCTCCAAAAACGACAAAACCCCTGGCCGGCGCCGTCGAAGGGGACGGAAGGGCCAGCATGCAATCAAGCGGCGCAAGATCGTTCGTGGCAGGCGCGTGACTGGGACGGGTCTACTTACATGTCAAGGAATGATGGCGTGTAAAGTTGTGGAGGGCTCAATGCATCGCACACAGTATCTTGAATTCCTCAAATATCAAGTGGTATGTATGAACAACCTGTGGCCTTCTTCAATACCGAACAGATCTTTCAGCTTCCGCTTTGCTCCCCATTTCCCGGACTGCTCAGCGTCCTCGTCATGGATAATGCGCGTATACACCACAGTGAAGAAATCCTCAATCTTTGTGATCGTTTCCGTATGCTTTATTCAAATCCCCGAAAAATTCTTGCTGACTTGCACAACATCTAGGTGTCCGACTGCTGTATCTCCCATCGTATTCACCGGACTTCAATCCCATCGAGGAGGCATTTTCGAAAATCAAAGCATTCATTCGCCGCAACAACGACCTTTTCTTTTACGGCCCCGACGACGAGCCTCATGGAGTGATCTATGACATGCAGGAGGCGATGAAAGTGATCACGGAGTCCGACGCAATTGGGTACTTTATACATGCCGGGTATTTCTAGAACACTGTATCATCGGGTACAAAAAGCTATCTAACTATCGGACAAAACTTGCGAAGCATACGAGTCAACAAGAAATAATAGTTCTATGCAGTCGGAACTGTCCAGCTCGAAACAGCAAACTGTATTTGCGCAATCACACCGCCCATGAATCCCATAAGTTCCAACTGCGAGAGCTTGATGTAAGCGAGGGTCTCGGTTTTCGTGTACTTGTTTTGCCGGAAACGGGCACAGATTTCGTCGTCCAGTGCGTGGCGCTCGCAGAACTCTTCGATTGAGAGTTTTGGGCCGGGGAGAGCACCATGAGGAACGAGCATTTCGGGCCCATTCGCGGCTATTGCTGGGGGCGCGATAGGAGCGGGAGCAGGACGAAAGAAAGCGAGAAGTTCGGAGGGAATGTTGATGTTGATCTGCGGCACAGTATTTGTCGGTTGCTTCTGAGCAAGTTCGAGCCGTCGTTGAAGGAGAGGCGAGCGCGCAGCAAGGGTCCGCGGATTGACTTCGTCGAATAGCTCATTGTTCGGGGGCTTGTCAATGGTCGCAAAACCGGCACCCTTGAGCTGTAATTGTCACAAAAAGATTCAGGAATAATTGAAGAGAAAAGAAAAGACAGACCATGGCAGCTGCCCAGCTGTCAAAATGCGCGTGCGACAGGGGGAAGTGGTCGATTTCGTTGGGATGGACAGAACAATGAGCGCTTCCGCAGCAGCCATTCGGGGTTGGACAGAGCCACCTCTCCCGCAGCGCGCCTACTCGTCATCATCAAAAGTAAATACCAATCAGCTGCTACAAGCCAAAATATGTAGTATTTTTTGAACTGAGGTACATGAACCCGATCATTAGGATGTATGGCCGCCCTCTGTGGCAATTACTGCCTCAAAAATGGCTGGCATTTGGGCGATAAATTGATCGATTCCCAGGCATGTGATTTTGTGCCAAATGCTAAAATTCAATGTTCACAACATTGTCCCCTTGCAAAGCGAGCATCCTAAGGTGTGCCAATACATCCCGAAAACATACCAGACAAGCTTTAGATGTTGAATGTTGCCGAATATGTGGCAGAAAGGCCATGGCTTTGGGGATCGGTACAGGCCACATTCTGCTCATGACTGAACGACCTCGTTTTGATAAGTTGAGTGCCGCATTGGGATCAGAGATGTTGGAACACCTTCTTTGAGGCATATGCTACCATTTGTGATGCATAATTTGTGCCCTGCCCACTCAGAACTGACCGTATTGCTGTGTTTCTCATGTGCGGTACTCTTTCCATCCTCAGCGCTCAGACTGGTTATTCTGTGGTGTAATGGGCAAGATAAACCTTATCAGGGCCAGAGGGGATGGCCGAGTGCATGCCACAACATTTATTTGACCTTGGAATGGCTTCTTGTATTTTATTTCTGGTGTTTTTGGCCAGTCCAGTCATGCTTGCCTTGATCTCAGGCTGTTCAGCCGATGTTGTGATGGCTCTGCACCTGCACAACCCAATGAATTGATTCTTGGGGGGAGACTTTGGTAGGTTATAGGCAGTCCCCCAGGGCATATGTGGATGAGAGGGATTTAGGATTTACCAATGGGTTACAAGGTAATGAGACGATTGGTATTTACTTTTGATGATAACGAGTATCTTGGCATTCAGGGCGATGTTCGCCGGGAGAATGTCTCGCTCGTTGTGAATCTGACAAGATTTAGGCCAGAAGATCGACACATGAAAGTAAACTCACCTTTGTACCCTTGCCCTTCTTGGCTTTGGGAGAAGCTTCCTCATTTTCCTTCTTGCTTGCGTCCTGGTAGATGAAATGAAAAGGTGAGTGGAGACAGATTGGCGTAGGAAGGCACAGACGGGGATGGGTTCTATTGTGATTTTTGCGGTAGGGTCATTCTTGATCTTGACAGCGTGCTTCAATAAATGTTTGAAATTGTTGGAGGAGGCGAGCGGCATAGCAGTTGTGACTTTGCGTGGAACGACAAACGTTATATTATATTCTTCAAGCTTGAGTGTCGCTGGTTTGAAAACTGCACAAATGAGCGGCTTGAGACGTGTCTTCATGGCGGTCCAGGGTGCGTCGCTCTCGAGAGTGAATACGTTCGGAATCGGTTTGCGGGAGCTCTTGGGTTTCTTCATTTCCTCGGCAGTGAAAATGAGGGCCGTAAATTCGATGTCGCGTGTTGCTGGTGGTGACGCCGGCACTGTCGTCTCGAGTCAGCCCCGGATCCCAAATGCGACTGTGAATACACGCACCAGGGGTCTTGCGGGGTCGTCCTCGTTTTTTGGCAGGAGCGGGATCTGCCCCGGTGTCGTCGTCTTCCCCATCTTCGTCTGCATCTGCTGTGCCCTCCTCGCTATCACCATCGACCCGCCGGCGCTTGGGTGACGGAGGCCCCTCGTCCTCATCATCTTCCTCGCTGTCTTCATCGTTGTCACCCTCACCACCCTCTTCGTAATCATTGTCTGCAGAATGGCGCCGTTTCCGCTGCGGGGTAAGCTCCAGAACTTCATCTTCGTCTTCGTCGTCGTCGTCGTCTAAGGATATGGTTGTGGGCATGTTCAGGAGGGTAATTTCATCATTGTCCGAGTCCTCGTCGGCCGCAATCGGCCGCAATCGTTGAAATGTTCTCCTGGATCGCTTGTGCAGCCAAACGAGCGGAAGGCATGACGAAAAGCTGCCCAAGCGACGCGTCAGAAAGATAGGCGCGGATAGGGCGCAGCGGACGCACCTGGATTTACGCGAATTGAGCGAGTATTGAGCGAGAAACAAGTTGATCAAGAAGACACGTCGTTGGCACGCGCGTAGAGGTGGTACGGGAGGGTTGCGTACTGGAGTATATGGGTGGTATGGTCGGAAAGGGGCATCAAATCCGAGTCCACCGCGCCTACTTTCAGCGAAATCGGGGGAGAATTGGGCGAGAAAGACACGTCGGAAGTTGGCAGGTCAGAGACAGGTAGGCCGAGTTAGGCCAAAATTCAAAGTCTGAGTTGAACAATGGATTAGGTACCACTCGAAAGCGCTTGAAAAAAGACGTCGAACGCACCTAGAATCGAGGAAATCCGTCAAGAATTGAGCTCAGAATGAGCGTTCCAAGAAGGCAAGTATTTATTTTGCTCTTATTTACAAAATGATCGAAGTGTCATTAGCTTTGCAAAGTGCTGTAAGATTTCAGATGCATCTTCAAATGTGCACCAGATTTGAGCAGCAACTTCCCTGGCAGCAACTTCGGCGAAGTGCAACTTTGAAGTAGTACAACTTGGCGGACACAACTCTCCCAGGCATCACAGGTTGGAGAATTGGAGGGTGCAACTTCGAATGACGAAGATTTATCGAGGACAACTTCAGCAAATGACAACTTCAAATGTGCACAACTATGAGGAGCTTAGCTGACATCTTTCGTGTGAAACCTGCGGGGAATCACCGGGAATGGGTTGTTGGTGCCCGTGACTATCGGTTCAATCCACCTTTTGTCTAAGGTAGACCACTTCCCCAAGTACATTAATCAAGAGATTTATCCCAAACAGTGCAAAGGCTCGAGATGGACACGCGTGATATCACAAAGGGACATCAGCCATCCTTTACGGCTACTCGTTGTCCCAAAGGTAAATCCAGCTCTTTTTCTTGGGCTGGAGCGCTGACCAGGAAATTGATTACCTAGAGTTCAACATAGATAGCCCAAAAATTAAACGAATTCGTTGTTGTATCGAAGTAGGGCTGCACGACGGGCACAACCGTCTTTTTGGAACAGATATCCCCCCCCTAGATCACGGACACTTAAGCAAGATCGATGCATATCATTTGATTGAATGATTTTGTGCTCAAGCTGAGTCGCTAGATCGTTAGCAATTTAGCTTTTACGTCGGTCTCAAATTTTATTTCAAGGAAATCGACCAGGTATTGAGTGAACGGCATCGTTTTCTCGGAGAGAGTCATGTGTCCGAGTTCTAGGTATTGTGTCACATCCAGATTGCCAGCCACGTATATACGCGCACTGTGGTCGGGGTGCTTCCAAACCTCACAGGGTGACAGATACCAATAGAAAATATTGTATGCATGAAGAGGAACTCAAAGCAGCGAAAGTGTGGTCGACAGGCAGTACAAATTTCCTTGGCATCATTTAACGCGGCTGCACGATCAATTTGGCAGGCAGGGCATGATCCTTCGGTTCATTCCGAAGGCTACGCTAGAATGATTATGTAAAGCCATCAACAACCTTCACTGGCTTTACATAATCCACCTGGACAAAATTCAAGCATCTCGGAGGTAATAGTTAGATGCAAGTGAGGGGGTGGAGTGGAAGGAGATACGATGAGAAAAGACCACCACTCAAGCGTGATGCTTAAATGACCGGTCAGTCAATATGTTATCCCAGTTAGGTGGAGCTCCAAAATTTGTATTGTTGTGCCCCACATACCTCCCCCATTTTTGTGATTCCATTTCGCTGATCATGAGAAAAGACCACCACTCAAGTGTGATGCTTAAATGACCGGTCAGTCAATATGTTATCCCAGTTAGGTGGAGCTCCAAAATTTGTATTGTTGTGACCCACATACATCCCCCATTTTTGTGATTCCATTTCACTGATTTTTTGTCCACCTTCCCTACCCCTGCCTTCAACCCACCTGCTAACTATGAGCCTGAGCATTCCATTTTGAAAGGTGCAAACAGCATCATCTTGAACTTCCAAAATGACCTTCTGCCCGTCAGCTAGAGCTCTGGGAAACCTCCAAGACTGTTTTTTTGTATAGAAATACCTCCCACCAAGTTCTCAGCTCAAGCGCCACATTATGGCTTTCGAGCGCTACCTTACCTTTGGATTTGTTCCCATCACGCGTTGTGCAGTAACTACTGTGCCATTTCGTTCAATTCGTAAGGTGGTTTGGGGTGTGACAATTCGTACGAAATGAACCTTTTGTAACCGGTCCCCTTAAGGGAGTTTGATCTGCCGGCAGCACTCGGCTAACTTCAGCTAGCTCGGCTAAGGCCCAAATAGCCTCCGCGACGCTGTGACCTACAAAAATTTTCGTATGATTTGAGGCTTGTGACCTGTGACCCTACTAATTGAATGAAATGGCACAGTAGTTCCTATGTTTGTGGAATTATTTATTAAAAGCAGCTACCCAGAAGTATGAAGCAAAGGTACTTGTCCAATGGCGAATACCAACTCAAAGGCAGACGAAAGGGAGTCTCGGTGAGCACATCAGTTACTTAATGGAAAAGTTGTGCCAGAAAGCTGACTAAGCTGCTGCCCTCGAGGGCAGTCACGTGCCCAACCCTCTCCTGCTGTTTCGGGGATGTTTCATACATCCTGCAAATAATCACCCTAACCTTGGTTTTTCTATAGGTGTTCATCGCTCCCTTTCCTTTCCCTCCACCCCGTTTCCCCCCTCGCGCATCGGCGCTCGTCACTGCACATCGGTGCATAAGACTCTCGCGCGCATTGGCGCCCGTCCCTGCGCTTCGGCGTATACGATTTTTGGCGCATCGGCGCCCGTCCCTGCACATCGGTGCATACAAATCTTTTGCGCATCGGCGCTCGTCCCTGCGTATCGGCGCACACGAATTTATTCGCGCATCGGCGCAGGTACATGCGCATCGGCGTACTGTTTCCGCTTCACGCTTCGGCGTCCGTTACCGCGCCCGCGCACATACGCACAATAGCGCGCGAGAGAGCTGCATCTGCGTCGTCCACATCACCTCATCTATCCGTGTTCCACCGTCCGGGACCTCTTCCTCGTCTTCGGACCCTTCAGGTGACCGAAGCCCCGGCGGCAACACAAGCCTGCTCTTTCGACATCAAGGTGTTCCACCGTACCTGCCCGATCTGGCCGGACCACAAACCCTGGCTCGTCGTCTCCATCGACAGAAAATTTTACATGGACCTCTGCGCCCCATTCGGCCTCCGATCAGCAAGTGGGAGCGCAGGGATCATCTGCAGGACCTCGGTCTCTTTTTCGACGCCTCGACCTCCTGGGGCATCGGCATCGTCATCGGACGTCTTTGGTACTCATTCAGACTCGCCCCGGGTTGGAAGACTACTGGGCGCGACATTTGTTGGCTCGAAGCGATCGCGCTTGAGCTGCTGATTCATTTCCTGGGACAGCTCAAGTTCCAGGACGCGCATCTCTGCGTATATTCCGACAACAAGGGCGCAATCGGCGTGTTGACAAAGGGTCGCAGCCCGAATACCGACTTGAATCTCTGTGCTCGCCGGACCGAGCGCGCGTCCCTCGATCATATGATCGTGACAGACATTTTCTACGTTTACACGTCTCTGAACATTGCCGACGCCCCCTCTCGCGGTTCTCCTTACCCCCCTATCCGACCGACTCACCCGCAACTTCAATCTTCCCTACGAACTTGAAGACTTATTCGTTCGCGGCGATTGGTAGCCGCTCCCGCCATGCCCCTATTCGTCTCGCAGGCCATGCGGGCCCTGTCCGAACCGATATACCGTACGCTTCACACGGCAGCTCAACCTGCCGCTAATGTCGTCGATCTTCCCGTCGCCGATTCGTCCCCACGGTAGGTTTCATTCTTATTGATCCGTGCCCTGTCTAACTTCCACAGTGTTCCGTTCCGTCTCCCTGTCCGCGCACCGAACTCTCCGTGTGCACCACCGTTCTCACCCCGATACCGCATCCTGTCGCGGCTTCGCCTAGCTTTCTTCCCACCTCATGACGCGTATGTGCTCTGAACCCCGTCCCGTTCCCGTCGCATCTGGGTCAGTACCCCCGCGCGCTGACCTCACACTTCTGACATTCGAACAGCTTTGATCATCAGCCTCTCACGTCCGACGCCACGCGCCCTTCGTCCTGTCCTCGCGCATTGCTAAAGCCTGGGACTCGCGCATCAGGGACTTCGCCGCCGCGCATGGACATGCTTACGGTTCCGACCTGTCCTTCGATACGGACACTTAGCTACCGTTCGCTACATGTATATTTTGTTGCCGAAATTTTTATCATAACCTTTTACTCTTTTTATTCTTGTTCTCCGCCCCGCTCCGTGGGGTGTTTCGGGCCGCAGCGCACGAGTCGCCCTCAAGCGAGCTTCGCTCTAGAGCGTTGCTCCGAGTGGTTGTTTTGGGTCTCCTCGCCTTAGACCTGCTTCGCGCTGCGTACTGGTCCTGAGAGCCGCTTTTCTCTTCCCGCCCGATTCGCACCTTTCCCCCCTTCTCCAGGCGCGTCGGAAAGCACGACGAATCGGCCGCGAAGCGGCCCAGGCCTCCCGCACACACCCCACTTCTCCCGTCCTCATCCTATCCATCATCCATCCTTGTCTCTCCATCTGAGCGGTCCGCAGGACCGCCCCTCAACTCGTCTCCCACTCCTCACCTCGAGTTTGATAGTAATTGAAATCTCACCTTATCTAATCTGCACAGCCACATCAATCTGCTGGCTCTGTCCTCAACATCGCCTCTCGCGCCCTGCACCCCTTCGCCCACATCGACGCGTTTTCGCAGCCCACACCCGTCCGCATACGCCTAAAAACCCACCTCCCCGGTTTTCAGCCGAACGCCTCCCCTAGATCCAAATCTTTTCACCTTTCTCTGCGCCGGCACCTCATCCTGTTTAATTGGTTTTCCTGACATGCCTGCTGAACAGAACCCCCCAGAAGGTCTATCTGCGGTCTTCCACTCCCCCTGCCCCCGACCTTCGACTACGCCGCCCACCGAAAACGCCCCGCTAACACCCCCACTTCCGACAACATGGAACTGCTGGAGAAAAACCGGCGTAACGTGCGCACGGAGACGCACAACGCCAACAGCGTCAGCGCGACTCGTGGCTACGAGGAGGCTGTAAGAACGCGGAGAGCACCGACACCCTCGACGTTGAGGCGAAGCTGAAGGCCTACTGCTTACGCGTACACGGAGGAGGAAAAACGGCTCCTGGTAGGTTCCAAGGAGGTCGTGGAGGCCACGGGCCCGCTCCCCATCTTCATGACCTCCTGGGTCGCCGCTCAGCGCCTCGTCGTCGCGACCGAGGAGGCGACAGAGAACGTCGTTACTGGTGTTTGTCATTATTTGGTTTTTGTCCCAAATCTCCCATTTCTCCCACATTTTCTTGCCGGTTACTCAAGCGGACTATATTTGCCTTCCCTCTCATTAGTTCGCTTTCCAAGTGGTTCATGCTTTGACATTGCGTAGAAAGCTTGTTTTTCCGTGGTTTGGAACCAAATTTATGCAGACCAGCAGTTTTCACGAACTTACCTTTCTCTCTTCCACCGTTTACCATAAAATAGTCCATATCCGCTCCTACATTTAGTTATCCTTACATCCCCATGCCCCACACAGTACTGCTACATAGCCTTCTTGGCCAGGTATAGCGTAACATACTCGTTGTGACCAAAAGTAACCGGAAACTCGGTTTTAACGGCATCTGACCCAAATTTTTCCCATGCTTGTGGTCAGATTCTCAATCTATGAAGAATTTGGCATGTATTAGCGCACTTGAACCTGAGGTGCAACATCTCATACCAAGTGTATTATTAAATTTCAAAATTGATGGAAAATTGATGATATTTCCCTCCTTGTGATTGTCTTGATGGTATTTCTGGATATCTTAATATCTTATAATTAGCCGTTGACCTATATAAATATGCATAAAAAATCTAGGGGGTGTACAGACTTCCTAATGGCTCCATGAATAAATTAAAAAGAGGGCAAAAATCTCTGACTTGATCAAAAAATGATTTAGATCCCGATTTTCACGGAGAGCTGTTATGAAGCTAACAAAGGATCACACCAAGCACTCCGTGCATCGGGGATGGTTTTGCGCAACAGAGCCCACGACATTTTTGCTTCTCCCCAGCACGCACCGACCGTATAATTATCATGGAGTCGAGGCGGGAGTAGTCACCAGAAATAAGGAGAGCTGAAGAGGGAAGGGAGTCAAGGAATCAATTCATGTTGCCTGAGCAATTGTACCAGGCAGTTACACCAGCTACGTGGGGACACTAGGATTGTGATATGGAATATTTCCGTCCCGGAGGGACTGGAGCAGACCGCGGCACTTCAATTCAATGGGAGGATCATTACGAAAAGGGTGTCGTCGTGCTATCGGAGGTTCTAACAGAGGCTTCAACGCCGCCAACCACGTCAAAAACGCGGGTATTCTCTCTGACTGCTAAAATCTTAGAATTATGCGGGTGGACGAGGGGTACCCCGGGGTACCGGTGTGCGGCCTGACGGTCAGCGGAAATAGTTCATAAAGCTAAAGCTCTCGCCAATTTCCCCCAGTCCGTTTTTTCCCCACATCTTTTGGATAGGACGGCCTTTCAGAAGCCTGCTCGGATGTATAGTTGCGGACACCCGTATCATCCGCCGCACTCTTGTAGGGAGCACTCTAGTCCGAATCAATTCCAACAGCCCTTTCAGCATTACACCAGTCATGCTCAGCCGATTGTGGTCCCGTGGAATGCGCCGGCGCAAAGCTATAATGCTACCTACCACGCCGCATACGACGAACCTGGTCAGATCTTCCTAGTGTTGGGCATGGGTACGGGTCCGGGTCTGAAAGTCTCCACCCGGACCCTTACCCGCGTAACCCATACCCCATGCGGATAAGGGTATGAACCCGTACCCGATTCCACACGGGTACATGCGGGTTCACCCGCGGGTCTATAACCCACACGGGTTTACCTGCGGTATTTAAGGGTATTTACGGGTTGATTTTCCAGGAGATAGGGTGTAAATATGAAGGCATCCCCCCTCCGCCTGTCGCTATATCCCGCTGAAATGCGTGCAGGCGGGCTTCTCCGTGAGTACGCTGCAATTTTGAAAGCCGTTTGTGCTTGGGAATTAAATCAATTGCCTTGACGGCTGCAGCTGGTTTGGCAGGCGGCGTGAGGCTCTCTGGAACACATCCGCTACAGTTGCAGGCAGAGCGGGAGGGAGGAGGAGAGCTGACACAAGTGGCGCATTCTGTGGGATTGTTGCATAGACGATCCTGGACTTCGACTTTGCAGGGGGCGATAATCATCTCTGCCATGCTGAGGTCCGGAGGGGTCGTTTTCGGGGAAAGGGGTAAGTCGCGGGTCTTGAGTGCCTTCTCTGCAGCTGCCTTTGCCGCCGAAGTGATGTATACGAGGACTCATGCATCAGAGACGAGTTCTCGGTTCCGTCCCGCCCGTCCGCCCTTCTGGACAAGTTCATCTGCATCATCGACGTCTCCGATGATTATCGCATCTTGGCGTACCGGTATATTGATGCCGACGGAGAGGCTATCGGTTCCAATGAGGATCTGGTAGCCGTCAGATGATGTACTGTACTTTTTCGTTCAAATCGGTAGTCACGCGTCACGCACCCCCCTGTCGATCACGAACTTTGGTCGATGTCACGCGTCACTCGGGCCTCTGTCGAATCTCCAGGCGGTCACGCAGGTCTCCAAACTGCCCCAAAAGTGCAAAAAAGACGAAAATTTCGACATTTGAACCCAAAATTTCGAGGTGTCACGCAAAAATTCGGCAGCTGCCGAAATGTCGAATAGGTAAAATGGGTCACGCATCACACCCCCTGTCGATTTGAACGAAAAAGTACAGTATCCGGATGCTCAAGTAATTCTCGAGTGGCGGCATTGTGAGATTCGAAGTTCATGGAGTTGTATAATCGGATACGGCGGTCACGATCCTGCGGGTGACATTTACGGGACAGGTACGTGTAGACCTTGGAGCCGAGTGAGATATGCTTCGCAAAAATAATGTTTGAGCGGCCGGAATCCAAAATCCAATCGAGTTCGGGGTAGACGCCGCTGTCGAGAGAAGAATGGAGCTGGCGGAACAAGATTTGATCATCGGGACGAAGGTTTGAGCGCCGTATCAGATGAAAGCGACCGGGTGTCAGGCCGAGAAGATCAAGAACGTTGGTGTATGGAGGACCGTCGCGCAGAGTGGCGGTCGTGAGAATCCAAGGATTATGCCGTTAAGTTAATCGAGCCTTGAGCAGGCCCATCTGCAAAAAGTCCATTTCGAACTGCGGGCCCCAAGTATTGAGCAAGTGGACTTCGTCAAATCCGGTCCCACACATCCTATCATGAAACTTTGTATCACGAAGAGACATCTCAAATGCGTCGGACTTGAGCTGCTCTGGGCCTGTGAGAATAACGTTGACACCTTTACGTACAGTCATCCAGAGTTCTTCGTTTCTGAGGCGCATGGATTCTTCTCGACTGTTGCAGTTAATTGCGAGGACAGAAAGTCCCACGGATCGCATCTTGTCAGCCTGTGGAAATTGTAATCAAAAGCGCGGGATGGAGAGATCAGGAGCGCGCACCACATTGAGCTGCAATGGAATTGTTGGACAGATGATGAGAAGACAAGGATCTACGGGAAATTTCGCAGTAGGGCAAAGTGTCAGTTCTGCAAGCACAGCAAGGACTACCAGCATATACATAGTATAGAATCCTGTTTTTCCGCTGCCAATAGGTGTTATTGCGAGGAGATCTGTGCCGTCTAGACTGCAGCAAATGCCTTCAATCTGGTAGTCGTGGGGATCATACAGGAGAGGGCTAGCATGCAGAATACGTCGGGCTAGTTCGTGGCCTTCGTCGGTCTTCCATTTGAAGCCTCGGGACATGAGTTGGCGGCTGTAGTTGCGCCGTAGTCGGTGGACGCGCTGAGAATAGCCGTGGGCCGGGCGTGGGAAGCGCATGTGAGATCACGTGTTTATCATGTTTATTCATCGACAGGTCAACTCAAATCTACCCACTTCCGTTATCCTCGAACCCCACAATCCTCATATCGCCTATGTAGTTAGCTAAAAGTGATTCACCATCTACGACACAGACTGAATAAACTGTCTACTCAGATTCATTATATTCACCCAGAGGAAAGTTTGGTGGAAGCAATTTAGTCTCTCCTCATTTGTGAACAAGCCTCAGTTATGGAGGGTTTTCTGGGACTCTCGAGGACTTTATGGGATTTTTGAGTAGGCCAAATCAATTCCGCACTTCCAAAGTACAAACTATAAACTTGGAGCAAAGAGATCCGGGCACTTTATGAGGCAGGAGAGAAGTCTGAACACATTGCCCTTTTTCGGCATCTTGGCACAAGCCCCTTCTCAGAATGCCCTGCGAAGTACGTGAATATTATGTATGCTGAGAAGGCGGCTTGTTCCTAACCTAACCCCAAGTAGGGTTACCCCTTGGGTTGCCTCCCGGTTACCCAGCACGTGACCCTTTTGGCGGGGGAAAGGAGAGCCGGGTTACCTCGCTGCACGTGTCACCTACTAAGGAGATTAAACAGTTTCATTCTCCTGAATGAACACATTGGACACAATTGAGCACCTCAATTGAACATACCTCAATTGAACATACTGTACTATTTCGACCAAGTGTTCAGTCACGCGTCACACCCAAGATTTTTGATGTGTGCAAAAATCGTCTTAATTCAAAAGAAAGTTTTTCGGCCTTCTCGGATGAGAAATTACATAATTTTGATGAACACTTGGTCGAAATAGTACAGTAGTTCAATCTATGATTGAACACAGTTGGAAAATGTGTTATTGAGCATGTTGATTGTAATGTTCAATGGTCGCGTTCAATTGCACTTCAATTTGGCACATTTAGGTGAGACTGTTCAATTAAACATTCCGTGGATTTCACAATGAACATCATTTGGCCTGAATGGGACATGTTCGATCGTACAATTATGCATGTTCAATCATGCAGAATTATTTCCGTGAATTTAAGGACTGTTAGCAGCCTCTGAGACATCAAAAAACGGTCCAGACATCTGATAATGCTCCTAGACCCTTGCAAATATCCTCTCTTTTGCAGAAAATGTGCCCCCCTTGTCAGCTTTTCTACTTTAAATCCCCGAGTAAATATCTGTCCAAATCAAGCCCTGGAGGCCTAAATAAATTAGCTGTGTGTGTTCGAAATGGTTTACCACCGTAAGCGCTTCACAAAATTGCCTGAAATCCACCCCAGCTCCGGCCGGAAGGCTTGCAAGATCAGCAAAAATGTATACATTGTTAGTTTAAAACCTGGTCCAATATGCCTAGTAAAAATTACCTGCGACGTGGCACCGCATTATATGAATTCAGAGCACCGAATAGACCTGTCTCAACGTGTTTTAAATGGTCTCCCCGTCGATTGATTCCGAACATACTAGTTACTAGCCAACGGACCACGCTTTGTGCTGCAGCTACGACATACTATGCGACGGACTCCACCCACGACCTGTCGTTTATACAGCATGCAACTGGGGACAACGCAGCGGCAAGTCAGTCATTCCGCAATATGTCGGGACAGCCGGAAAGAGTGGGAAGTAACACGAGCACCTTCGTCAGAGACCCGCAAATGAAAATTAGAGCTCGGAAAGCCAGGCATGCCAGGCAAGTCGATGGTGGAACTGGAATGACATGAGCGATAAGAGGCTGGGTGCGGATAGGACACAAACCATGCTCCGAATTGGCGACCACAAAATTTCGAGCGGATAAGGAAACCGCTGGTCGTCTTACCTGGCGCACATATAAGCAGATCACAGAAAAGCAAGGGCAAGTCTGAAAGGTACCCTGCGATCACGCAATGAAACAAAACGTCGGCAACCAAGACTGAAGGGATGATTTGCATTGCAGAAATCGAGAAAGGGACGGCCTACTCCGTGCGGGCTGCAGAAGTGAGTTAACAGTGAAAGTGTGACTGAAAAGGAAATACAGAACGGGAGGGATCGAATGACGGAGAAGGGAGAATCGTCAGCAACTGCTCGGCTTCGAACTGCGTTGGGATCCTGAGCGGGTAGACAAACCACAGAGGAAGGGAAACAGTCCAGTGAGATTGGTGGGAGGCAAGATTAGAGATGTGCTTGAGGGGTTGGTTCCCAGCTGTGCGCGCTGAAGCGCAGGACCATCGGAATTTAAAAGCGTTGAACGGTTTGAGTTCTTCCCAGAGGTCACGCAAACTCTTGAACTGTTGCGATCCAGTAAGCCGTAAGAGTCTTGTGTGTCTGGTCTGGTCTTGCGAGGCCTTTGATGTTGCTGAGCTTTTGTCACACATATCACAACAACTCGCAGTGGCATGGCCAGCTGTGATGTGGCAGCGGTCGCAGCTGATTCGATGCTCGTGAGAGGAGCCTGTGAACATGTAATCTTCCAGGATTAAAAATCCTTTCAGATATTCCTAAGTGGTGAACAATGTCTACATTATGGCAATACTCAGCGTTGCCTGCATTTTTATGACAGAAGCGTCAGGAAGAGTCACCGCTTAACTGCCGCTGCACCATCATGATTTTATACTTGGACATGCGATGTTGTTCAACTTTCCTTGGAACCAGCACAATTCTAAGCAAAACTGTCTCTTCAGATTTCCCGTTGCCACCCTCATCATTGAGCCTGGGGATTTGAAGCTCTTCATTCTGGATGGAGGCGGTGCTGTGAGGACCGTATTCCGTCGGTCTAGGCCTTACAACGTGACTTGGTATGGAGACTTAATCTCTCGAGCTTGATTGGGAGGGAGGTGATGGCCAGCTCGATTCTAAGCAAAAATGTCTCTTCGGATTTCCCATTGCTGCCCCGGTTCTCCTGACTGACCTCATCTCCGACTGCTCGCCGTTGTGGACATTAGAAGCGCAACAAATGAGTCGCGATCCTGTTATCAATCAGCTTGCGCCTGGGCTGCGGAACGGTGCCCCGAAGCTGACCATGCCAACTTAGGAAAACCTCTGCAGAGCTGGCTGCAATGACGCGCATGAACGGCAACAGGAGTCGGGTGTACTTCCCCCTTACCTATCCTCCACATGGGCCAAAACATCCTTGTTTCATCTCTACGCACCACCAGACTCTGGCGCTCTATTTCCTTGCATCAAACAACTGGGTCAACGGACTGCTCATCGATTGGGGTCGATACGGTACGGAATAGGCCTCGGAAGACTGTGCCATCGATCCCCCTCGTCACTATGCCATGTAATCCATTCTTTTCGCCCCTGATTGCTGACATGCGTACTCAGGACCTCGTGCGCCGTTCGTACTTGAGTTTTGCGGGCCCACCCCCTGCGCGTTCAGCTGCTGTTGGATGGCTGTCGACTTCGGACCATTTGGGCTGCTGGAGTTCATGTGCATCCTTTTTTTCCCTCCCTTCGTCCGCACTCTGGGTCCCGCGCCTTCGCTTTTCCTGACTTCTCATCGGAACGTGCAGCAGCTGCAGCTGTAGCCCATCGCCCTTCACACGTCAAATACCTGCTGCACGTGTTATGTGCCAGTGTCTGAGCGCACGCAGCAGGGCTCGCAGCGCATGAGGGCTGTGCTCCATGCGGAACCGGCGCTCGGCGCGAGTGCAGCGCTGCTCGATCTGCGGACACATGCACCGCGCGATGCGCAATAGCTCTCGAATGAAAATCGTCTCATTTTTTGTATATAGACGCGACTGCTTCCTGCATGGGGGAAAATTCATCATATCCCACGGGTATGCCTGCAGTTTTGTGAATTCTATCGTCATAAATCTCACTGGTCTAGTGGCGGGGGGACGCACACAGATGGGACGGTGGAGGACCAGAGGGCGGGCATCCCTCGGTTCGAGCCCTAATCAACAATTGTTCCGCCGGTACCCCCTTGGTCATTCTCGTAGACGACAAATACCCCAAATTTCCACTCAAGCCAAAGGACAAGAAAATCTATTTAGCTGTTCTTGGTTCGTGTTTCTGTGCTAATCTTGCTTAACTTTCGGTGTTGATACTCCCTGGTACTTCAACAGGTTTTTATACCGTCGTTTCTGCCTGGGGTTCGGTTCGATATTCCCCTGCATAGAGAAGCTAATCATTCACTTAGCCGAAGTACATGATGTCAGCGGCTCCAGTGTTGTACGATACAAGTTCGCATTCCAGTGGTGCGCCGGACAGGTTCGCGTTTTTTCATGTTCCTGGGCATCAGCTGCTGAATGAGTCAACAGAGGGAGCCATGGTGGCTTACGTTTAGTAAATCCCCTGATAGTTCATGCTAGATTCAATCTCATCGCTGAGATCAGGTGCTCCAATTGCAGTGAAATGCACCCGACCTCCGGTCACTCACCTTTGCGGCGGATGTGATAATCCCTCTCCGCACATTTATAGGACAGGGTGGATGTGCTTGAACCGTTTGCAATTTGAAAGCGAGATCAGCAGTGCGTTATCGGCCTGCGCTATTATTTCCATGCGAACCTTTTCCAGTACCACGTCGTCCACAAGTATTGGCTGATCCAAAACCTCATTTGACCATTCTCCCGTTTCTCCCAACTTGCTTGGCGTTGTTTGTCGTATTTCCAACAGCTGCAATCTTTTACCGGAGATCGAACACACCCTGGTTGTCAAGCCACGCGCCCAACAGCTCTCCATACGCACAATGTTGGCGGGGTCGGTCAAAAAAACGTCAAAGAAGTTTCTTGGACCGCAGTTTTGTGGCTTTGTTCTGTTCACGGCCGCAATACTTAGTACACTCCAAAAGTGAATTGGGGCTTGAGATGATGCCATACGATTGAATTTGTCTCGACACGATCAAATGATTAGGTAGAGGACTGAAATTGGTTGAGCCACTTCTCCACCAGTGCCCCCGCACGATGTCTAAAGTTGTACTGTTCATCCCCCGGTACTTGACTGGCACTCAGCCGGTGAATATGACGCAGTACCTTCGGAAGCTTGGAAAACTGTTATGTCTATAGCTCAGACCTTGTAATGGGAGTTACACTGGTTCACCCACTACTAGATAGTCAGACTCATCAATTGCGTTCAATTTTGCATCCGCTTTGGCGATGTCCTTGGTGCGCCTGTCAACAGAGATTCCATAGGAGCCGCTCCTGACTCACCTCAGACTTAGGAACTAGATTTCCCAAAAACGTCCTTTGAAGGTCATATCGCCACTTACGAACTTGAAATGCGTGGCCATCTCCCCCGGGCAATTCAGATGTCGAAGTAACGGAGCTTGGTTCCACTGAACCCTTTTTTTTTCATCGTCCCTGAATCAATCAATTAAAATAAACTCATTCCCTGATCGTGAAACGTACGCGTAGACCCATTTTGAGTTTTCGATAGCGCGTAATCGAGGGCTTCTTTGTATCCCGCCAAAATGGCCGTTCGCCGGGTAGCAGGATTGTTCACAGCCTTCTCAAGCCATTCTCGATCCACCTTTGAAATATTGTTGGGAGAAAGCCAAGCACTGGTGCGCTTGAATCAGTCTGACAGTGAGCGAACTCATGGCACTCAACTGATCGTAGGCCGGGAAGAATACAACTGCATAGTAACTGGCCCGCCGCACTCCTCCGATGCTACTCTTACGCACTGGATCAACTACCTGTACGCGAAAAAAGGTTAACCGCGCTCCATAGACAAAAGACTTGACCAACAATCCCTGGCCAAGCGGTGTGTCCGCGAATCTTTCCCAGAACCAAATCGCCCGGCTCAAACGTCGAGAGTTTGCCTTTCTTGTGAGATGTCAATCCCATGTTTTTAAGGGCCACTTTCCCTCGAGAGGCGGGAGCAAGAACTGTAGAAGAGGCGGCAGGTGTCACAGCTTTGTGGACAGTTTGTGGATGTCACACAGCATGTGGCTTCTCTAGGTCCGATCTCCGATCAGTCGGCCTTGAAGCCGAGGATACTTACCTCCCCCGGACATGATGGGCATCATGGCAGTTCTATTAGAAACCGAAAATAGCTATTCTCAATAACTACCCTGGAGTTGGACAACACAAGCCAGAACAAGATTTGTTGCCCTATACACTGCATTCAGGCCCCTGATCGGCAGAGGCTGCCGAGCTTTGCCGCCATCGGACGCGCTGTGCCTACCTTACGCGACAGGGTCTGCCGAGAAGGGTCTGCCGCGTGCTGCCGCCATCGGTCACGGCGGGGGCGGCCAACCCCCGCCGCCCTAGCCTACCTCCTCTTCCGACCACGGCGCCGTCGTCGTCCCTTATCTCCGTCATTCGGGCTGCCTGGCCAGCAGTAGACCGTGGTGACCCTGGAGCGCATGGGAATATTTAGCTCATATGGGAATCATCTTACCAACCGATTTTGGGCGTAAGTGTAACACTGATTTTGGAGCCGCTCACAGAAACGGTGCCTTTGGCCAATGGGCACAAACGGCTGTTCAACGGCCTCTCACGCAACTCAGCACAGTGTCAGAAGGTATGTCAACATAAGGTGCTCCGCAAAAAAATTGCTCATAAGCAGGTCACGTCGGCGATATCGGATGTATCGTGACAGTGACATAACACGGTCGGCAAAGATGGCGCGAAGGATCTGGAGTTGATCTGGAGCCTGCTTCCGTCGACGACCTCCAGCTCCGAGTGCCCTAACTGCGCGCCTGGTGATTGCACATCAGGTAGACCTAGGGAGGCCACCCGCGGCGGACCACATCGCGCTCGGGTCTGCCGCGCTCGGCCGCGGCGCGGCGGACACACCCTCTGTCGCCTAGGGGCCTGAATGCAGTGTATGGGACATGTGAAGGAAGGACGTCGACGAGAGGAACATGTTCCTCAGAATGAATTGTTACGCTAACCATATGGTCGACCTACGCATAGGAAGCAATAGGGTTGAAATTTGCCAAGACGAATGGATGTGAACCATAATATTCGGTGTAGGAGACTGGTAAGAACACGTCGCACGTAGCTACCAATGGGGCAGCAAGATCGGTTCAAATTGAGCAAAAAAAGGGAAAAAAAAAGGGCGAACGTTGGATGCTGGTCCGATGTGCGACATTCAGATTTTGGTCACGATCAAGATCTGTTCATACATGACAATGGAAACATTCATATTTCCCCAATCAGCCCTGACGATCAGTCAGTACCTGGCGATGACGAAGGGATAAGAGTTGTCGGACCTTGAAGACGCACGTCCACACCGATGGCAATGCCATCCGCGCATCGACTGAAAACTTGCGGCAACGGCAACGGGAATGTGGTCTTCCGGGACAAGTCGCGCGTCGAAGTCCGATGGAAAGACCGGCGATTCTCGCAGCTGCAAGAAGTCTGAGATATATTCGAGTCCTTCAGGATGTGCACCAGTCCAGAACTGCGGGCAATCGGGGTTCAAGCACATCCACCCTGTCCTATAAATGTGCGGAGAGAGATTATCACATCCGCCGCAAAGGTGAGTGACCGGAGGTTGGGTGCATTTCACTGCAATTGGAGCACCTGATCTCAGCGATGAGATTGAATCTAGGATGGACTATCAGGGGATTTACTAAACGTAAGCCACCATGGCTCCCCCTGTTGACTCATTCAGCAGCTGATGCCCAGGAACATGAAAAAACGCGAACCTGTCCGGCGCACCACTGGAATGCGAACTTGTATCGTACAACACTGGAGCCGCTGACATCATGTACTTCGGCTAAGTGAATGATTAGCTTCTCTATGCAGGGGAATATCGAACCGAACCCCAGGCAGAAACGACGGTATAAAAACCTGTTGAAGTACCAGGGAGTATCAACACCGAAAGTTAAGCAAGATTAGCACAGAAACACGAACCAAGAACAGCTAAATAGATTTTCTTGTCCTTTAGCTTGAGTGGAAATTTGGGGTATTTGTCGTCTACAAGAATGGCCAAGGGGGTACCGGCGGAACAATTGTTGATTAGGGCTCGAACCGAGGGATGTCCGCCCTTCTGGTCCTCCACCGTCCTATCTGTGTGTGTCCCCCCGCCACTAGACCAGTGAGATTTATGACGATAGAATTCACAAAACTGCAGGCATACCCGTGTGATATGATGAATTCCCCCCCATGCAGGAAGCAGTCGCGTCTATAAAAAAATTGAGACGATTTTCACTCGAGAGCTATTACACCCACTCGGATCCGAAACTACTCAGCATGTAGCCTTTGGAGACGCCTTTCTTCTGATACACGCCCCCGTGGAAGCTTCGAAACCAGGGTAGTGTTTCGCACATTTCCTGCCGACTCTGTTGACTCTTGAGCCCTCAGCTGACAAAAGTAATTTCGAATCAACGTGCCTGGGACCACAGGGGAGGGAAACCCGTGGCGATCGGCCAGCCGTAGGCAAAAGAGGGGGTAGTTTGCGGATGATGGCTGTCGTGGATTCCAACAGGGCTCAGTAGGATTGAGGTGGCAGATAGCGAATGGTTTCCGTGCGACTGCAATTGGGGAAACGTGATTGGAAACTGAGTAAAGCATAAAGTCGGGTTCATCAGCTGGAAACTACGTCCCACCTGTCCTGCTTTTGCCCACGACATTTCTCCGTGAGTGGCAGCCTTCGCTGAGACTCGATTTGAGCTTGAATCGGCAGACGTCACTCCCGGGGATACGACAGACTGTCAATGCAAATCATTAGAGCTGGCATTAAGAAGAAGAAAAGGCTCACAAGTGGCAATTTGTTCACTTCGTCCGCATGTTTCCCATCCTTCACCCCCTCCGCTTTGCACTCGCTACTACAGGCAATCGCGAGGTCCTCTGGGGGTATTATACGCACACGTCCACGTCCGACGCACACACGCCGCGTGACACGCGCGGCGGATTGGCTCGAATTCGATGCATTATGAGGAGGCGGAGTCGGCTTGGAGACCTCTGCAAGCTGGAGGTTCGTTTGGGAAGTCATGCGCATTTGATTGGGGGAAAATAGGTCGCCTACGAGGTTGTCGCACAAGCGCTTCGAATGCCAAAGCATACTTAGTGGGTCGGAATCGTTTGCTGGACTTCTTCGGTAATAGTGCGCCAAGACTTGATCATCTGTCTTTGCCTGATAAGGGTGGTAAGCTTTCATCTGCGGAAAGTGACTCAAGACTCACAACGAGCTCTGCGACCTCGCGGTAGAAACCTGCACACAGGGTCAAAACGCGGAGCTGCCAGATATAAATATTTGTGTCATGTAAATCAGCGATATAAAGCAGGTACCTGCGGATTCTGCGGCATGTCTGGCAATTGAAATTGTGGGGGATTTGTTCCAGTAGTTCGAACCACTGTCGTCTGTTTAGCCGATTTAGGACCAGGGCGCTGTCTACCACTACTAGGCTCTTGTCGGATGTGGCGCTTTGGTGCTCGGGAATCCGTAAGACTGCCGGCAATACGGGCTTCCTCGTCTTCTTCCGTTTCCTGACGTCGGCGTTTCTGGACTGGGGATGCTTTGGGGGCAAGGGCCTGATTCATGGAGTGATAAATGACTTAATTCTGCAGATTAGTCCAGAAGTCCGAAGAAATGCTTAAGGTCGTACTGTGAATGGCGTACACCAGTTCTTGGACGCGTGGTGACGTGTCAGTTGGAACTTGGGCTGCTTGGACCACACATACTGTACTATTTCGATCAATTCGTGTTCGATTCAGAATTTTGATACAATTAAAATCCAAAAGAAATCCGACAAATTGAGAAAAAATTATTGCCGCAATAAAAAAAAAGTGGGTGTGACGCGTGACAATGAATTGAATGAAATAGTACAGTATATCAACACCGGATCGATCCGTCGGCTCATCTTACCTAGGGCTGTGCGCCGTGCCCGTTACGGGCACGGCTGTTGCTTCGACGGGAGGGCGACGGACAGGCCCGTCCCGCCGTGGAACCCGGAGAGATCACAAAAGGGATGGGATGAATTGTGGTGGCGAGAGGACCCAAGGGGGGTGCTCAAGAGACGATCGGGTGGAGGGAAAGCCTCCACCTCAAGATCATCGCCGGTGCCGTGGGTTTCGAACGTGTATCCGGCCAGCTGGCGATTGAAATCATCGACAGGAGCGTCGGGGATGTTGAGGAATCGTTCCCAGGTGTTAGAGACGAAGCTGCCGGACATCTTAGAGGTGTTTAGTGGTTTGGAGAGCAGCGGCGCACCTGGTTTTTAAACCCTCCAGTGGAGAATTATGACATCCAGCCCCGCCTCTACGTCACCTCAGCACACATGCGAGGCTCGTTGGAGCGCGATAAGCGACCAGTAAAAGGAGGCGGCGTCGTCGAGAGCGTCCAGAACAAAGAGTATGTTATCGCATCCAAAAGCCGATGGTCCGAAGACGCGTCTGGCACTCGTCGGAGGTAACCGAGACACGTTAATTTAGGAACGGAAGGGGATTGTGCTGAAGATGCCGCGGCGATTTATGGCTCCACAAAAACTCGGAATTTTATTTGAATCAAACTAAGGCCCCCACGAAATCAAAGTGATACCGGCTGCTAATAACCTCTACTACCCTACATTCCTCTGCATTCACTTCTCTTTGGGAATAAACCCACAGGTTCACATCAAAATGGAAGACCCGTCCAAAGTCACTTTGCTTCTTGATCCCTAGTTTCGGATCTACATTGAGCTGCTATGATAGGGGAAAAACAAAACGACGGAATGTATGTAAATTGAGCCCCATGTATGGGAGTACATATTGATTGATGCAGTCTCCCCGCCAAAATCCAGATGACTGGAAATGACAAGTGCGTCAATACATATGCGGTCTTACCATGGTAGAAAGGCATCAAAACGCCGTCCAGTTTTCTGGGGTCCTGGCGCAAAGTCTGGCAAAAATTAGGAGGCAAAGTGTTCCTAAATGAGGGGATCTCAAATCCTGCGGGTCCATTTTTTTTTTTTTCAAAATAGAGTAATTTCGAAGTTACATCAGTCATGAGTCCGCATTCGGGCCGCAATAAATAATCCTTTTCCGCAGGATCCGAGATATTGGTCAGCTTTTGAGATTGGTCCCCACGATCAGCCGAATTTGAGCTGGGAAACATTTATTAGAATAACTTATGCTTGCTTCTTGATCCCTACTTTCTATTCGTGTCGCCTGATGCCGAAACCATCCAATTTGAGCGGCGAATACTATCCCACAATTTTCGTTCATGTGAGCTTTCTTCCGGACCCTGCTTAATAAAATTTCGTCATCCTGTGCCGATGTCCCGCCCTGAGATTAAACAGACTGGCGGCTAAATGCCCGATAGAAATAAGCAAAAAACTTTCTAACTCAATGATTCCTGACCTAAAAACCGGGTTCAGCTTAATGAATCCGTTTTATATGTGTCCACCACGAGTATTTTAACCAACCAACACCCCTCCCATAGTCTATCGGCCATTTTGAAGCTTGTACTGAAAAGTTTTTTTCAGCCCCCCTCCCCTGGGGCCCCACGTACGGAATTTTAATCCCGATTTCCCCTTGTGTCTGATTTTCCAGTCGCTTTGAGGTCTGATTAATGATTGACTGTCATCCCTCCTCCGCGAAGCTCACCGGTTTTGCGAAAGCCCGGTGAAAAAGAAGTGATGCAAAATCAAACCTGTCCATGAAAAGGAAGCTAGGCCCGTTTTAGAACAGTGGGAGCACTTCTGGTTTCATTATTCCCATTCCCATGAAATTCAATCTATTTCAGGTTCTTTGTCTGCCAAGCATCTGTCATTCGAAGAAGAATGGAACGAACGCCTAATAATAAGTATGTACGGATGAACATATTTAGGGTCAACAGCCGTTAGCTATTCCGCCATGAACAATGCTACCACCCCCACCGAATCTTTGTCCCACCGCCCTCACGGGCGTGTGCCACGACGGCGTCGAGGGGTCGGTGCAGTGGGACATAGCGGCGTGGATCGGATGATTTTTGGATTCATCAATGACCGGTGTACGGACAGTCCTGGACGATTTTTTCTTTACTCACGCTGCCGCAGTGGATAACGAGCTCCCCATCCCCGCAAACACTCCGTTCGTTTTACACACGAACAACGCACTCGCGGAAGCCGCCCAGTTCTCCTCAGCCGGTGGTTCGGCGCTAACGCAGCGCGCTTGTGACAGCTACTTTGATCGTCCAGAAGTTCTCAAGGCTTACAGAGAGAGGACCGAGATCGAGACTCCCGACTTTGAAAACCTCTCCGAGACCCTCTCCAGTGTTGGCGGCCCTCGATGTCCGGTTCCCTCAACCGAACATGTCTGTGTTCAACATTAGAAGTTTTAATTCTTGCTCTGATAGAATGTTGCAGACCATCGCCGACCTGGATGCCGTATACGAAAAGCGGCATAGGAAGTACGAAAAATTTGAGAAGCGACAGCGCCTGCGAGAAAAGGAGAAGCTTAAACACGCCCAGCACACGCTCAAGCATCGGATTCAGGAGCTCCAAGGCATAGATTACTCGGCCTTCATGGCCGCCCCAGCCTCTGCGTTTCCAGCACCGGAAGCGGACCCCATCCTTAGCGGATTGAGGAGCACTGCTGCCGTTGAAGGGGAGCGCCGGAGGAAGGAGATGGTGGTGAATGCCTTGGAACTGGAGCAGCACTATTGTACTCTCCTCCGAGACTGCAAGCCCTCACCCGAGCGCCCGCTGAAACAGGGGAATGCCCGAAAGAGGCACAAAACAGAAGACAACGTGGTTCCCCTCAAAAGCCCTTCCGCTTCTGAACAGGTGTCGAAGTCTGCAAAACAGAAGCCAACCTTGTGTGCTTCGTCTATTCTCCCTTTCAGGGAAGAGTTACCCAATCCAGAAAAGGTCCCACCTGCCCTCCGGTACGATTCCACAAGATATATATATCCTTGACACTCAATAGTTACACGCCGACAGTAGGGAGGGTAAACTCTGGGTGGCAGTAAGAGGAGTGGATCTTTGGAAGGTGCTATGAAGGTGTTATATGAGTTTTGTCAATGGCAAGATGTATATGCTATTCTAACGTGTAAGTAGGAAAAGAAAAATAGAGAGGTCATGCCTACAGGGCGTAGCGGGTGAGACGGCCGGTGTCGCGGACATAGCGCAGGATGGGCTTGGATCCGTGGGGTCTTCATACTCACAAAGCATGAGTGCAGTCCATAGATTGCGCAGCTAGGCGAGGTTAGGGCTTTGTGTCTTGGAGTGAAATTCGGATCAGCACACACCACCTTGTCGGTGGCATCTTCGCAAGGGCCCTCGTGACGCGTGAAGAAGGTCGGGGTCAAACCGAGAACATCGGCGAACTTGGCGGCGGCTTCCTCGCTCGTGAATAGTCCCGCGACCTGGCAGATGGGATCAACAATGGCATGGCGAGAAATAGATTGTACACGCCGTCGCAGGACCGTCTTTTCAGCAGGGACATGTCTTCTTCGGGATGGGCTGAAAAAAACTTTTCAACATATAAAGTTTAAAGGTTCAAAATGGCTCACAGACCATTGAAGGGGTGTTTGGTTGGTCGTAATACACATATTTAAATGCCTAAGGACCGTATAGACCGTTCTCTCAGCCTGAACCCACGCTTGCCGTGATTTAAGCCAAGTTGAGGCCAACTGTGGTTCGTTCTCAGGTCAGAAATGATTGAGTTGTTAGAATGCAGAGTGCTAAATTTATTATCTGCACTTATTAGATGGTGTAGACAAGCATGATTAGCCCTAAGCAAAGGGTAGGAAGCAAGCCGGAGAGCGGCGGCTGGGGACGGAGAAGCCGGCCCGGGCACAGGGGTGGGAAACTCCTTCCCTATAAGGAAGGGGGGTCACCTTGGGGCCGAAAAAAACTTTTCGACCCCATATCCATTTTTCGAATCCCGATTTCCCCTTGCCTGCACCTCGCTTACGAGATGAAGGTGAGGGAGTCAATATTGCCTCAGGTCCTCCCCAGGACACTGAGGAGGAGGCCAATTGGCTAGTACTGACATCTCCTCGGAACATGGGTGCAGCAGACGATGGCTCTGAGAATATATTGAATCTTGCAAGTGAGCAATACAAGAAAACTGGACGCCACCTGAACGTCGGAGCTCAAGCGGATCCGAAGTCAAGTGAATGATAGTTCCAGCAAATAGTCCTTGATTCTTCGGTACTACAGGACTAATTAAATCATAATGGTGCCTTCCTAGTACGTTGTACTCCTCCGAACTCCGGTGGTGTCGGCGCAGGACTATATCTCCTGTGACGCTTCGGGGCTGGTTCTTAGTCGAACACATCTTCGCGATAAAAACACGCTTTTTTCTGTGGCTCTGCTGGTGGAAGATCCGATGGGAACAAGATCGGTTGGCCTTTGTGCACAATGTGGATGGCAGGCATTGAAGCAGCTGCCTCCGAGTCCGAATGCATGGCCCGGCGATAGAAAACCAAACTAGACGTGGAATCATAGGCTGTATGGGCCACTTTTAAACTGCTCGGCCCAGTCAACAAGTTGGTTTTTCCCATCCCTCGCTTCTCTCGACGCCGATGACAAGACCTTCGTCAATTTCGATGATGGGTACGTCCATGGCCCAACCACGCCCACCGCATCAAGTTCCCGGGGCCGCGGTGAATATCGAACCACACACGGAGAACGCGGCGGTCGCTCACGCGGTGCATCCCGTGGCCGTTCCTGGCATTGAAGGTCTTTCTGAATAAATGTACCATTACTATCTTACCTGTATTTTGCGCCCGAGAGTCGCTGTCTCTCACTATGCAATCCATTTTTGTTCGATTTCTATCTCTGATCCTGAGTTCTCTCCCTCAAATTTTCAGAGAGCAACGTGAGGAAGTGAGCCCGTGGGCAAAAATATAGCATCAAAAGTGCAGTGTTAAAAGAAAGGAACCTGCGAGAATCGAACGGGTGACCTCCCAATCATCGAAAATAGAAATTTGGCGGAGAGTCTATCCCTTCAAAGAACCTGAGCACCCAATAAACAAGTTAGTGGGCATTTCCGGACAAGTAAATTCAATCGATGTTCAGCCCGCCTTCGATCTTTGAAAAGAACCACTACATATTACATAAGTATTCGTAACGTGTTACACTCTGAAAGGGTTGCTTCTGGGGCCGTATGTAGTCGTAGTAGAATATGGAATTTGCGATCGAATTGATTCCAACAATGATGCTGGCCTAGGAATAATGCTAGGGATGATTTAGCTGATAAGCCATTAATCAAACGAGACCTCTATACCCTTGCAGGACTCACCAAAATAGATGGGGTAGAACACTACAATTAAGCCCGCCTGATATCTCTGTGCATGTAGTTTTTACAGTGTGTCACAAAAATAAATGCGCACCCCCCACTTTATGTCAATTCTGGGCCGAATTCCTTCAAACAAAATTATAGCATGAACTTTAAGTGATTTCATGCTCCCATGCACCAACAAAACATACCATACCTACTTTTCTATCCCGAGATAAAAATAATTGGCATAATCTGAAAAATCGACTTTGTGGAATTGGATGCTATGAAAAAATGGTCATCATAGGATGAAAGTACTTGAAAAATGAGGCATATTCACATTTTACTTCAATGAAATCGATGCACATTTGAGCTCGCAATGGCCACCACAAACTGGTCACTTTTGCTATTTTTGACCCATTTTGTGTCATTTTTATCCAAAATGGCGAACTTGAGGCCTCTGTTGCAAGCTCAAATGTGCATCGATTCCATTGAAGTAAAATGTGAGTATTCCTCATTTTTCAAGTACTTTCATGCTGTGATGACCATTTTTCATAGCATCCAATTCCACAAAGTCGATTTTTCAGATTATGCCAATTATTTTTATCTCGTGATAGCAAAGTAGGTATGGTATGGTTTTCTGGTGCATGGGAGCATGAAATCACTTAACGTTCATGCTATAATTTTTTCGAAGGAATTCGGTCCAGAATTGACATAAAATGGGGGTGCGCATTTATTTTTGTGACACACTGTAGCTACCACTTTATCTGCCGAAGCGAGCCAATTCACCTTGAATTGAAAAAGCCTCAGGCTTTTTCCGCAATTTCAGCAAAATCAGCAACTACTAGCTGTGAAAAGAGAAATATGTCGATTTTTTCACCGAGCTGGCTCTCTGCATCTCACTAGAGACTGTATTTATCACAAACAAGCTCATAATCAAGTCAGCAGGTCTAAAACGAAGTGAAGTACTTGAACTGTGACAAATGTCACACCCTTGTGACGCATCGATTTATACAACCAAATTGGCCAGCCATGGCTGAATTCCTCACCTTTTCTTCCCAAAAGAAATACTGAAGGGGCTGCTGCTCATTTGGAACGAATATGTGTCCTTGGAACTGCGGGGCCATATCATAAATTGTTGAAAATACTGTTTGGGACTGAGTTCTGAGTGCATCGTCAAAGTCAGTAATCACTGCGTTCGCTGGCCTCGTAGACGCACATGGTCTACATGTGTCTACTATTTGTGTCCGTTGGTCTACCCTGTAGACACACTGTGTCTACCACAAAAAAAACAAAACTGTTCCTACATGTGTTGACCCCTACGCTTGGTCTACCTCCCTAACCTCACATAGGCACATGTTCGGCTACCGCTCCACCTAAACTTGCCGGTTACCCCCAATATTGACCCAACACTCCAAACAGCCTATGGTTCTGATGTGCTGTTCAGTGATGTCTAACATGGCCCATACATGTTCAAATAATCTGAATTTATGTAACAGGGGGATTGGATGGATTTAGAAAGATTTCATAGACCCTGAATGTTTATTATGGCACTTGGTGGCTTCATAACACCTAATATTGACTCAACACTCTGAACAGCCTACGGTTCTGATGTGATATAAAGCATTCTCAAGTAAGTATGTAAAATCTAGCTATATCACAAGTTTCTAACTGTATTTGACTACAATGTCTGGAAATATCATGTCCACTGAACATGCATGGACCATGTTAGACATCATTTATCGCAAAAGCTGCTTGATTTCCCACATCCTTCAATATAAAGTATTTCATGAATGTTTCTCTATATGAATTAGCTGAGTAGATTCATCTGATTTTTATCAAGAACTGAGCAAGTTATCGGTAATTCTTCGAAAATGTCTCCAAACGGGCGAAATTTCGCCGCACCCTCGGTTCCAACAATAGCTGTGAGGACAGAATTGACAAAATGCAAACAAAAATATACCAAAATATTGCAGAGGGGAAATCAATGTTATTGAGATAATTGACTCTCAACGCCAAGTCTTCAGTTACTTCTTGCCCCAGACATGCTTAATTTATACAGCTGTAACAGAGGGAAACAAAATTTACCACTCATGGAATTGAATGGTGAGTTTAAAAGGCGAAAAAAGCACCCCGTTCTGACGAAGCCGCGCGATGCCGGGTGAACAAATAGACCAAACATCAAAACAAATATGCCACCCAGGCTTCTGCCAGAAGGGGCTTGCTTCAAAGTCCGGAAATCCGGGGCTTCGGTCTAGGCGCATTCCATATGCAAATCTGGACAACTCGGAGCACGATTTGACCTAGAGGACAAACTTTCAAACGCTTCACGGCACATAAAAGGGGACGCTCTGACGGTTCGACTACACTTATACCGATTCTAAGCCTGCTCCCTGCTGTTAACTTGTTTAAAACTCACCATGTGGATGAAAGACTTCCAGTCTTAATTGCGAGCGCCATTTAAACCAGACTGTGCACCCGATCAAACCACGATTCGACGGACGGCCAGTTATTTCGCTGCTCAATATTTCGGGGGAAAATGTCATCGACTTGATCGACCCAAGTCGACTTGAGTGGCTTCAAGTGACTTGGTTTCCTTAAGTCAAGTCGGGTCGAGTCAACAGTGCCTTTAAGTCGCGACTTTCAAATCGCGACTTGACTTAGCGAGTCGCGGCAACACTATACGTCAAAGGCCCGGTGTCGATCGAGGAACTGACAGCTCCAGGTCTGGGGGAGTGTTGAAGGAGAACCACTGTTACACTGGTTCAAAATGCGAATTAAACCATTCAATAGTGTTCAAAATGCAATTACAAAGCATGTGATTCAAAATGCCATTTCGGGGCATGGGGTTCAAAATGCGAATATCTCGCGGGATCGATTCAAACCTCAAATATGTCTAGTGCTCCCTTATCCCTCCTGCTCCCAGCTTAATTAAACCATTCAATAGTCAGGCACAGGGTTCAAAATGCCATTACGAAGCATGTGATTTCAAGATGGCATTTTGGGGCATGTGGTTCAAAATGCGAATTAAACCATTCAATAGTGTTCAAAATGCCATTATGAAGCATGTGATTCAAAATGCCATTTCGGGGCATGTGGTTCAAAATGCAAATTAAACCATTCAATAGTGTTCAAAATGCCATTACGAGGCATGTGATTCAAAATGCTATTTCGGGGCATGTGGTTCAAAATGCGAATTAAACCATTCAATAGTCAGAAAAGCTTATCCTAGTAGCCATTGGGCATGGGTAGGAGTTTGGGGGGCCAGGAATTGCGGCAGTTGTGTGCCAAAGAAGGTGAAACGAAAGAGCCTTTGCACAACGTTGCAGAAAAGTCTGAATCGCGAACAACTTAGAGCTTTCATTTTTTTTGATCCAACCTTCAATTATTGCGCGGTGTGATCAGACACAAAAATTGCGGAAGGAATACTACGGATGTTTTCGGTTCGGCATTGATTAGGCAGGTGGCATCAGAGCTTGGAAGGACAATGGATGATTGTTGAATGAGGCAGCGGTCCCGAGAAAAACCATGTTGAGGGATGAGCCGGGGTGAAAGCGTGAACAGCGGTGAGATGGAAGGGAGGATACTCATCGGTTTATATAAAAATTTCATACGTGGCCACGGTGCGCCGCAGTGAGAATGTTGTTCTCGAATCGAGTGTTCTCTGGACAGCCTTGATTCACGAGACTTGTTTCGACCGCACACCCGGGTGCTGTTCGTTCAGTCTCTTATTTATCCCTTCTGCACGGCTTGTGCTTGAACTTGTCTTGAGGTGGGCAACAAGTTGTAGAACGTTTTGCCACTGAAGCACAGCCACCGGACCACTCGGCAGCCCTCGGCTATCACCGGCCACGGTCGGCCCGCCATCAAAAGCACGAAATCCAGCAGCCAGTCCGTCAGAAAACCTTTCGCGTGTAATTCGTTTCGGACTGTGTCCAGTGTTCACTCTTCCCATTTGTTACCACTGGTGGATAGGGCGAACAGCTCTTTTTTCGTTTTAGACAAGTAAATTCTTGCGGCGTCAGCCGCCGAACGCGTGGTTTCTTTGGTGCCTCGGGCGCAGTCATTCTTCCCGAATTGTTAGTGCTGCTACTAGTAGTAGTAGTTGTTGCTTTTGAGCCCGTAGCTAACATTGTATAGAAGTATATAGAGAGAAGCTAGGACCACTACGTGCCCAATGCCCCAGCCTCGAAAATTTTCGAGACGCCGATCAGGTGCACGTGGTGGTTTGTTGCCAAGAGAGTCCCTCGTTTCGAACGGTTTGAACGGTAATGTTGAGCCGCATACTAGGACCCGTGGGACGGGGCAGATTTGGCGCGGCCTTCCGCGAGGGATTTAGCCTTAATAAAGTGACCGTAAATCTTGTCTTTCCCTATGTGAATAAACTGGAGCGGCACTAAACGTGATCTGATTACTTCAACGATGGATCATAAGATGTTGCCGTTCACGCATCGTGGAGGTAATGTAAGGTAAATTTAAAAAATATTTCCTTTATTGGGACGCTGGAGGTTTGAAAGAGGATCAATTGCCTTATTGGGAGAGTCCGATCGTTGACCGCGCTCACCCAAAATCCCTTGACCTGAAAGCGAGCGACGATCGGTGGAGCGCGAAAGGCTGTGACCTACTGCCAAAGAGCGGTCGGCACGCGCCTAGCGGAGTTTGAAATTAAGTTACCGGGAGGCGATGCACTTCCCGATCGGGCGATTACCGGGAGCTCGGTCACAGCTTAGAGCAATGAGAACAAGCCCCCTAATAACCGTTTTCTGTTCCTTACCAGCCCAACGACAGCCTGATGGACTGACCCGACCTGATATGCCCCATCCAATCCTCGGATGATTCAGCCTCAATCTCCCCATCTTCCCCTCGTGAAAAATCTTTGCCAGCCAAGGAACGAGCGCGAGAGAAAGCGGGCCAAGCTTCCTGGGAAGCGGATCGAGGCAGTAGATGATGCGCCGGTGCCAAGTGCCAGTTCATTTGCCATAAAAGCACCTTCAGCTGCCACGACATCCTTCTGGCCTGCGCGGCCATCCTTCCACATTGCCACGGTGCAGCGAGCAGCGTCCGTGACTCCACCAATGCTTCTACCATCTACTCCCGCATCGACGCCGGTACCATTGTAGAAGAAAGGCTTGATCCCGGGGTGGATCAGAGGGATGGAGGGTCGAGGGTAAACCGTAGGCTGCGTTTAGAGTAGATGAACAGAAAATATATAGATGAATCACTCAACTCGTATAGCTCTCTCAACTCCTCGCTTATAGGACTACGGGGTCCTCGCTGCGCTCGATAAATGATTGGTGCTCGCGACTCAGAGAGAGACTGTGTGAGCAGAAGGGAAGAAAGGAAAAAGTCCCCCTCTCCGTCATAAATTGCAAGTTAAATACTGCGATCGAGGACGGCTGAAACGCGTACTCTCGCGTCACCGGGGCCCCGTATAAACCATTACAAACGTTTGCCAAATGCTAAAGAGTCTGTGAAAAAGAAAAGAAACCAACCTAGCGCTAACCGCCTCTTCGAGCCACAACAAGCCGGGAGATGTACAAAGACGTAATAGGGAGACGGCGCCACCCCGGAGCGCCTGCTATCGGTTGACCAAGCCAATAATATGTCGATCCCTGGTGCATTCCGAGCTGGTCGCGTCTTGTCGAGACAAATTCGCGATCGACGGTTGTACATGAGAGCGGCAGGTAATGAAAACTGAAACAGAGATATGAGTGAGGATTCGACCGTGGAAAGCGTGTCTGGTGTCAAGGAGAATGGATGAGAATATTTATACGCGCCGCCTGTCCTTCCAACGAGGTATAATCGCAAATGTAGGCGTGTCAATCTCTTGAGGACGCGACCACGTGAGCGTTCGCGGCGCGTGAGCTTGAGGGCGCATTCGAGATATTTGTGGAGGGAGCAAGTGGCTCGGCAGATCTAAGTGGGTAGAGGGAGGAGATGAAAAGAGGTGGGTGGAGCGAATTTATGAGAGGGAGAGAGACACAGTAGCTGTTAACGCCTCTCAGGGCTCACTACTGTCTGCTCTCCTTCCTTCGAGCAACTCTCCTTTTGCTATCGATCCACGCCATTGAAATCACTCGATAGCAATACTGTCCAGGGACTCCGATGGAACTCCGACGAGCCACGCCCCGACATTGAACTCCTGAGCCGCGTATCTAGCGCGTGAAGCTCCACGGTTCTATTCTATTCCACGATTTGGGCAAGACGAGAGAACCAGATATCGAAAAGCCTTCAAACGACGACGAGGCGGAAAAAGCAAGAGGGTCTGCGCAGGAGTGGCAGGTGTGTCGGCTGTCGTTGCGAATGGACTTGACTCACCTATAGCAAGTCCCAGGAAGCTGAAACATCGTCAAAGGCAGCGGAGGCTTCCCCCAAGAACACTTCCGTCGCGCCCGCGCCTGAGGGCCTGCCTCCTCTTGCGCGATCTATGACTTTGTGCGACGATAACTGGTACGAGGCCCCAATGAGGAGTCCTCCAATCGTACACGAACGAACCATCAATGAGCTGTACAAGGCTGAATCTGAAGAGCCAGACAAGCCTCCTGCGGCCCCTGAGTCCGCAGTACCTCCACTGAATGCTATGGTGTGGGTCACCTAGCTGCTAGTCTCTCGTAGACAGACGCTACAAACGAAAGAACCTCGTACCTCGGTAGTTTGTAGTCTGTTGATCACCTTGATCAGTTGATTGGTCGCCGCTCTTATCACCGATCAGTAATTTTTTCTGCCATTGAACGCGCTTTAGCAACGCGTTTTTCAACCATTTGAGGTTGCATTCAAGTTTAGGGTGTCGAAAACTTCAAGTTCTCCCGCGGAGTCGTGGTGTTTGAGTTAAAGAACATCGATGCCGAATTTTGATGGCCCGGCGCGCGGCAAAGGTCGTGAACGTCGTCTGCACGGAAGAGGGCCATTTCAACAATTCTGAAGAGGCACATTGTTTGAGAAGTAATTTATAATGCATCTCCCCGCTTCAGAAGTTGTGAATTGGATGCTGAGATGTTTGAATGCTTTGTAGGGGAAATTGAAACTCCGATGATTAGTAATAAGGTCGGCGAGCAATCACCGGTGGCGCGGTAAAACTACAGACTACCTAGCTGCCGCTACCCCGTGCTTGAGATTTTCCGGGCCGAGTTTTGCCTCTATTTCTTATCCCTCTTTAGAAAGTGCTTCTTTTGACGATACAAGCTGATCCTAAAGAGGGATTTGTATTTACAGCCATTGGCAGTACCGAAGGCGCGGATTGAAAATTTCTGTTTAGGGATATTTTCAAATAATTGTCGGTAACTCAACCAGTTCTGCTCCGATTTGGATGAAACCTAGGTAGATCTGTCAGGCTAATTCATGCGCAATTAGTGATAGAAAGCGATTTACGAAAATGTTCTGTATTAGGTAATCTGTGGTTTTGGACCATTTTTGAGCCGAATGCCATCTAGCATACCCAGGACATGTCCCAGTGACCTAATATTTTGGAAGGGACAACATATATACCTGACTAGACACGTGATAGAGGTGGAATTATGGATAATTTAGCTACTGTCCCTGTAGCTCCATTGGATACATTTAGCAGTTTTGGCATTCAGAAATATTGTAAGGATTGCATTTATATCGGGATATTATATAATTCTGGCTCTATCACATGTTTTCCTACGTATATACGTTGTCCCTCCCAAAATATTAGGTCACTGGGACATGTCTTGGGTATGCTAGATGGCATTCGGCTCGAAAATGGTCCAAAACCACAGATTGCCTAATACAGAATATTTTCGTAAATCGCTTTCTATCACTAATTGCGCATGAATTAGCCTGACAGATCTACCTAGGTTTCATCCAAATCGGAGCAGAACTGGTTGAGTTACTGACAATTATTTGAAAACATCCCAAAACAGAAATTTTCAATCCGTGCCTTCGGTACTGCCAATAGCTGTAAATCAAAACTGAAGGAGGTAAACTTTTTTCTTGCCATCGAATTGGCCACAAGCGGGGGAAATAACGGAAATTTGGGCTGATTGTGGCTGTGTACAGGGCCAAAAAAAATTCTCCAGCCAATTGGCCACTAAGTTTGGGTAGCGGCAGCTAGGTGACCCGCACCATACCCAGGCCGTTTTCATTGAAGGGACCGGTCGACCTTCGGTTCCTCCATCCCATCTGTCGACAACCGCATCTCGCGCACTCGCACCAACCTTCCAGTACATGTTCCCAACCTCATCAAGAAAAGCCGGGGGAGAAGAGTCCCAATCGTTGGTACTTGCGCCATAGCGGAAAACACCAATAAACGCCTGCATGTATGCAAGGTAGAGGGTTGCGGAAAGTGTTTCCATCGCGGGGAACACTTAAAACGCCATACACGGTCGATCAACACCCATGAAAAGCGTGAGTCGCAGGGCGCCTTCTGTTCCTCACTAATGATTTTTTACTTCAGGCTTCCCATGTACTTTCCCTTCATGCCACAAATCCTTCAATCGCCACGATAACCTTCTTCAGCACATCCAGGTTCACAGGAATTTTGCTAATGATATAGGCTTGAAAAGGTCTCCCGCCCCTAAGGATCCCCCACCCGTGTCCCCATTGAAACTCCAGCATAGCACCAACATCACATATCCCACCCTCAGTGCCCCCATGCCATACTTACAAACTATGTAGCCGAATGGCTTTGCGACTGAGATGCCGGTTTCTTCTCTGCGCACGGAGCTCCCTGATTCTCCATCCATTGGGTCCCAGGCCGAGTCCCCCTGCGCATCCGCCGCGGATGCGCAGACATTGAACCGGAACGATCAGTCATATGTCCGCCAGCAGGACGAGCAACCTTAGCGGCACCATTCGCGCGAGAAAGAGTACTGTACCTGTCTGTATGACTGAAACTTAACGCATAACGGGCGCATCGTTTCGTTTCAGTTTTGCTGGGGTGTAACGGGTAACGGCGCCGTGTTTCACGGTTCCTACCGTTACTTCCAACACGAAAAAAAAGGTTTCTGTATAATAAAAAAACGCATCAAGTTTGAATGTTTTTGATGCACCCGAAGCTTCTGTTCAGAAGCCTTCAATCCTCTGCCAGTTCATCCCAACGACGTCCCTCATCTGTGTAAGCCCAAACATCCTCTGATTCATCGTTAGCAACCAACCCGTCACCTTCCTTCACCTGAGTTACAACCACGGTGCCAGTAGCTGATGCTGGATGCGCATTCACTGTAATAACTAATGAATCGTGAAGCACGGCATTCAGTCCAATGTCGGAATCATCGTGCGAGTCGAAATTGGCCCATCGGTCGTGAGAACCTGCGTGAGATGTGTCTTTAAGAAGCTTTTGAAGGTAGTCTATTCGAGCTACTAGAGCCTGTGGAGGCCCCGTCGTATTCGTTGTAGGAGCCATGCAAAATAGACAGCCAAAAAAAAAAAAATCATAAATTGCCAGCACGTTTCACTATTTTGGAAATGTAACGCGTAACGGTCCCGGTGTTTCGCGTTTCACCGCTACCGTTTCAGTAACGGTCCGAAAACCGTTTCAGTCATACAGACAGGTACAGTAAGATTGGGAGCCGTTCGACAGATTTTCCGAAGGCAAAGCTTCCGAACGTGTTGGCAGTCCTGATCCCTGTTTCAGGGGTAAGTCCATTACATACGCCCTCCAGTTCGACGCTAGCGGCGAGCTAATGCATATTGACATCGCCAGAAGTACCGTTGGAAGAAGCACCACCCGAACCAGAAGGACCGTCGGCGTCAGAAGGAGTGGCGGGGGTTCCTCGGGGACCTCGCCATCTTCGAAAGTGGAGGAGTTGGGGGTGCTAGCAGCGCTGCCGCCCGAAGTGCCGAGGACAGATGCCTTCCCCTTGTTGCCGTGGAAAGCGGCGCGCTTGCGGGCGTTGTAATCAGCCTGCATCTTGGCGCGCTTCTCGCCAATCGCGGCGCGGTTAGCAGGGTCAACACAACGGTTGCAGCAGCTGTGATTAAATTTTGCCACGAAATTGTACATCATGAAAATTAATTTTCTATACAAATTGCTGTGAGCTTCTCAGCTACCCAAACGGAGTCCCAAGATAAGCTTAGACTTGGAAGATTAAATCTGATGAAACTGAATCATAAAAAAGTGGCCGCAACCAGATTTGAACAAGGAACCTTATAATAATGGTTGCACAGGGCAGGGTATAACCACTACACCAAGCAAGACATATTAAAGGGCAATTGCATCTTGTACATATCAAGCACCCTGGAAGGGAAAAAAGGGAAAAATCTTTAAGTCCGTTTCATGTTGTGCATGTTGTAGAGAGTGTGCGTGATTGCACTACTGTACTATTTTGACCAAGTTTTCAGGTGACACATGATGCAGCCCACTGAACTGAACCACTGGTCACAATACCATTGAGATTTTATGGCTGAAATAGGCTCAAAAATGCAAAATTCAGGAACTCTAGATTGAATTTTTTGCGAAGATTAAATCATCCTTGTTTTGAGTTGAGTATGGGCCTTATACAGATCAGTGGTGGCGGCGGACATCCATTCGAATTGGACCCTCCGCTAGTCCTACCCTCATCGCAGCTCATTTGACTCCGAGTCGGCATGGGGTTCCCAACCGTATGATTGTATTGGGGTCGTAAGTCATGAAAGGTTGTAAATATCGTAAACATCGTAAACATTGCGAGGAAACTTGTAGAAAATCGTAGGGAAAGAGAGCCTGGTTGTAATGAAAAAAATCAGCCATTGTTAGACGACTGGTGAGAGACGAGAGCGCTAGTGCCCTTCTCTTTCATAATCCGGTCCTCGAGAGCCATAAGGAGAGAGGAAAGCTCCAACGCCTTGCAGAAAATGTTGCAGGCATGGGCGTCAATGGTATCGCGGATTCCCTTGGGCCCATAATCACCGGTTCCGCTTGTACTAGAAAAATATTAGCGCGATAGAAGGTCTGAAAATGATGGAATCTACCCTTTTATGGTATGGGTCATGAGGTCGAATAAGACCATCCCGCCTCCATGAGGAAGCGAAACGGCACGTGGAAGCGAAACACCGTGGTGTTTGAATACTTAGGAGCAAGGTCTCATCCCAGGTTTTTGGGGATTCAAAGAGAGTGTTATAAAACTCATGCGGACAAAAGGATTTGACAAATTGAGGCGTCTAGCCCTTACACGATCCAATTCTTTGTCCCTTATTTGGCTTATGTTCACTAGCACTTACAATCATATTCCATGGGTACATCCAAGGTCCCAGATGTCGGAATGGGGGTAAACGTGATCGAGGAAAAGGAATATGCAAAGCACGGACACGAAAAACCCTGAAACCGCGGCCTGCCGAGCTATTTTCCAGGATAGCGAGGTCGGCAATGAACCAAGAGAATAGGGCTATATACCTGAATATCATTAATGTAAAACCTCTCTCGAGGGAAATCCGAAGATCGAATCAGAAATCGAGGAAATCAGCGCGCGCGTCAAGTAAGTCAGCAATGAAGCGGATACTCGAGGTCAAATCAGCGGGAAATTATAATGTGCAAGATCAGCATTCACCGGAGTGGAAAGATAGTGTTGGACGGGGGAGGAATTGAAGACTTGCGCGGCGGCCAGGGGAATGAGGCGATTCGAAACACAGGCTAAATGAACTGTTCAAATTACACAGGTCAACGCGGCACATTTTAGTCCAGTAGATGCGGCACCGACTGAGGATGTTCGGATCTCAGCACTGCGAACGCTGCTTGATGACGAACAAGACATGCCTTCGCTTCGCTCCGGCAGAAGTGCAGACCGCGGCGTGTTCGAAGGCAACCAACATTCACTTAAAATACCACAGGCTAAACAATTTAGATGTACGGCAGACCTATGGTCGGTGAAGCATTATTCCAAAGAAATATTATACATTCATTCGAGGTATCTACATACATAGATCCGTGCAATAAATAAAGTTGGACTGTCATGCACAAAAAGTCTTTTTCACCGGTCGAAATCGAGTTACTATATGGCGGGCGGCAAATATTAGTGAGTGAATGAAGAGTAAATGGAAAAGAATTACATACCGTTCCATAAAATGAAAGCGGCACGGGAAGCGGCGGAAACTGCGCCACTATTTGTCCTAGTTGCTGTTCCCACTCATCGCAAGGCCATGACCGGCCTCTTACTTAGGGATCATAACCTAAGCGTCGAACGACTGCGATACGCGGCTCGATACAGAGATGCGGTCCCATGTCAGTTTCGACTTTGTAGGTTTTGCCGAGGTAGCGTGGAGGACGAAGTGCATGCATTATTCGATTGCTCAGCGGAACCGCGCCTCATCGTACTCAGGAATGAGTTTCTCAAGACGCTCGCCGAAAATGATCCCGGGATTCGAGCGCTCCATGGGACTATCTCTAATTACGAGTTCCTGTTACGGTTGGTGCCATCGAGGAAAGCAGTGAAAATTTTTGCAAAGTACATTTACCTCGTCCTTTCCGTATTCCAAGAGACTCCTCGGTACTTCCCTGTAGTATTTAGGACACCGTAACCGGCCTTCCCGCCCGTCTTCTACCACCAATAGTGCTGGGATTTAGGCTCCTGGCTTGGAGCTAGCAATAGGAAATGCTTTCTAAAACCACGACACTAACCATGCATGGCTAGGGTCATGGGAAATAGGCTAATGCTTGAGTTAAATAATAAAAGGCAGTAGCGGGGATTGAACCCAAAACTATAAGGATTAGCTTACGCAATATGACGTAGAAGCCTTTTAACCAACTGAGCCAGAGGAGAACTAACAAATACAAGTGTTGATGGGGCTATACCTCCACATTTTCTCCCACCTATCAGGCCTGCATAGGGCCAGGTTAGGAGGTTAGTGGTTAGGTTTGGGTTCCCAGGTATATTGTTTGCCTTGGTTAGAAGGTTAGCAGGTTAGAGTTGGTTAGAGTTGGTTAGGTTTGTAATATTCAAAACACATAATAAGCTATGCATACGATTGTCGAAGACCTGCTTCCGCCCGGATCCGTCTTATCCACCACAGATTTAATTGCTCGCCGTGCCATCGCCCTACAGAAACGCCGCGAGCACCTCGAGCAGCTGCAGAATCCCATTCCGCAGGGAAATCCATCTTAGCGACGTTGCAGGTGAATCTGGAGTGTAATTCGAGGTTGAGCGAGTCTCCAAGAGACCCTCGCACATCCGTACGCGACCTGAATACAAGCGTGAGTCCATACTTCTGATGTACATGTGACCGCGACACTGATCGGTTCCTTTACTTCTTTTCGTTTTTTCCAGATTCCTCCATCGCATGTATCAGAAACTCCACAACGGAGAACTCCTACAGCTCATGCTAGCTCCCCCTCTCTTTCCACTTCAAATTACCCAGTCCCAGCCGATGTCACTAACATAACGCGTATCATCCCGTCTATCAGCAATCAATCACCTACGGGTTTGCAGCCGCCCACAGCGCACAGCACAACCCAACCCCCATCTTCTCATCCTCGCGCTGCTCGACCATCAGGCGGACAGTGAACAATCAACATCCTCTAAAACCACCCGGTCTTGAACGCTGCGAGGGTCTGCGGGAAGTTGTCCAGCAAATTAAATCGGGGGCAGTTCAAGCATTCGGGACCGCTATGGTCCATCCGAGTATGGCAATCGTGGGACCGCTAATCCTGCTCGGCCAAAATATTCAAATCTTGTTTCCGAACGGGAGCGCTTGCATCGTATACTCACACAGGATTTCGGGGGGAACAAGGATAAGTTTTTCTCCTTCTCTGTTCCTCCTCCTCCTATCAAGAAGCGTAAGCGTCCTGCAGAGGAGCCCACCCCATCGGAAGAACACTTCAGATCATTTGGCAAGATTGTCGAAGCCATTCCGTGGCGTGATAGTGATCTGGCAGCCGAACGTTGCTTGAAATTCTGCTCGCTATCACCCAGCGTTCCATTATGATTTTCTTCTGATCGAACAAAGGGTGAATCACGTAGCCCAACAAAGATGGAGTCCGCTTCCCGACCCCAACCATAAAGAGCCGCCTCTCGTCTTGCATGGTCCTGGTCTGCGACCTGCTCCCGGCGGGCTATGATGAACAACTTGTCGACTTCCGACACTGTGGGCTGGAACCACAATGTTTCCTACAAGCCACCTCATCGAATGCCAGGGATACCTCCCCGAAAAATCAGACTGACCCTGAACCTGGTTGCTCAAGTAGTGCATGTTATTGATACTCAGCACACCGAATCCAAAGTGTACACTCCCATGGATGTTGACGATCCCGGATATTATAATCCCACCAATGTTGACGAGCCCAGGGTGTACACCCCAATGGATGTTGACGAAACTTGTGACTCATGTCCTCATTCTGGGTTAAATTAATATACAAGCACCGAACACTTCCGGGAAGCATGAATTTTGATTTCTGGGTTTCATTAACCTAATCGGATATTGGATTTAGATGAACACATTCTCAGGAACAACTATCCGGGTATGTCGGTAGGCTTTGAGTCTGTGCCTGGGCTTACCGGTACGTGTGGTTCAAATTTGTGGCCTTTACTTTCCAATGGTCGACCCACCACCAGATTATCAGATGAAGAACCCCTTATCGACCTCGAATCAGAACAACCTCCTCCCTTCTGCTTTTTCGCAACATCTGAGACAGAGGGAGTGGGAGAGCTGGGATTCGGGGCCCCTTCCGACCCGGCAACGAATTTACAAGAAAAAGTGGGCAATCTTGAGACACAATAAACAACTCTTGTTCCCCTTCCAGTTCCGGCATATTCCTTGGCCCATATTTAGGTCGGATGAAAAGAATATCGAGATCAACACCCCGTCCGTGGAATCATTCATATTCGGAGAAACGCGAGGGATTCCGTCCACCTGTGAATCCAGGAGGCTGGCCAAACAGAATCTTAAATTGTTCCATTCCGACAAATTCGCGTTGATACTGGATAGAGTTCTACTCATGGACCGAGAATGCGCCAGACATTGTGCCGAGGCCGTGTGTAGAATACTTACGAGGCATCTGAATTAGTTGGCAAGGGTTGAAATAAATTATTGAGTGAACCAATAGAATCAGACCCAACTTATGGCCAAGTGCGCACTGGACCGGGTCGCGAGCAAAGATGTTTGAGAATGCCAGTTGAATTCTAAATGAAACGAGACTTTGAGTATTTTGGAGGTGTTCATGGAAAGTGGTCTGTCTTGTGTGCTGTTTATTTGAACCCAGACAGCCAGACAGCAAAAGCAGTTCAGATTCATGTAATCATTCAGGAGCAGAGACGTCCTCAACGGCAAGTGCATAGAACCAGATGCAGAAATGACCCGGAATGAGCAGCACCGTACAAAGAGTATTGGGATCAAATTGACTGCAGAAACTTCACTCGAGCCCGGATTTATACAGCACTCGCATTGGCAGATCCGGGTAAAGTGCGAAAAGTCTCTTGGCTGTGCAAAGCTGCAACTCATGAGACCAGTCCGTTTGTCTCAAAAACCCTAGAATGGTTTATAAGGGTTTAGAGCCAACAGCTTTACGGTTGCGGCGCAGTTAGGAGCCCGTTAATTTCGGGCATTGCGAGAATAGTATGAACGGCGAAAGGAGTGAAAGATAGAAATCTCAGAATGCTGTGGGATTAACTGGGCATTGCAGCGCAGTCTGTCGTGGGTTTTTTGTGTGTTGAAATTGGGGGCAAGAACAGAGGAGAACAGAGGAGAATAGAAGGAGTTATCCTGTATGGCGATGAAACCAAAGTGATACAAAGAATCGCGACGGTAATCGTTAAAGAACGGTTACAGCCAATGTCGGAACCGAAGGCGCAGTCAAAATTTTCCTGTTTTGGGATGTTTCCAAAGAATTGTTAGTAACTCAACCAGTTCAGCACCGATTTGGATGAAACCTAGGTAGATCTGTCGGGCTAATTCATGCGCAATTAGTGATAGAGAGCGATTTATGAAAATATTATATATTAGGTAATCTCTGCTTTTGGACCATTTTCGTGCCAAATAGTGTTTTGCATGTCCAGGACATGTCCCAGTGACCTAATATTCTGGGAGGGACAACATATATACCTGACTAACCACGTGATAGAGCCAGAATTACGGATATTTTGGTTACAGTCCTTGTAGCTCCATTGGATACATTTAGCAGTTTTGGCATTCAGAAATATTGTAAGAATTGCATTTATAACGAGATTTTATATGATTATAGCTCTATCACATGTACTCTTAGGTATATATGTTGTCCCTCCCAAAATATTAGGTCACTGGGATATGTCCTGGACATGCAAAACACTATTTGGCACGAAAATGGTCCAAAAGCAGAGATTACCTAATAAATAATATTTTCATAAATCGCTTTCTATCACTAATTGCGCATGAATTAGCCCGACAGATCTACCCAGGTTTCATCCAAATCGGTGCAGAACTGGTTGAGTTACTAACAATTCTTTGAAAACATCCCAAAACAGGAAAATTTTGACCGCGCCTTCGGTTCCGACATTGGCTGTAATATGAGTGTTGTCAGTTCGAATCCTTCTGCGTACATTCTTTTTCTTTTGTGATTATTCTGTTTGCCCCATCAGCGCCTGTGTCCCGCTACCGAGGAGTTAGGGCGCGCTGCGCTTGCCCTAACTCCGAGTATTAGCGCTGTTCCCGCCACACCTGGTTAGGGATCAGGTTTGGTTAGGTTTAGGGTAAGGTATATACTCGTAGCCGCATAAAGTGTTGGCGTCGGGTGGTTCTCGGTGTTCAGGCCTGCAAACAAATCCAAATAACTTGTAGACCGAAAATATGAGGAAATAGAAGATATTTGCAATGGTTAACTTATTACTATAAAAGGCAATTCCTGAGATATAAGGCATTTCGGGCCAGAATTTGAAATCGACTTTTTCTACAAGGACCGTGGGAAATTTTGGTACTCATAGTCAAAAAGTACTTATTGAGTAGTGCAGAATAGCATTTTGAACCGTATTAATAGGTCATAATTTGAGCCTGAAACATCGGTACAAAGTGGCCATTTTCAGCAAATTTAGCCAAAAAATGGTCAAAATTGCCAAAAAGCCCCATTTTCTAGCCACAATTGTGAGCTCGAATCATAAGGTACTAATATGATTCAAAGTGCTATTTTGCACTACTCAAGGAGCACTTTTTGACTATGAGTATCAAAAGTTCTCACGGTCCCTGTAGAAAAAGTCGATTCCAAATTCTGGCCAAAAATGCCCTATATCTTCGGAATTGCCTTATATGGTAATATGTCAACCCATGGAACTATCTTCTATTTCCTCATATTTTCGGTCCACAAGTTATTTGGACTGGCGCCAAGGGAGGGGGAGATGGCGCCGTAGACAATCCTCCAGCAGGCGGTGGAGGCGGAGGAGGCGGGGGCGGAGGAGACAGCGGCGAAGAAGTCGGCGGCGGAAGCGGGGGCCGTACCACAACATTGGCACTGTAAGCATGTCAGACAAGCTCCGCATTATCCAGGCAGGACGGTGGGCTGCATGCGGCCCATGCGGCTTTTGCGTAACCTCTCTAATTTGAACGCCTGAATCGCATGTTCCGTTTCGAAATATATCTAGAGGGAGCCCCGGGTAAGAGATCAAAATTTGTCCAATTTTACCGGTGCAAAGAAGAAATTGAGGGAACAACCCGAGTTATTTTTTACTGCCATGTTAATCCCATGACTTTGGATACATAGTAATGCAAGGCAGGGACTGCTGAGGTGGGGATGTACTACTAATCTTCCAAAACTTAGACCGGTGACCGTCTGTCTATGAATTCTGTTGATAGACAGACCGGTCGATCTGAGTTAGAATTGCCGATACGCGCAAGTTACCGCATTTGGTATATTTGTAAGCAGTGTGATTTTGTGGCAATGAAGCAAGGATTTGGCCAATCTGAATATACGGGATTGGAGATGTCGTCAATACAAATTACTACGCTTTTGAACGAGCCCAAAATGTGTTTCTAAGAATAAGGGAATATTTCTTATTTTTGTTGGCCCTGTTTGGATTGAAAGCCAACGGCCCGGCCCCGCCAAAATCTTGCTTACAAATATATCAAATGCGGTATCTCGCGCGTCATGGGGATTCAAACTCAGATCGACCAGCCTGTCTATCGACACAGTTGAGTTTCGAGAGACAGGGTGGTTTCGAGCCTATCCAAAACATAATTCACAAGGACGGACAGTTACAACTTGAAATGTATAGAGGTACACGGCATGGCGCAATTCATTATTACATGTTTTTCGTTTTTTTTGTTAGGTCCTGGACGTCTGGGATCTACGGCCGCTGCTCGCTTCTTAGAGCTCCCGATGTTGTCGTCCTGGGCTAGGCTAGAAGGTCCACTGAAATGCGGAGGAAACCGAATTTTACTCCAATTTTCACGTATTTATTGAGTGAATTTCGCGGTTGAACTGGGTGAATTTCACGGCAAGAACGTGAATTTCACCGTAGAACATGGTGAAAACTTTCACTAACTATATGTCCGCTTTTGTTGTTGATTCACTCCATTTTTCACCCTGTTTTGGGGTGATTTTCACGGTCTTCCTGGTGAAGGCCCAACAAAAAAATCAATTGTTAGCGTAGTCATTTACTTATACTGCCATTGACTTCCAATACTGACTACCGTTGACAATGCTCACTCTTACGAGACTTTTTTGGTACTACTTAGGGTAAGTGCTGGTAGTGGTCATCGACGCTTTAGATGAGCTGGAGAACTCGGATGGATCTTCCTTCTTGGAAGACTTACTCCGGGAGATTGCGAAGCATCCGGAAAATCTACCGTCTCTCGAGTTCTTCATCACCAGTCGCCCAGATCCTAGTATCGTGGAAATTGGGAAGACCCTCGCTTCCGACACTGTGTTCCGCCCCGATGAAGTACCCATTGACGCGGCCAACAAGGACATTAGCACCTACCTCGAAGTCTCGCTGCCAGGACTTCCACTTGACCAGCTGCACCGCCTGACTGAGCAGACATCCGGGCTTTTTATCTATGCTGCGACGGTGGTCCGCATGATTATCCCAGATAGGCGCAAACCTCCTGCGCCCAGTATGCAGAAAAAACAGTTGCAAGCTTTGCTCAACGCATGGCCCGACAAATCGCAGCGTGCCTTCGGTGGTTCATTTGTGACAGCAGGGCGGCGATTTCGAGTAGCCACAAGCCCTCCTCAATCAAAGTCAACAAATCCTTAATTTATTCATACAGACAGAACGAGGATTTTTTCGGCAAATCTGAGTTCAGAATCTACGCCACGTCCGAATCACCTCCTCCGAAGTTTTTCCCACGAGAAATTGGGTGTTAGAGGGACAAGGAAATGCTCGATTGCGACTATTGTTCTCACTTAAACAGTCCGGTGGAGCATAAATGCGCTGGTGAGACAGAGTGAGAGTTGGATGTAAAGATAGAAGACCGTCCCTGGCCAGACAGGGTGAGAGGCTGGTGAAGAGCCGGCTCTGTTCGCCAGGTTTTAAGGCCAATCGGTCCGAGCTGCGTCCGAGCGTTGCGCATGGACCTAGCTAGACTGCGAAGATTTTTACCTCGTTTCCAGCCCCGAAATACAATATCACTTCGGACCCGTAGATCGCATCCCGCTTATGACCTGAGGAGGTGGGAATTGAGTGTTCGATGCTCAAGGTCTCTTCACAAAGCCGTTGAAGACATTTGAAGTAATTGGCGACCCTAAAAGTGAGGCAAATACCGTCGAGTTTCGTCAGAAAATTTCCAGAATCCGATCCCGAATCCTCGACGACCCGTAGGGACGGGCATTTTTCTGCAAATTCTTTTTTTTTCAAAACTTATCGGATGTCTTAGCTGAGCAGACCATGGATAGCTACCATCCAGTAGAGTGTATTCCTACATTTGTGGCAGGATGCCATCTATTTCCCATCTGTAATTAACATTTTATTTTTCCCATCATTTTACACCAAATCGGGTAGTCGTGACCTGGTGACACGCACTGTAGCCATGTCTAGCCAGCGCCTCAGCGCGCCTTGACTTTGGCCATTTCAGGACCCGGTTCAATGCAGTGAATATCATGGACACCATCATCTTTACGACATCGGACCTTCGCTCTGGCTATTGGCAGGTACGTCTTGCCGATGATGCCAAAGAAAAGACCGCATTTACCTGTTGTTATGGTCATTTTCACTTCCGTGCCATCCCTTTCGGTCTCACCAACGCGCCCACTACTTTCCAAACCATGATGAATGACATCCTTCGCGAATTTATAGACAATTGCGTGATGGTCTATCTCGACGACATCATTATCTACTCGAAGGATTACGAGACGCACGAGAAGGATGTGGAAAAGGAACTCGCCGCGCATGACAAAGAAAATCTTGTTTTGAATCCTGACAAATGTTCCTAGGCGCAGGACGAAATCTTGTACCTTGGCTATTACGTCTCTGGCAATGGCATTCAGGTCAACCCCGACAAAGTTAAAGCGATATCGATTACTGAATGGCCTGTACCTTCGAATATCACCGCCGTCCGTGGTTTCTCAAATCTCGCTAGCTATTACCGCAGATTTATCCCCAATTTTGCGCAGGTCGCGAGCCCACTTTACAATCTTCTTTGCGGCTCGCCCTGGCTCACCCAAGAAAGGCGCTCCCATCATCTGGTCCGACTTATGTCGACGTCGTCGTCATCAACGACGAGATAGTGGATTGGGCCTTCAGCCCCATGGCTACATCTCATCCGATGGGTTAACGGTACGGGGAGAAGGAATGGAAGTTCAGTGCGTGATTAACATTGAGCAATAAGGCGATGTATTGGAATGGGCATCAAGGGGCGCAAACAAGAAAAGAAATCGAAAAAAGGAAAGAGAAAAGAGGGAGGGAGGGGGGAGGGGGGAGGGGGAACCAAGCACCCACGATCGGGTCAGACCTAGTACCGGGTCATCCCGGATTCGGGTTATGTACATTTATGCAAAATCTGACTCGTACGATATCTACCCTAATATGTGGCGACCATGGCCCTAAGAGGGCTAGAGAGTCAGACAAAAACCTGAGAACGGAGCTGGTCTTTGAGGGCACTCCATCAAAATGCCATTTTGGGCCACTTTTTAAATCTCTTCTGGGGGCAACTTGAAGGTTGGTGAGAACCTTTATTCTGTCTTCTTTCGCTATAACCCGGGATCAGCGGAATGCATATGAATCCCGGACGGCGACCGGGTTCACATGCGGCGGAGTTCACGGCGAGAACATGCGAAAGAGATGTCAACTTCCCTTCAAGAGCAGCTTCTTTCTGGCGGCGCCGTCAGCCTCAATCAATATTGAGCCGAAGGAGGGGACGTACACGATTGTTCTTTTCGTGCCGGTCCCTGACTCTCGCGCGACCGCGGCCGCGGCCCCCTGCGCCCCCTATATCGACTGCGGGCGACGACAGGTTCTGGTGCGGAATGACGTCGTGAGCGAGGTGCCCGGGGTTGGCGGCGTCGGTGTGTGACGTAGAGGGCCTCTGGTGGCTTAGGTCCCGACACGAAGGAGTTACGCTGGAGTTCGGAGCTAAGCACGGATACATAGCGCGAGTAAACTATGAGGGTAAAGGAGCTAGGCGACCGGGGCTGTAGCAAGCAGATAGGGAAGACAGTGGCCGCAAATGTGGGACATTGTTCTGCAGTTGAATCAGCCGGATAACCTGGCGAGAAAAACTCGAACGTTAGAATCCGACGACGTGCAAAACGTAAGTAACCTGCCAGATAAAAGCTCGGTGACTTGATGAGCAATGTCAAACAGCCAGAACCTTTGAACTCCAGGAAAACAGGGCGTCGACAGGGATGCGGAATCCCCCGGGAATTGGGGCACAACCGTAGAATGTTTGTAGGTGATACAACAACCTACCTGTCCTTCGGAGATTCATTGGAAACACTCTGGGAAATTTCGCGTCTATGGCTCACTTTGTAGCGGGATCCATCCGATCCCAAAAACCCGATGTAGAGATGCACAGCTTGTGACCGCCGCCAGCTTCCCAGCAGGCCATCCCGAAGGAGCTCTCGAAGCACCGTGTTGATGATTCCATTGCAGTAGCCCAACCCGCAGCAAAAAGCCTCGCACCTGTCGAAAGGTCACAATGAACATTGTCCGGGAAAAGGCAATGTCAAGTCTTGCCGCAACAAATCCCGGGATTGCGGGAAGGTTGACTGTAAAGGGCGCAATCCCAAGTTCCCCACCAAATCGTGTACAGATGCTCCATGGTAGATTAAATGCCGTTTGTTGCTACTTACATCAACAACACTCGAAATTGAGACGCTGCATTCACACTCCCGTGAAAGTACACGGGATGTGCTGATGTGCAGCGTGCACATCATCATGACGTAGCAATTGAACGGCTGTAGGTCATCTATGTGGTGCGAATCTTGTCAATAATAATTGGATGTGCGACACGGGCGAAGGCAAAACAACTTATTGGGCCCTGTGGACGATCTTCGGGGTTTGATGCCGTCTGGAAAAAAGCAAGGGCCATGGACACAATCAATTTTGAACCCCGTGCCTCGCGATTGAACCCATAATATATTGAGGCTGTGTTCCGCAGGGATAAGGGAGCCATTTTGAACCACGTGCCCCGCAATGGAAACCCACCATCCAGTGCATTATAATGTATTTCGGCTAGGTTCAGCAGGCATAAGGGAGCACTTGACGTATCTCAGGTTTAAATATGGCACGGGTCAAACCGTAAACGGGTCCCCGTAACCGCCCGTTTACGCGTTTACGGGTTTCCAAAAGCTGGCCGGTGTCGCCCAAAATGATGTCCACAACGGCAACATTGGTGCCTCTGACACGATGGAGACCTTGTGTCGCCACATGGCGGTGTTCCAGTACCTGCAGGGAGGACGGACATGAAACCAAAATGAACTTGTAAAATTTCCCTGGCTATACTAGGGTACTAGTATCCATCCATTTAGTTACAGCCTAGTCTTCACTTGAATCCAGAAGTTCTTGTGAAGGGGATGTCGCGGTCAGTGAAAGAGAGGTCCGATCACTCGTCACTCCGCTGTCACACCAAGTCGTAGGGCGCTAGAGGTGCACGAGTGAAGCCCATGTGGGCAGACAGAACCATAATGAACCCAGAAGGAGACGCCCAGTACATACTACTGCATGGGTCAAACCGCAGCTACGGCCGGTTCGGCGGGTGTTTTATATATTAGGACCACTGACATCTGCTTCGTGTTCAGCGTCCTAATCCCTACCCATCCCTCCGCCCCCGTTCAGTCCCTTTGCCGCATACCGGCAGATGGCCCGCTCAATGACCGTTACATTCCTCGGCACCTGCTCTGGCGGCGGGCCAAACGAGTCTCGCAACTGCTCGTCCCTCATCGTAGACTGTCTGCGAGACGGATCGCTCTGGATGGTCGACTGCGCAGAGGGAACGATTAGACAGTTCGATTTTCAGCCCAGCGACATGCCCGTCCGGCTCAAGCCCCAGAGTGTCTCCAAGCTCTTTATAACGCACATGCACGCCGACCACACCATGGGAGTGGTTACGATGCTCAGAAGCGTCCTTTTTGCGTCTTCCATCGATGCAAATACCCCTGTTCCCGTGAACGCACCCCCCAAAATCGAAATATACGGCCCCGCAGGAATCCGCACATTCGTGCGCTCCATCCAGCCGGAGCTCGTGTTCCTGCTGCATTTTAAGATCTTTCTGATCCTAGTCTCTAGATAAAGCATCGAGCAGAGAAACCACACCAGAAAACACTACTCAGCCAGAGACTGAGAGCCTGGATACAAGAGACACAGACTTTCTGGCAGTGAACCCTGAAAAAACCACTCCGGCTACAGAATGGGACTTGGCACTCGGTGAAGAGCTTCCAGATACAGAGTGTATGGAATTGCAGGAAGACCTTGGAGACGAAGAAGATGTTGAACTTGTCCATGAATCTGCATTTGATGCATTCACAAAGTTCCTCTGTGATGCTCAGGTTGCTGCACGGAAGCTGGAACAGCAGCAGAATGGGGGAAAGAGGAAAAGAGGACCTTACACTGGCAAATCAAAAACAACACAGTGGCGAGAAAAAAAGGCGAAAGAGAGACTCACAGAGCTTGGATATCACAATCTGAAGGACTTGTTGCAGCCCAAGCTATGAAAAAATCCAGGCTGAACTCCAAATCTGATGATGTAGAATCGGACAGAGAAGTAGGTTTATATTACACTTGCTTTATGAAAATCTAATAGATTCCAGGAAGGCACTGTTTCAGACCCAGAATTTTCGGAGCCAGAGATCATTTCTTCAGAGCCTGAAATATCAGAGCCAGAAATGGCAGAACCTGAACTATCAGAGCCAGAGATTATGGCTTCAGAGCCACAGACGACAGAACCTGAAGTATTGGAGCAAGAGATTGATGCTTCAGAGGAAGATTCAGAACCATCACAGCCAGAATTTGATTCAGAACCAGAGCCAGAGCTGGAGAAATGCATGGATCCTGTGATCTTGCTCATGATGTGGGGGACAGTAACCCTGTATCTTGACCAGAATCTATCATACACATGGAAAAAAGCTTCAATGGTTATTGCAAAATCTCAGGGCCATGGAGTCCATCTAGCACGCAGAGTTCGAGACTGGCTGCATACTTATCTTGCAACAAGTAAATTTCCAATCCATAGAATTGGTCGTTATGCATCTTCTCTTCTGGATGATGAAGATATTGCCTCCTGGTTTCAAATGTCAGAAGGGGGTGACTAACTGTTGCTGTCGGCGGATTCTCTTTCACCAACCAGATTTTGCAAACCAGAAATCTGCACTTCAGGAACTTATTGAGAGCTGGGGACATATTTGTGATTTTTATCCCAAATACCACTGTGAACTCAACTTCATTGAGATGTACTGGGGTGCAGTAAAGTTCAAATATCGCAAAAGTCCCAGGACCAGTAACATGGGAGAGATGAGAGTGAATGTTAAAAGGTGCCTTGATGATGTGCCAAACTTGTCCATTCTTCGTTATGCAAATAGAGCGGCACAGTTCATTTCAGCATATGCACATGGCCTGGATGGATCGCATATTTCCCATGTTGACAAGAAGTACAAAAGCTATGGAAAGACCACCGGATTCACCCAGTCAGAGCTTCAATCTCTTAAAAGGGAATACAAAAGCCATAGGATGTTGCCACCAGATGTAGTTAGAGAAATTAAGACTGAACTCAATATATATATATTTTCTTCTGTCATTTTGGCTTGATTTTAATTGAATTTTTTGCAAACATCCGAAATTTGAAACCGTGACGCGTGACATCACGCGTTACAGTAACGGCTGACTAAAGGTGCTGGGTTCCCACGACCTCCTTCATACATAGTGCTGCGGATGCCGGCCGGAATGCCCAAATCGTGTAGCTCAGTTCCCGCGGCAGGTCCCTGTGCAAATCTTCAAAACCGGGAAGCGCGGGTGGGGTGCGAGAGTCACTGTAGACTTGATCAAAGGACAAGTTGTGGGATTGTATACTGGGTGTGTTCAACTTGACGACGTTGAGATGGCATGAGTCTGACGTTTTTCTAGGCTTTTAATGCTGGTCTATTCATTTAGCAGGCTTGCGTCGTCTGATCATCTTGCTTCTATAGTTGACGCGATGAGGCGAAAAGATTGTCTGGCAGCAGAGCCTCTTACTGCTTCGACCTGGATGTCAATGAGGATCCAGATGAAGAACCCCCAGAACATTTATACAGCGTTGATGCGTATGCCTGCGGTAAGGCACATTCCTATACCAATCTAACTCCAGTTATGCATAGTAGGTTTCTGAAGTACTTCACTACCATCACTTACGCCAATTCTCAGTCTAAGTCTGTCTTCGCAGCCATTCTTGTAGTCCCAATCTGCAGATAATTTCTGTGGTGTATGAAACCATGCCTAATGTACATGATCTGCCACTATCATCCGGTCAGCCTCTGATGCGGTTCATCCTAGGATAACCTGCCTTACCTGGCTTTCGTCGCTATGGAAGATATTCCAGCACATGCGGAGCTTACTTTCGATTACAATCCTGCCCACCAGGCGGAATGGGATTCTAGAAAATACAAAGAGAAATCTCAATCCAAGAAAAACAAGATCAAGAGCCGCAGAACGCCTTGCCCCTGCGGAGCAGCCCAATGTAGAGGGTGGCTGTCCGTGGTGGCGTGAAGTTATTAATATTCGGTCCCCGACTCTGATCTGAGTTATTTGTGTTTGGTTTATTGTTTCGTTTTGTGTGTAGTCTCATCACATTGCATGGCTGCAATCCTGACTGAGTTCTTTTGTTACAATGTTGTGCATAATCCAATTGGTGGTTCTTCTTGTGCAAGATGGGTTCCCAAACAGAACCTGGGAGCCCCTTGATCTTAATCCTCATTGATATCCCTGGTCTGCGCGCTGTGGTTATGCTTTCTGTTCTAGGATAGCATAAAGTCGAATATTTAAAAATAGTTTTTGACCTCTAGGAGATAAAGTCAATCCTACCGTTGCCATATCACGATCCGCCGAGCGCCTTTTCTTTCTGAGTGAGAATTGTAAGAGACTTGGCATAATGAAATCGAGAGGATGAAAACCATAGTGGAGCAGATAGTGTATGATGCATCATGCTTGGAATCAGACATTGGTAATGAAGAAAAGAGGATCGAGAGAAACAAAGGCGGCTCTAAAAATACACATTACTTGCCATCTGGGTCTGGTCTATGAAGAATTTATGCTTGGATAAGAGCAATGGGTCATCAAAATCATGGTGCGCTAGATATTCTTCCATCGCCGCGCAGTTGACATTCGACAATTGTTCCGAGGTCACAGTGTCATCTGTCCACCTCGGGGAGATGGCAGTTCACAGCTTCTTCGACGTTCAGGTAGCAGCGACAGTAGGTTGCGTGTGTTTCTCCTGTGAGCGAGGCTCGATATTGTCGCTGGGAGCGTCGACAGGCGATTCGGAACGCTGAGTGGGGATGGTTGTATTCAGATTGTTGTTAGGTGGGCTGGGTGAGCGAGGAGGTATGGACAACACGTTGAAAGCGAGGCGAGGAGGCACAAAAATCCGACAGAATGCAACGGAGAGTAAAGCCGGCATGCCAGCCATATGCGATGACAGAGCGCTCACGGTGCCATTGAACATGGTTGTAGAACGAAAAACATCATATTAAAATGAAATGGACATGCTGAGATGGGTGTGAATAGATATGGATAGCGGCTGCCGATATGTCGAAAACTGCCCGATAGCCTCCGATGGCGAGGCCCTGTACAGCGCCGAAATGGGGTGAATATCCAAGATGAGCTGAGACCATCGTCAAAGGAGCCATATGAACGCACATGAATTGCCAGTTCCACCCCCGGGGTTGTCCATTCCCCCCAAAAACCTCTAAGTGTTGGGCTTGCGTAAAGTGGTCATTCGACAAAGCGGGCTGCAATGATGGGAGAACAAAATCGATAAAATCATATCAACACCATCCAGGGAATGCATTAGCCATGGTTTCTGCCCATGCCGACTTTCGAAGTTGTAGCACGAACATGGAGTCCGATAGACGGGTGACGAGACGACGGCTTTGTACGTGGATTTTGATGCTCTGGTGCCAATCTTGGGGGGAATAACCACAGGTAGGGACAGAGTTCAGAGTAGCCAGACATCATACGAACAGATCGAGCACCGGACGCCGTGAAGGGATGAGGAGGCCGTCAAGATACAAGCGATTTGTCACGAACGGTCCCACGCGGGAAATAAGAAAGCACGTGTTCGGCATCTCCCACCGGTCCGAAAGCGGGCACAGCATCACATCAACTCCATCAAACTGTCCCAAATTTTGTTGTCGGAGACCTCTGTACATACCTTCCAACATACCAGTAAGACTTTGGGAAGAAGTGATACTGATACTCTTATGGCATCCAAATGGCCCACTACCTAGTTTGGCCCGGTGGGGGGTGCTTAAAAAAGCTTAAATCAGTCAACCCCCCAAACACGGCTTAAATAATGTATACAGTGTTCCGGTGTTCCTTTCACACCATCACTCCTTTACACACCCTGGATTTCGACAAGATTTGGGGAGGTTTTGGGTAAATACCTTTTGTATACTTAAGTAGTGCGACGTATACGTGTCCTGCAGTGCCAACCCTTTGCAGCATGAGAAACGAACTAGAATTGACTGAAAATGGGCGATCAAAAATGTGCTAATTGGGCTTAGTCCGACTTCATTCCTTTACACACCTCATTGCACTTAATGGCCTCCTAAATTCCTGTAAATATTGTGGAGCACTCTCGTTAGGGGACAAAAAGTTTCGGCTATCTCAGATTTGCAATATGATCCAGTGTTGAAGGGGGAATCATGAATTATATTTAGATGTGTAAAGGAATCTCGGAACACTGTAGGGCCCGGCGCGGAGCACTGAATTTCGAGTCAGATCAATTGCTACAGTGCTGGATGCCGCGCCAACTGAATGTTTCGCTCATGGGGAGCGCAGAATCAAAAAATTCAGTTCTGTGTTGAACGTGTCCTCGGAGCTCGGTGTTATGCATACCTTACGTGATTGCTACATATCATTTACAATATCGGATATTATTGTACCGTGACCCATGTGCAGACATTCTTCTATATGCTTCTTAGAATTCGGCACCTCGGCCAGTTAAACGGCCTCGGATAGTTTACCGAGTTCGTCATTGTAGCTTAGTCTTTCAGCCCGCACATCTTGTATAAGTAGTAGCTCCCTCAATAGGTATTCCCTATCGAGAAGGACCTTGAATACAACGGTTCTTTTAGCTTTGAAGGCACTCCTCTCTAAGTTGCTCCTCATTGCGTGGCAGCTGTCATTCCGCCAGCCGCTCACATTCTAACATTCTGGGCACTTAAAGTGATCATAGGGCTCCTCAAGAGGGGTAAACCTGGCGAAATTCCGAACAGCTATCAAATTATTGCACTGGAAAGCTGCTTCTTGAAGGTTCTCACCTTGTTAATCCATCGTCCGAAGCGCTCTTGGAAGTCAAGAACTGCTTTATGATTTCCAATCGTTCAACCCTTTGTCTAGCGTTGATCTCCTCCTGGCGCCGGTCCGCAGATCGATTCTTCATCTTGGAGAGCACCATCCCAGTCCCACACTTTAGAAGAGATCCAGGCTTCCTGTACTGGCCGTCTCTGAAGCATTCTAAATCTTCATCAAGGATTGCCCAGTGTGATCTTCACCCTTCGCATTCTATGTTGACTTTCCGAAATTGGGCGGTGGTGTTCAGCACATGTCGGAAGTTGTTCATCCAGGTCTTTTCTCCTTATTCAAAGCACGGATAGACTGTGGCAATCCATTCATATATATTATGCAGAGGAAGGTGGTGTTCTTTTGTTGAGAGAATAGCCTGACCAATGAGAGCTGCATAGGTATGGGAGGGGCGTTGATCTGAGTAAGGACCTGGGGGTATCGTATAACGCAATGAAGGGGATCGTCTGGCGGGAAAGCTGGTGCACGAGGGTGGTATTCAGGATCTGGTGCAGCAAGAGTGATGCAGGTAGGGGATGGAGGCCCCATGCGTCTAGTGCGCTGTTTTTTCTTCTTTCAGTGCAGAATCCGAGTGAAGTTACAGCACTTTGCAAAGCTAATGACACTTCGATCATTTTGTAAATAAGAGCAAAATAAATACTTGCCTTCTTGGAACGCTCATTCTGAGCTCAATTCTTGACGGATTTCCTCGATTCTAGGTGCGTTCGACGTCTTTTTTCAAGCGCTTTCGAGTGGTACCTAACCCATTGTTCAACTCAGACTTTGAATTTTGGCCTAACTCGGCCTACCTGTCTCTGACCTGCCAACTTCCGACGTGTCTTTCTCGCCCAATTCTCCCCCGATTTCGCTGAAAGTAGGCGCGGTGGACTCGGATTTGATGCCCCTTTCCGACCATACCACCCATATACTCCAGTACGCAACCCTCCCGTACCACCTCTACGCGCGTGCCAACGACGTGTCTTCTTGATCAACTTGTTTCTCGCTCAATATTCGCTCAATTCGCGTAAATCCAGGTGCGTCCGCTGCGCCCTATCCGCGCCTATCTTTCTGACGCGTCGCTTGGGCAGCTTTTCGTCATGCCTTCCGCTCGTTTGGCTGCACAAGCGATCCAGGAGAACATTTCAACGATTGCGGCCGATTGCGGCCGACGAGGACTCGGACGATGATGAAATTACCCTCCTGAACATGCCCACAACCATATCCTTAGACGACGACGACGACGAAGACGAAGATGAAGTTCTGGAGCTTACCCCGCAGCGGAAACGGCGCCATTCTGCAGACAATGATTACGAAGAGGGTGGTGAGGGTGACAACGATGAAGACAGCGAGGAAGATGATGAGGACGAGGGCCTCCGTCACCCAAGCGCCGGCGGGTCGATGGTGATAGCGAGGAGGGCACAGCAGATGCAGACGAAGATGGGGAAGACGACGACACCGGGGCAGATCCCGCTCCTGCCAAAAAACGAGGACGACCCCGCAAGACCCCTGGTGCGTGTATTCACAGTCGCATTTGGGATCCGGGGCTGACTCGAGACGACAGTGCCGGCGTCACCACCAGCAACACGCGACATCGAATTTACGGCCCTCATTTTCACTGCCGAGGAAATGAAGAAACCCAAGAGCTCCCGCAAACCGATTCCGAACGTATTCACTCTCGAGAGCGACGCACCCTGGACCGCCATGAAGACACGTCTCAAGCCGCTCATTTGTGCAGTTTTCAAACCAGCGACACTCAAGCTTGAAGAATATAATATAACGTTTGTCGTTCCACGCAAAGTCACAACTGCTATGCCGCTCGCCTCCTCCAACAATTTCAAACATTTATTGAAGCACGCTGTCAAGATCAAGAATGACCCTACCGCAAAAATCACAATAGAACCCATCCCCGTCTGTGCCTTCCTACGCCAATCTGTCTCCACTCACCTTTTCATTTCATCTACCAGGACGCAAGCAAGAAGGAAAATGAGGAAGCTTCTCCCAAAGCCAAGAAGGGCAAGGGTACAAAGGTGAGTTTACTTTCATGTGTCGATCTTCTGGCCTAATCTTGTCAGATTCACAACGAGCGAGACATTCTCCCGGCGAACATCGCCCTGAATGCCAAGATAGGCGCGCTGCGGGAGAGGTGGCTCTGTCCAACCCCGAATGGCTGCTGCGGAAGCGCTCATTGTTCTGTCCATCCCAACGAAATCGACCACTTCCCCCTGTCGCACGCGCATTTTGACAGCTGGGCAGCTGCCATGGTCTGTCTTTTCTTTTCTCTTCAATTATTCCTGAATCTTTTTGTGACAATTACAGCTCAAGGGTGCCGGTTTTGCGACCATTGACAAGCCCCCGAACAATGAGCTATTCGACGAAGTCAATCCGCGGACCCTTGCTGCGCGCTCGCCTCTCCTTCAACGACGGCTCGAACTTGCTCAGAAGCAACCGACAAATACTGTGCCGCAGATCAACATCAACATTCCCTCCGAACTTCTCGCTTTCTTTCGTCCTGCTCCCGCTCCTATCGCGCCCCCAGCAATAGCCGCGAATGGGCCCGAAATGCTCGTTCCTCATGGTGCTCTCCCCGGCCCAAAACTCTCAATCGAAGAGTTCTGCGAGCGCCACGCACTGGACGACGAAATCTGTGCCCGTTTCCGGCAAAACAAGTACACGAAAACCGAGACCCTCGCTTACATCAAGCTCTCGCAGTTGGAACTTATGGGATTCATGGGCGGTGTGATTGCGCAAATACAGTTTGCTGTTTCGAGCTGGACAGTTCCGACTGCATAGAACTATTATTTCTTGTTGACTCGTATGCTTCGCAAGTTTTGTCCGATAGTTAGATAGCTTTTTGTACCCGATGATACAGTGTTCTAGAAATACCCGGCATGTATAAAGTACCCAATTGCGTCGGACTCCGTGATCACTTTCATCGCCTCCTGCATGTCATAGATCACTCCATGAGGCTCGTCGTCGGGGCCGTAAAAGAAAGGTCGTTGTTGCGGCGAATGAATGCTTTGATTTCGAAAATGCCTCCTCGATGGGATTGAAGTCCGGTGAATACGATGGGAGATACAGCAGTCGGACACCTAGATGTTGTGCAAGTCAGCAAGAATTTTTCGGGGATTTGAATAAAGCATACGGAAACGATCACAAAGATTGAGGATTTCTTCACTGTGGTGTATACGCGCATTATCCATGACGAGGACGCTGAGCAGTCCGGGAAATGGGGAGCAAAGCGGAAGCTGAAAGATCTGTTCGGTATTGAAGAAGGCCACAGGTTGTTCATACATACCACTTGATATTTGAGGAATTCAAGATACTGTGTGCGATGCATTGAGCCCTCCACAACTTTACACGCCATCATTCCTTGACATGTAAGTAGACCCGTCCCAGTCACGCGCCTGCCACGAACGATCTTGCGCCGCTTGATTGCATGCTGGCCCTTCCGTCCCCTTCGACGGCGCCGGCCAGGGGTTTTGTCGTTTTTGGAGGTTTCATCGAGGAGGCCGAGATATTCCGCTGGATATCGAGAGGCCTCCCGCACGTAATCCATGCGGCTCGGCTCACTGCGTTCCATCGCAATCTCCTTCAGAATTGTTCGGGACATGCCCGCGCGCTCAAGTTCCCGATGGATGGTGGTTGTAGTGAACTGATATAAAATGATTGTGTTTGAGTAGCTCAAGGAGCTCATCTAGAAAATAATCTGGGTGATGGCGAATGAGGCGTAGGAGGTAGTCAATATCATCGTTGTGGAGAATGCGGAACCGTCCGGCACGCCGGCGGGAGCGTATGACATCACCAGTGGTGCGCCAGAGATATAGGATGCGGAAGAAAAGTGCTGCGCGAGAAGCCGACACAGTCTAGAATTTGCTGGATAGAGAGATGCCCTTGCTCATAGAGGTTGAGAGCAGCGATCTTGACATCACGACTAATGTGTCGATTGGGCATGATTGAAGAAAACACTGCCCAAGCGACGCGTCAGCAAGATAGGCGCGGATAGGGCGCAGCGGACGCACCTGGATTTACGCGAATTGAGCGAATATTGAGCGAGAAACAAGTTGATCAAGAAGCCGTGTCGTTGGTGCGCGCGTAGAGGTGGTTCGTGAGGGTTGCGTACTGGAGTGTACGGGTGGTATGGTCAGAAAGGGGCATTAAGTCCGAGTCGACCGCGCCTACTTTCAGCGAAATCGGAGGAGAATCGGGCGAGAAAGACGCGTTGAAAGTTGGCAGGTCAGAGACAGGTACTTAGGCCGAGTTAGGCCAAAATTCAAAGTCTGAGTTGAACAATGAGTTAGGCACCACTCAAAAGCGCTTGAAAAAAGACGTCGAACGCACCTAGAATCGAGGAAATCCGTCAAGAATTGAGCTCAGAATGAGCGTTCCAAGAAGGCAAGTATTTATTTTGCTCTTATTTACAAAATGATCGAAGTGTCATTAGCTTTGCAAAGTGCTGTAAGTATCTGGCGACCACGGGGAAGAACACATTCCAAAGGGGTGGACATTTCTGTGCAAATAATAGTTATAATACTGTTTTGCTGCAAAGTCTCGGCTTATTGTGCCGAGGTTCATGTGCATTTGTTTGGATTGGCATGGAGAGCATTGAGCTCCTTTTCAAACGCACCAGAGCCATCAAAATAAATCTAAAGTGACAGTTTGAAGCCAAATTTCACTGGCGATCCTCCCAGCAAGACCCTGTCAAAATCTGGCTTGAATTGATGTCACAGTGGTCAAAATACTGTTTTGCTGCAAAGTCTCAGCTTATTGTGCTGAGTGCCTTTGTTTGGGTTGACATGGAGAGCCCTGCTGCCATATATTTTCTGAACAGTGTGGCTATGCACATCTTTTGGGGGGGGGTATATTATACTCACGCAGTCCACAGGCTGAACAGCGAGTTTATGGAAAACAAACATGTAGTGCTGTATGGGTGTTTATCCTTACAGAATCCTACAATCGCCTGCGACACAGTTCTGTTGAACCCTGGTGTTTGGATCGGACAATCACATCACTACTCATTGTATTGACACAGATCTTATTGTGGTGATACCAATCTTCATCTTATTGTTCTTATTGTTGCGAGGTGCGGTGCGGCCTAGGAATAGTTCGGTGATAATACTCCAACCAGGGCCTGCAGAGCATAATAGTACGATCAAGTGAGGCCGAGATTGCATAACGTAGGTCAACTAAAGGTCATATTTCCATTGTTAACAGTACCTGAACCCACGGATAGCAGCGAGAGCTTCGAGCGGCAGTCGTGAGTTCCCTCTTATTGTTCTTATTGTCTTTACATACTCTATTGTTCTACTACATATATATGTAGCTACTGTGCAATGGATCTGGGCTTTTTCGCCACCCCATCTGCGACCCATCTGAGACTCTGCCTTTTCGGCTCCCATCTGAGACCTATCTGTGCCCCCACATCCAACAGGTTCCGGATTAACCGTTCTTTCTCCACACATAGATTTTTGGCATGAATGTCGCACCTTGAGCGTGACTCGCCGCCATGTGCAGTGACCTGAGTTGAGATTCGCCCTTGTAGTGATTCAGTTTGCATACTCTGAAAATGGGAAGACTAAATACTCACATCCACGGTCTTCAATGAGATCCAAATAGTAGGGAACAATAGCGTTGGCATCGCGAACATTCGGCATGAGCAGCAGGGAATGAAGGTAGGTGGAGAACTGATCTTTGGATGCGTAGATTGAATTCCATCTCCAAAGCGCAAACCTTGTTCAGCCAATTTTTCGTGGCCATCAGAATGTTCTTGGTGCCAGGGACCTAATGTCTCCAGTGGAGTCCTGTGTTGCTCGGCACGCTTTCTTCCGACCACTCTAGCATCGAATTCTTCCGGTGTCCGAGTTCTAGGTAACTGGTCAATTCCTGATTGCTGGTCCTGTATCACACTCCCTTCTGCCCAAAATGACTCGAAACTTTGTATAATAGGCCTCCTACATAGGAGCTATTGTATATATACAGTACATCCCCAGGTGGGCCCAGCATCTGCGGCAAGCAACACGAATTTCTTGCCATCTTTCTGAGATCAAATTGGTAGGTGTGGCTGAAACTTTAGGTCTATTGCGGTAGCTACAGGACAGCTGTGCTTCTGAGTTTTGACATGGACACTTTTACGACATGGTGGTACCTTGTATATGTGTTAATAAGGTAGTGTACCTTCAGATCAAGGGTATTTTGGTTAAATATATGCAGAATCATTCAAATTCACACTACTTGCCAACTTCTCTACTATTACACACTCGAAAGATAGCAACTTGCAAGGATTTTGCACAGTACCCTGATAGTTCACCTCCTACCGCTCCCATTAAGCCAAAAATCTTGGGAAATGGTCCAGTATTGACGGAGAAATGTTTGTTTGTCCGAGTTGTAGGTGTGTCCGAGATGGTGGGGGGGGATAGTACATCACTAGCTCGAACAGATCCCGGTATGGAGATAATCGTGTAATCATTGAACCAAAATGTTGCCCGTTCAGAATGTTGATTGCGGGCATCGCTTAACGCGCAGCTGTATGCAGCAGTAATATACATGGTCCAAGTGAGCATTGACCGATAGAGTGAGAGCTAAACTAATGGGGCTAACTATGAGGATCCTTTACTAGAGAGAGAAGAGAAGATAAGTAGGAGAGCGAGAGCCCAAAACTATAGCAAGTACGACCCGCGCCCCAAACTACAGGCCAACTACAGGCCAACTACACAGCACTACGTAACACTACGTAGATCGCCCAAAACTATGGCAACTACAATCAGCTACGGCCAACTACCACCAAAACCAGGGTCATGCTGGGAGGATAGCCAGCGAAATTCCGGTTCAGACTGTCTCTTCAGATTTATTTTGACGGCCCTGGTGCTTTTGAAAAGGAGCTCAGAGTCTTGATTTTGATTCGAGGAGCACTACTCCCATGTTATTAGCCAGAAACTCTAGCTACTGAAACACACCGCAAAATTTCAAACCATTGTATCATCTGAGAACCAGAATGGAGTAATGTTCCTGACATTGGACCCAAATTTGCCAAATGGGTATCGAAACTCGCCCGTCGAGGACAACACCATTTGAGGAGACCGACGGATAATTTCCGACCTCCAATTCTCGTTGGTCTCGAAGCGCATCAACAAGAACCGACGCGCACCCTTCTTCGCGCTCCTCGCCGTCGCATCAATGGGATCACGGGCTCGGACAACGCGCTCTGCCGCCATCAAAATATGGCATATTATGGAGACCTGCTTTCGCGAGCTTGATTGTGAGGCAATAGCCAGCGCAATTCTACGCAAAACTGTCTCTTCAGATTTCCCATTGCTGCCCACATCATTGAGCCCGGGGCTTTGAAGTTCTCCATTCTGCAGGGTGTGCTGTGAAGACCATATAAACTGGACTTTTCCATTCAAATTGACAGTCACGTGTCACGCACCCCCCTGTCGATCACGAATTTCGGTCGTGATCACTAGGGTTGGACATGGGTACCGGGCTACCCGCGGGTTTGGTCCACAGGTACTCACGGGTATGGGTACGGGTTGGTATTTCCCAACCCGCGCCATTTCCGTGTACCCGACCCGTATACCCGCGGGTTTCCACGGGTTTGTGAACCATTCTTCTGCCGTCTGCGCGCAGCCCGGGAAAACTTGACCATGCCTCCTCACCCCGATCCTGGCAGTGGTGCAAGCCAAATTTCGGGATCTGCTTTTTCTCATGCATCCAAGGCGGCATGGGCTACTTCGGATCAAAGACACTACGTTCCGGGGTCGGCTAGACTCACTTAGTCAAGCTTCGGCAAGGTGAGTCTGGGTCTGGGAAGATCTGGCTAGCCGACCACACCGGCCCTGTGCAGCTGACTACACACAGCCTTCGCGTAGGTTCGGGTAGCCCATGGCTGGCGGGCTAAACTGATGTGATGCGGATCAGTGTAGATCAGTATAGGTGCGTGTAGGTGCGTCCGTCTCAGTTTCGGCGCCTAGCTCAACCTTGACCTGGGCTGCCCTGACTTTTTATTTTATCCAATGCCAGGTAATGAGCATTGTGTGCATCCTCACAGCCATTAATTGGATAAAGCATCTCTCTCAGTTCCAGATTCGTCGTCAAGGAGCCAATGCAGAGTTCTGAGAGCCTAATTGGGAGCATCGCCGTTATACTTTCGAGTCGGCACTTTGCGGACACGTCCAGGGACACCTATCCTGAGAGAGTTGCCACTCGGCTGGTCTCTTGCTCTCCGTCACCCATGTACCAGTCCCGCCGCGACCAAACACGTTCGCCATACAGTGCCGACTTGGAGGACCACCATGGACCCACTTTCCATAGCTCAGAGGACAGGTAACGATTTGTCGACTTGGATTGCAAATAACGGGATAATTCGGACTACTAGTAATCGTGAAAACTATAGAGACCGTAGCTACGGATCGATCGGCCAAGGATATCCATCTAGGTATGTCTGAAAACAATCCGACGTTGCCTCATCTACTAACGTGGTGGACTCAGGCCCAATTATACGATGCGTGCGGGATCAACCACCAGGAATGTGTCCGAGCCCACCTATGATGCTCCTGACGAGTCTTCCAGGTAATTTGCGATCCTATGCGCTGCGATTGTGTTCTGATATGTCAGATTCGTGCAATTTGGTCGGTCGCGTTCGTCTGAGCTCGTGAACCATCGGGGGGGATCACAGGTATGTACAGAAGTCTTTCACACGGCAGTTTTCATCTGATCGACACTCGTTCGAGGCCCTCTATGCGCTCGTCGTCATTAAACCTTCCCATCGCCACCGACACTTATGATCAATGTTTCCCAGGGTCTCAGTCCGCTGTCGCGCACGGGAACGGGGGCCCTCCGCTGAGCTTATTGCTCGAATGGACGCGATGTCATTGAGGCAGGACCAGTTGCAAGCCACCAACAATTTCTTGCTTGAGGACAACCACGCACTCAGAGCCCACCTGGCAGAGAAGGATGCCGTCGCTCCGCCCTCCACCCGCGGGGGTATGGCAGCTCGTGGGCATATCCTGCAGCGCAAGAGGCAGGAGAGTCGGCGCCGCGCATGCGACTTTCCAGAGGTAGCTGAGGCTAGAGATGATTCCGATATGTACAACGATGCGGGGGAGAATTATCACGGCGACGCTGACTCGGATGCCAGCGAGCCAACAGCATCGGTGCCGAAGCAGAAGTTCGACCTCGCTACACCGGCCAAGGATCTTCCTACCACTGCTCTTCAACGCGCAAAAAGGGCTCTGCAGGTTTGAACATTATTTCTGAATTTCGACGCTCTTTCTCGTCTCGCTGATGCCGTTCCAGGATGAAGTGTCGCTTGCCTTCCGCGATGTCGTTGGTGTGCCCGGGAATATTTGGCCCGAGGATCTAACCGTCCAACGGCTCAACGAGACGACCAGCGCGCCCTATCTGAAACCAATATTCCAGGCGACTGTTACTCGCGGTGATAATCAACGTTTGTTGGACGTAGTCATCAAGCTAGTTGCCCAACGCCTCAAGGTGAAGGAATCCTTTTTTGCAGTAGGTTTCGTCGCTAATCTGAGCCACAGAATGTCAAGAATTGTCCTGAGGCCTTGACCGTACCGAACGTCGAAGTTACGTGGAGTAACAAGACATTGTTGGAGATGGCGAAGACATCCTTTCGTTCCTGTAAGCAACAGTGGCGTCAGCAGGTTGACGAAATCGCAGCGCGCCGACGCCAAGAGAGTTTGAGTGTCGGTCGAAGGCGAGAGCGGCGTGTTACGGTATCCACATCTTTCGTCCATTCAAATACCCGTGTGACTGAACTTACCTCTAGAAGGTTGTGCAACGTACGGATGGGGTCGCCTCATTCGTAGCCAAGTACGGCCTGACGACAGAGGCTGTCAAGCAGATACTGCATGAGCAGCACATGTCTGATGAGGAGTCGGGACCGGAAGATGCTGACGAAACCAGTCAGGCGGTGTGGAGGACTAAGATGATATACGAGGCCGGCTATGCGGGTAATTCTGATGATGTACTGAACAAGATCGAATTTGTGGAAGTCGTGGGTACCTCGTGGCGCTCGGAAGTGATTTCCCAGCACTCTATCGAGTCAGCGAATTACTCAGTGTGCTCTCAGATGGCGCAGACTTTACACGAACTGTCCGAGATGGCGTCGAAGCTCCCCATTCGCAACAAGAAGAAGATTCACTATGTGCGTGTCCGCACCGGCCGAGTATCGGCCCGCATCCCCGACGATGCACCGTTCAACTTCGGGATCAACCAGCTGTGGCTCAACGCCAACAAAAATCATCCGAGCCATGGTCATCTTCTCAGCGACTGGGGAACGTATCCGGATCCCGAGGGTTTCGGAACAAACAAGCGTAGCACGGAAGAGACTGTTCTCGAGCACGTCGGAGGCAACTTGGATTTGGAGGAGTAGATTACATAGTTATGTTTGACATAAAATTACTGCGTCTATCTTGATCTATCTAGAGTCATGAAATTTCTTGGTCCACCATGTCCCCGAGCCCGATTCCATGGAGTGAAGTGGGATACTGCCAAAGATATTATTCAGTCCCCCTATATCAAATGTAGTAAATGACGTTGAATTTACCCGGTCCATCGTGGTTGTTATCCACATTGGGGGGTCGGTGTATTCAAGTGTGCCCCGGGAAATTTGGCATTGAACAGCTTCCAGCGGAATAATGAGGGGCAGGGAGTGAGCATCAGCCGGATCTTCAAACTCGTTGTACTCCCAAGTGTTTACATCTATGTGGCTCCGGACTGGTGGGAAGGAGTCAGACAAAACCGGATATGATTTGCGAGACACACAATTCGTTCCACACAAATCCCGCATTCCCGCCATCCAGAGGAGAGTCTTCCGACTCTTTCATCCACGCAACCATGATCAAGGGTGTCTCCTCAGCACTTGGAATTTCGGGCTGCCGGTGCAACAATATTGCCCGTACTTCCCCTGCACATGTCCGACCATCTCCAAACCTGACCTGAATGAGAGAGGAGCCCGCTATATTCCGGCGGGAACGATCGGTAGGCGTAATTCTCCGGCCGTCAAGTAATGCACTCTCGTGGATATCAGCAAATGGAAGAAGTGGAGGGTAGTGTGTCCGAGTTGTCTGGGCCAACTTGGGGGTGGTCTGGATTCCGATTATAGTAGCTGTAAAGTGCACCGAGCATGGTTTTATCGTCTATCTTTTTCCTCTTCGTCACGATCTCGCCAAGTTGGACACGGGATTGTCTTCGCTCTAATAGAATAGCATCACAGATATTCTGTTAAGAGGTATTTCCAACTCACCACTGTGTAATGCATCCTGTACGGTTCCCAATGCTTCCACGTTAGTATCTTGCCCCACAAGGATTTTGATGAATTCGGATTCCAGTTCTGTTGAGCCGGCTGATTTGACAGCAGACAAACGAAGTAGCTGACAAGTTGGTGAGTAATTTGGTGTGTGCTATTAGCTAGTCAACAATGTGCATACCGCGGAATCAACTGCTCCTTTGCGATAAAACTCTCTCATCATCGATACTTCAAGTTGGCCGCCACCCCAGTTGTTGCTATTGAGATTTTTGAGGATTTTGTTCAATCGTTCAGTTAAAAATGCCCAGAAATTATATACTGAGCCGTAATCAATCAGTTGATCGGGAACATGAACAGCCCAGTGATGGTTGGGCAGTATCTGTGACTCCCCATAAATCTAGCACAATATGTCAGAGGCACACTGAAATCAGTGTTGAAGCACATACCGCTCGAAAGTCAAGCAGATAGTCTTCCAGCAATTTCTTTGTATAGTCGAGTCTGTCATGGCGAAATGATCGACCAACAATAATTTTCAAGGCCGTAGCAAAGCGGAGGAAATTTGTGTCTTCTCCTTCAACCATTCTGGGGGACGGTTCTGGGTCGCCCTGGGATTTTCCTTTAGATCTCCACCGTCTCAACGCTTCTTTATGATCTGTATCCGACTCATGGAAGAATCTCTCCCAAACAATCGGAATCTTGAAATAGCTTGAGTATCAGGTTTGCGGGAAAAAATTGACAAACAATGATTGCCCAAGGACCAGTGACTGCAAATTTGTATTCATCAGCTGTGAGAGACCCTCCAGCGGGTTCTCCCACACGTAACGGAAGGCGCCCAGCCCACAGAGAAGCCTCATACTTCAAATAGTGAGAATTGGAGTGGAAGAGATTGCCAGCAGGTACTAACACTTGAAAGAAAATTGTGGATGAAACTCAGTTCCCGTTCCCACGCCTCAGTGTTTGCACGTAAGGTTTTTGTCTTGATCCACTGTGTATACCACTGTGTTTTAGCAACCCGTGGATGTTTCCGTGGTCAGTTATCAGAGTTGATGGTGATCAATATTCTTACCAAGAAGCAGATTATGCATGGGGTCCACAACAGTCCACTCCACAATATCAAAGTAATACAGTCGGGCAATTTCGGTCCATCGAACACCGGTTTTCTTGAAAAAATCGGCTTTTGCCTCAGGGGTCGGAAGGGCAGCATATTGATAACAGAATGCTCAATGCTGTTCGCCGGTTCGTCGAGGGTACCCTGGAACTCATCAGGATATGAATGGTGCAAGAGAATGTTGCAGACATACCATTATGAAGTGATTTCTCCAATGAGAGGTCTTCTTTCTTAACATGGCATTTTGTGCAAGGCGAAACATTATGATTTTTGTCGGCAAAACCACAGAGTTTACACATGGCTGGGTGATCTGCAATGATCCCAATGAGCGCAACCCGCACAATGATACCTAAAAGTCCTTCCTGTCAATAGTGCCAATCAGAAATGGGAGGAATGGGTACCGTCGGGGTGCTCATCGGTTTCAATCAGTATACCCTTCTCATAAAGAAGAATCAAGTTGTCAACAATAATTTTGAGGTGGTGCTGCAGCTGCTCAGCCGTGGGTTCTGTGGGCCCTGGTGGCATTCCACTGAGTATGAGATTCTCGGCGGAAAACCTTTCAAAATATTAGTTTATCCAGAATGAAGAAGAGCAAGATCATACCGTTCAGATTCCAACAAATTTTGGATACAAAATGATGTAACACCCGCCGAATGGGAGGGACCATAACTGCTAGTTTTCCGGTTGAACCTAGAAAGTGTCAGCTAGAAAAAAAATCAAAATTGTTACATTTACCAGTCAAGGCTAAGAGTGGTACCAATCCTGATCTCTCTTTTGCTGTATTCACCGTAGAAAAAGCTCTGCTTGTCGTGGCCCTTGATTGTTTTCCAAACACGACCATCCTGAATAGTTTTTGACTCCCCAGGAGTAGATTGCCGACTCTTCCATAGATTGACAGCTGGAACCGTGCCAGGTCGACTGAAGAAGTCTCACAGTCCATCAGACAACAATTGAACTGGGGCCACCAGTTTGGGTTTTCGAACCGGGGGAGGAAGGGGATTCCCAGTGACAGTGGAGATGACTCTCTGAAAGAGCTGCCGTGTAGCCGGATGGAACAACTCGGATTCACAGTCTGGACAAAGGGCATCCGATGGGGTATTTCGATCAAAATAGCGGTGGCACTGGTGACATAGCAGGTGCTGAGTGAACCTATCCTCCTCCATGCCCAGCCGAGAGAAGACAGTTTTCAAGGTCAATGGCATTTCCAAGCCCCCAGGTTGTCGGACAAAGATGAAATTGAGACAGACCAAGATGAGCCCACAAGCACGATAAGAAACTTGATAGCGGATGTGTAAAAAAGCCACAAGAAGCAGGACACATCGGATGTGCCATTGCGAGTGTAATCGCTCTCGTAGAGGATCATTGAGAGTCTCTGTAATTGGACGTTCCAGTGGACGAGGAGGAGGCTGAGGATGGGGAGCGGGACGAAGAGGCCTTGACTCCGTAGATTCAGGCTGGCGTCTGACATCAGATTCAACCGTGATTTCTCTATGTGATTGTCAAAAATGGATGTAAATGTGTACATAAGTGTAAGTTATAACTCGCTGTAATGCAGTCTGCGTGGTAGAAACCTGGAGAGAAGATGCTGTTCTCTCTCTGGGAGATCTTCCTCTAGTAGCAATCGCAGTGGTTGTTAGATCCAAAGGGGTATGTGATCCTCTCCCACGAAACGCAGATGGTGCGCTGGAGGCGTCTGCCGGTGTGTGTGATTCACAAGATCTGAAAAGATAAGAATCTGTACCTGCTCGAGCCCTTTGGGTGTTATCTCGCTGGCCACTTGGCATATATTTCAAGAGTGAATACAGCGGGTGGGGTGAGGCGGGGTGGCCAGAGCGGAGGGAGTTTGATATAACTTCACATTATATTTTATTGTCCGCATCTTTTATCACACGAAGACCACCAATCGGTGCAATAAAATCAGTGAACGGATGTAATTATATCCCAAGCATGTGAACACTCTACTAGCTAATGAGGTGAGGTTCTCTGCGGGAAAACTACGGATATCTGCTTTGGAAGACGTATACAACATCATTCTTTGCGAAAACCACCGATCGGTGCAATATCATCAGCAAACAATGTATCTATATTACAAGCATGTAAAATTACCTCATCTTTGCCAATGAGATGAGATTCACGTAGGAACTTCGCGGTAACCACGGGAATTTGCTTCAGAAGAGTTTTTCAAAAGAAAAATCAGCATCATGCCCGTCTTGCCTGTATTCAATGCCCGCCATTGTTACGGCTCGTTTGTGCATCCAGTTGCCAACTCAAAGCCGAGTCGGACCCGCGGCCTCATCCACAGTCATCTAGTACACCATGTCAGAGTACTGAATGCTTTGTGCTCTACCGTTTATCCAAGCCCAGGTTCAGACATCAACTGCATTGCGCGGCGTCAGCATCAAGCCGACATTTCGGCAACTGCCGCAGTGTATATATTACACATTCAAGTGTGATGTTCTCTGAGGTATTCAAAGAATGCTTAGCCTTCAGTGGATACTTGTGGAGCATTTGCTTCAGTGAATACGATGTAAGCTGACACTGTCAAGCCTCAGCCGGCGTATGACGAAGTTTCGGCTCGGCTTTATCGCCTCTCCGAGCCGAACCCGGCCGCGGCAACGAAGCGGCAATACTACAAGTCCTTCTCCACTGCAAATCAGGTATGTTTACCTCTGGTTAGGTGGCCAGAAACATCTTGACTGACCTACCCTGGGCTGAACTGACCTCCCTTAAGATACAAACAGCTGCACTGACCTACCCAGACCTAGGCTGACCTACACAGACTGCTTCTAGTCACCTAGACAGACCCCTCTGTGCAGTTGTGGGCAGGTCCCTGGACTCAGTCTATTTCTAGGGGAGGTCGGAACGTGGTGAGACTTGGTCGCAGCGTGCACTCCCAAGAAGCAGAAAAGAATTTCCACACATATTTAAGGTTTGAATGGATCCTGCGAGATATTCGCATTTTGAACCCCATGCCCCAAAATGGCATTTTGAATCACATGCCTTGTAATGCCATTTAAATACTATTGAGTGGTTTAATTCGGATTTTGAACCACATGCCCCAAAATGGCATTTTGAATCACATGCCTCGTAATGCCATTGTGAACACTATGCGGGGATGTAAACATGACCTAATGCACCTCGGAATGTTCATATAGTGACAATGAACACATACACGAGATTTAAGAATATTCTGTCACCCAGTTGCTTCGCAATGTCGATTTTTCTATGTTGTCTGATGTTTGGTCCGGTCTATTATACCGAGCAGAGCGTTATCGGAGGTCTTGAACTCATATGGGTACAATATTGAGCTTCAATTGGGTTTTAATGTACAGTTTTGTGACAAATTTTCGGCACTGGGGCATGCCAAGATGGGAATTGAGGCACCGGGGTACAGACACTCCATCAATGGGACTGATACCAACGGGGAAAGCTTGCCAAACGGCCAACTGGGATTGAATAGCTCTAACTTTTAAAAACCCATTATGATGTGCCAATGTAGCCATAACACTGCAAGAGAATCATGTGGAGGCTTGGCAATGACAATATTGAAAAAGTACACATTTGCACATTAAACTCATCCCAGCACAGCTTCCAAGAGCGCTTTCGGTCCGAAAACACGATGGGAAGTTAGATTGGATGGAGAAAGAGTGGTGTATGAAGTTTCATTAGAATCCGTTCGGAAATGGTCCAGAGAGAACAGAAGCAATAGCAAGTCGGGCCATTACCTAGTACTCGGACACATGCACTGGTCCTAAAGATTGGAAAAAGACCAAATGCTGGCGATCTACATACTCAGTTTTGTGCCAAACAATGTAGATGAAAAGATATTGATGAATCTTCCTTGAGTGTCCGGGTTCTAGGGGGGGGATAGTAGGACATTTGCGCTTCAGTATACTTTGAATTCCATCTCGCGCCCCACCATTTGACGAATATTCGGCAGCACAGAGGAAGGAGATGGTGGTACGGGAACGACAACATCAACCAAGTTCTCGATCACATGACTCGGACGACTTTGACTTCCGACCAAAACAAAGCAAAATGCGGTCTTCGAGAATTCAAAGTCAAGGACAAACAGACAGGTCTATCTAATGTCCGGCTACAGAGTTAAAAGACGACCCTCGTGAGCCCGGACCACCGCCACCAAATGTGTTCTCATTGTTCCCGAAGGTGAATGACCCGAAGCTGAAGTCCGACGCACCAAATTGGGGTGTGCTGTTGAAAGCACGATTCTCTAGACCTCCGGATCAGGATTCCTCAAAATTGGCCTGACCCTGATTGACACGAGAACGACAAAACTCAGAAAGGATTTCGTACCTAGAAGAAAATGCGACCGCCGGGACACTAGCAATATGTACCAATCTCACTTTGGGAAAAGAGTGAGATTTGAGGTCTTGAGAAATGAATCGGCAACCCCTTTGTTTGACGGACTCTGAAGCAAGCCCCTTCTAGCGATCTGTAGGTCTTGGGACAATGACATTCAAATTCCCGGGGTAGAAGAGTGGGGGGGATAAGGTCCATTGGAAAACGGAATTGGGTCCAACTTCTAAAATTCTGTATTTTGGTGCCCGCTGACGTGTACAGTATGAGACGTGACAACGCATCAGAGACACATATCCTACTATCTTATATGCGTTATATCTAGAATACAACCGGCTAGGGCACAGGTGCCGTTGTGGTTACATACCGTATCAATATATCAGGTCAAATCGAGGCAAGGTGATTATAGCTGTATATGGTGAGGGAAGAGGCGGTTCACACCTTCAAGCAATATTGATTCGAATCCGAGCCGTCCAGGTTGGGTAGATGAGGTAAGAAAATGATCTGTAAGTTTGTGTGCTCCAGAAACCGTTAAACGGTTGACGACAGCATAATGTTCTGGACAATCAGGGGAAATCACTAATGAGTTGAAATTTTATACAGCAACAAGCGGCTGCTCGGCCGCTTCGCGGCCTCGCATCCCCTTCCTAAGCTCCTAAGAGAGCGAAATTTTGTCGCGAAAGACCCAATGGCCCTGATCATCACGTCTCCGTGGATCAGGGGGAGATCACCTCAAGTTCCGCCCTGGGACCTGGGTTCGAGAGCTTCTTTCCGCAATCAGGCTAGTCACAAGCGATTTGCATCGCTGTTTGCTTCCCGCGCAGGGTTTGCCTTCACAGGCCTCGTTTTCCAGTGCGACGTCTCAACATTGTATCAAGCTTCCGTGCACTCGGTTCCATTCGCACACTAATAGATGGAGTTTACGAACTGAGCCCGAACTATCCCCGACTTTCGTTTGGGTTCTTCCACCCCTGATCATCACGTCTCCGTGGATCAGGGGGAGATCACTTCAAGTTCCGCCCTGGGACCTGGGTTCGAGAGCTTCTTTCCGCAATCAGGCCAGTCACAAGCGATTTGCATCGCTGTTTGCTTCCGGCGCAGGGTTTGCCTTCACCGGCCTCGTTTTCCAGTGCGACGTCTCAGCATTGTATCAAGCTTCCGTACACTCGGTTCCATTCGCACACTAATAGATGGAGTTTACGAACTGAGCCCGAACTATCCCCGACTTCCGTTTGGATTCTTCCACCCCTGACCATCACGTCTCCGTGGATCAGCTGGGAGATTACTTCAAGTTCCACCCTGGGACCTTGGTTCGAGAGCTTCTTTCCGCAATTTTTCGCAGTCTTGGCGTAGGCGTATTATCACCGATTTTGGTCTCTCGGCTCAATGAAAGAGACCCAGTAGCTGGAATTCAAGCAACTGAGATTTTTCCTGATGAAGGATCAAGTGCGTAGGGATTAAACACTGATAGAGCGGGAATCTGAGGGTATTTCAGGAAAGGCGATTGATTTGTACACTTCCTCTCGCCGATTAATATACCTGTCAATTACGGCCGAAATAGCGGACGAGAATGGGCATTCCCGTCCTCAGTTGAATATCCTTTCTTCTTTATCCAACTACTTGATTGACAGTTACCAGTTTGACGTCCGCGCCTCTTCGCTGGTAGATACAAAACCCCAACTCAATATAGAATGCGAGGCACTCGTCTTCTTGCCCCTGGCACGTCTTCTTACCCCTGCCATCCCATCGCGCTATGCATTTCTGCATCAAGGAATTCAATGCATCTCCAGGATTCTGTGATGACTGTGGAACCACACAAATGGGCTCCTCGTCGCGGATTCAGAGGTTCGCGATATAAAACGAGACCTCTTTGAGCAATGAACAATCACACCACTCGTAGTCACCTTTCAATGTTGAAGCCCGCCCTTGTGAGTTTCCTTTTCGCTGGCGGTTGCTCCTCGTCTAATTACCCACCCTCCTAAATAAATATCCCGTTCCTCTGCAGCTCCGCGCTGGCTCTCGCTACCGCCGCGGCATTTACTTCGATAAACGGCATCGCAGTGCCGGAAATCGTCCCAGTCTCCGCGGTTGGGAACGTTGCTGCGGTCCAGGGCACGGCCGTCGGGGACACTCGCCTTTTTTTCCAGAATCCGGACAACAGCATAGAGGAATTCGCAATCAATTCCCCCTTTAACGGCGGGGGCCATTTCGGTGGCAGTGGTGTTCTCGCCCCGGCAAACGAAGTGCTCGCAGACACGCCTATCGCCGCTGTCACAATCAACGGCACGGACTTGCAGGAGGTAAACAACCCTATTAATAGTAAAGCAGTTCACGCCGCTGGCCGTCCCTGGCTCAGTTCCACGTCTTCTTCGTGTCGCCCAAAAATATCCTGAGCGAGTACATTTGGACGACGAGCAGCGGCATCAACCATGGAGGTCCTAACTGCACCACTTGTATCACCGCCAGCGGGTTCGTCGTCCAACCCGGGAGCAAGGTGCTTTACGTGATGGCGAACGACGCGGTGGGATCGCCGGCGACGCTCCGTGTGGGCTTCGTCAGCGCGGGAGCACCGGGGACCATCTCCGAGGCTGACTTTAGCCCAGCGAAGGGCTGGCAGCTGGCGCAGCTCCCCAACTGAGTAGTTTGGTGTGGTATGGGAATAAGAGAACAGTGGAGCACGTGGCTTTGTTTCTAACTCGAAGTTTAGGATTGTGTCTCGTTTGAATGATATTTGATTTCGTGGTTTTATCAAATTGAGGGTCTTTATATCAACTGTCCTCCTGACTGCGTGAGGGTCACATGGAGGACAAGGGCGAGACGGGCAGACGATGGAGAGAGAGGAGCGGGGTAGAATATCAGGAAGGAAGGAGTTATAAACGAAGGCCCTTCCAACGCAGCGAAGCTCCTCCCCAAAACGCCGCATGCAAAAAATACAGAAAAAAGAATGTTCGCGCATCGAGCGTGAATGAGGAGAAGACAGAACAAAAAGATAAAATCAAAGAACGCTCACCACGAACCCTTTACAGTGTCGTCGCCAGCAAGCTCTGCCCCGTGCGGAGCATAGATCCCCATTCCGCGCCGGTGGTCCAGATTTTCGTGCTGCCTACTCGCACGCAATGTCATAGGTCGCGGCTTCATCCAAATCACCAATCTCAGCCTGAAATTTGAACGTAAACTTTTCTCTGGGTTTGCGATTTCGCAGGGCCATTGCCAAAGCATAGTCTGCGTTGGCAAATCTGATTGTAAGTAGGTTCGAAATGAGTGTAGGAGCATTTACGACCAGAAAAATCCAATACCTTTCGGCATGTGGCAGATCGACGGAGGAAAGAATGAACACATGGCTGCACTGGCAGTTTACGGTGCCAGTGATAGCCATGTTCTTGAACTTCTTCTTGTCTTGCTTGTTGACGACCTTGAGATAGTTGCAGGTGGATTTCTAGTACAATTATCAGCCAGTTGATATGGACAGCAGATGTAACGGTACCCTAGACGACCTGGGGAGCCTCCAGAGAGAGAAAAAAATGAGAAGCAGTCAAATTGACTGCCTTCCGGTCAACTGCTTTGTGCGCAGTCGGACTGACTGTATGGAATTGCAGTCAATTCCGAAGCAGTCGGATTAGAAAAAATAAATCAATTGTGTTGACAGTTGATCCGACTGCCAACTCTATCTACAGTGGATTGCCTTACGGTTTTGGAGAGAATTATAGCCAAGACTGTCATCGAGACCAATTTAGGCCGGAATGGATCATAATTGACGAAAAAGAAAGTTGATAAATGTCCCAAAACGCGTCATATTCTCATTAACCCACTTATGTTTGCTTCCATGTCCGGCATCATTTTTGGTGCTGCTCGCCCTTGAGACACCCGGCGCCGATCCAGCATCCAAGGCCACCAAGGATGCACCTCAGTCCATCAACAAAAAGACTGATTTACAGGTGATCGCGTTCTACGGAACTGCCAAACTTCAATGCAGGAATTTGGCTGGTGGATCGAGTTTGCCCACGCTGTTCCTGAAGGCAATATTGGGCACGTCTGGGAAATCATGATGCACGAAGGTTCGTCTTGTTTCGCCTCCACGCGAATCGGAAGACTTATTCAGTTTTACGGATCCGGATCTTCAAATTTACCAGGTTCCGTGGGCTGCGGATGAAGTTTATCAAGTACTGTACTATTTCGATCAATTCGCCCACGACCCTGACTTTTCGCGGCCAAAAGAAATCCGATAAGAATGGCAATAAAGGGGGTGGAGCGTGACGCGTGATAGCCCGGCTGTTCCATTATTCTACGATGTGTACGCCGGGGTCACATCTCTATTTATGCCCTTCTCAGCGCACCACTAGATCCTCTCCTTCCCTTCTCTACCACCGTCACGCAACCGTCGGACTTTCTTTCCAGTTTGGCGTTCTACCTGCCACTGTAGTGATAATCAGTCGGTCATTTCAGTTTAATCAGAATCAACTTGCTTCAGCGGCTCGAGCCACGAGTAGCACGCATAGACGCCCGAGTGCCTCTCACACCCCGAACACCACCTCTAGCTGCGGTTTCTTTTCTTGTGCTTCCGTTCTTGCAACCGTTCCTGTTCGCGGCGCACCCGTTCTGCCTCGAGCTTGCGGGCTTCCTCTTCGGCTTCTCTCTGCTCCTGGGCAATGAATGTTTCGTCCTGGCAAGAATATATCATTGTGGGTGACATATCGTAAGTAGAGGGGCACCCACGGCCTCAGCACCTTCCCATTGATCGTCGAGAATCAAGCGGGCAAACTGCTCGGATCCTGATAGGATAGCAACGTACTTGTTCAAGAGCGCTTCCGTTTGCTCTAACTGTGCTGCGATGCGCTGAACAGAATGAAGCGAGACTGACAAGGTCAATGGTGAGAAGAGAGTATCACCTCGTTTTGAGACGCAACATCTCCGAGCGCGTTGGTGAAAGATGTGAGCGCCGAGTTCAATTTCTTGAGGAGGATAGCGTCATTCTGTAACTTCTCGTTTCGGACTACACCGGCCGATCTTTTGGGCTCTCCATCTCTTAGCAAAGCGAAGGCGTTAGACTCGCAAGCCAGTCGACGTCCACTCGGTTACAAGACAAAGCGGGTGGGAACAGCGACGGATTAGGATAGAGAACAAATAGCTACAACATCAGAGCAAATAATGATGGGACGTCAAACAACAGGTAACCTTGTGGACGGACTGGGCCCGCATGTCGCCTGTTTCAGTGATGGATTTCCGCCCCGTTATTTCAGACCCTCGACTTAAAACAAACGCGCCGAATACCTTACAAAATAGTCTCAAAGTACCTTAGGCAAAGATGGATAACTTTGGATTCTCTATCCAATGACGACAACATGTTTTTGGATGGCAGAAAAAATGAAGGGAGTGTCAATGGATAGAGACTGAAAAGTTATCCATCTTTGCCTCAGACACCACCTGGCTCTGCTGCGTAGTTTGTGAGCTGCAAAAATGTTGTTTCCATTTTATTTCTAAGTCAAGCGTCTGAAATGGCGTAGAGATCTGCCATCTGCCAAACAGGCGACATGGGGGTCCAGCCTGTCCCAGTGAATGCCTGAGTTTACGATGGCATCAATTTCACCGGGCCGGGCTGGTTTCACGAGCCTACGAAGGCGTCAACTTTTCCAAACAGGATTGGTCAGAATGGCCACATTTGGAATCAGCGGTGATCGTCTTTCACCTGGCTGCATACCGGAGGCTCACTTTAGGAGCCTGCGTGGGAGAAGAAACGTCGCAGGGGTGCAAGCAGGGGAAACGATGCCGCAAAGTTATGAGTCAGACGCCCACCGCCCACAACACGGACAAACTTTGGGCTCCGACTCTCACGATGTCGATGGCGTAAAGCAACTCGACCTGCATGATTGTAGGAGCGGCGGGGCACAAACAGAATGGGAGGAAAGTGTTGAGATTGAGATGAGAGGAAACACTACGTTCAAGGGTGGCCTAAACACAGTTTGGGTAGTTGAGTTTAGATATGCGTAGACATGTTTAGTCGGCCACACAGATCCCGTTCAGACGACTACACACAGTGTCTGGGTAGCTGGGTGTAGCCGAAGCGTAGACAACTACGCAGAGTCTGTATATGTCAGTGTAGTGAGGGTAGGTACATCCGCAGAGCTGCACAGACTAGAGTTTCTCTTGCCAGCTCAACATCTGCAGCAGTTGTTGTTACAGTATCTTAATCCTGTGGAGATGACTACACAGACCTACCATGACCTACACTGACCTACGCTGACATGCACTGACATACACTGACCTGCCCAGAGCTATACAGAGCTACACAGAGCCTGTCCAGCTGCCTACACAGAGTGATCTGTAGAGGTCTGCGTAGGTACCTGAACCAAGCCTCTGTGCAGGGAGAGTCTGAACGCAGTGAAAACGGCCTCAGTTTTGAATTCGACTCGCCAGAACCACGAACTCCCACTGCCAGACACCGCCAGGCCACCCAGGACCGCGACCGCGACCGTAAGCGGAATGCGACCAGCGACGGGCGACCGCCCACAGAAACGTCACAATCGCGAGCGCGAGAACCAGGACACGATGTGGGAATAAGAAATAAGGGCCGGAGGATACTGAGACATGTTTGACCAATGAAGGCATGTGAGATTCTCTCGCCGAGGTCCCTGCCGATGTCAGTTTTGAACGTCTTGAAGTGCTCGGATAAAGCGTAGTCCGGCACCGATGCAGATTGGTATCAGATTCATTTTTTATTCTTTATTCCGTCCTTCTGTCGTCCTAGCCGCACCAGTAACGAGCTATGTCTGAAATGCATGCCGAACTGCATGGTGTGTTGTTTTCATTGTGTTTTTTCCTGTATGGCATGGAAAATTGTGAACTCACGGGGTAAAAAAAATTGTTTTCAGAGCATCCAAGGGTCAGATACTCCAGAAAACATTCAACAAGTAATGGAACGTCATTCATGCATTCATGGTACGTTTCATATTTTCCCCTTCTGTCCTTCGTGATAAAGCAAATTTTGTATCCCTAAAGTTCGGCATTGCTTCCCTGGTCATAACATTCAATATCAGACCAAGTCGTGTCCCCAGAAGCTCCTCAGATAATCTGCTATAATATAATGGCTTCCAGCTCGCTGATGCTGTTGTCACTCCATTTGCCTGTGTTTTCTGGGACCTCCGGGAATTTCGGTTGAGACAGGGAATAAAAAATCGAGATGAACTTCCATGCAATACCTTGTAGTCTTTGGTCTTTGCCCCACAAATGGGTGTCCCGGCTCAGCCCCTGATGAGATGATTATGGATAATGAATGTCAACTTAATTTGGGCGAAGAGCAGAAATCAAAAATCGTCGAAACATTCTAAGTCCGTTGCCGAGACACTGGCGAGAAACCAGCCCGATGTGCACAGCCCAGGCCCCAAAGATAGAAATAGTGCACAACTCAGTTCGCCGGTCGTTAATTTTCGTGGTCGTCTCCCAGAGTATTCACTTCGTGCCCACGAACATGATTCCACAGAAAAATCCATACCCATTTCACTTCTGAATGAACAGGTTGATCAATAGATTGAAGCATTGGCTACGTGAAACACTTAATTCTCGCAGGAAGATATCACCCAAGTCATTCCATGAGCCTGCACAAATATTCTTAGATATGTTCATGTTATATTCATTGTGGTACGAAGTAAAGAACGCCTGTGGGCACAGCCACCGGATTGGGTAATCAGTCGGTCGCCCAACAATCGGAGCGGGATTGCTACAAGACTAGGAAGCGAAATACACCCAAATATAGAGATATTGCACTTAGTTTTTGTGTTCGTCTCCTAGAGTACTTGCTTTATGCCCATGAACATGATTCCCCGGGAAAATGGGAACCCATTCCACTTCTGACCTCTCTTGCCTCCAGACCACTGGCTGTATCCAAGCGAAGCACCATGTGGCTCCTTTCCCCAAGGAGTGATCGACAGTCACGGCAAATACCCCGGCAAGGTTTGTGCAAATTGCACCCGACACAGCTGGCTTTCTGGTGCTGGATCCGGGTGACGCCTACCTTCCTTGCATTCTTCACATGTTAAACCTTGACACTTTATACCTCTCCTGCAGTTGTTCTCCGAGATTTGGTCCGCCTGTTCCCACACTCAGTGACCGATGCCGTTTTACTCGCTATGGCCAAAAGTAACCGGAAATTTGGTTTTGAGGGCTTCTGTTCCAAACTTTTTGCATTCTTGTGACCAAATTCTCAATCTATGGTTAATTTGGCATATATTGATGCATTTGGACCTGAGGTGGAACCTCTCACATCTAATATATTATGAAATTTCTAAATTGATCGAAAATTGATGATGTTTCCCTCCTTCTGATTGTCTGGACGGTATTTCTGGGTAGATCAAGAGCTGATAGTTCACTGTGGACCTATAGAAATATGCACCCAAAATTTAGGAGGTTTATGTGCTTCCTAAATGGTTCCATGAATAAATAAAAAGAGGAAAACAATCACCACCTCAATCAAAAATTGATTTAGATCCCCATTTTCACAACAACACCAGTGCAGTAGCTGATATTTCTTGGTTGCACATGTTGAGGCGTGTTCCCCTTCAAATTTCAGAGAAAGAATCTGCCAAAGATAAACATAGTCTGCCGAAAAGTACCTACAGTATTCCAGTTACTTTTGGTCATACAATTTCGAAATTTGATAATATATTGGGTCTGAAAGATTGCACCTCAGGTCCAAGTGTACTAATCCATGCCAAATTAACCATAGATTGAGAATTTGATCACAAGAATGCAAAAAGTTTGGAACAGAAGCCCTCAAAACCAAATTTCCGGTTACTTTTGGCCATAGCGAGTAGAGGCCCTAACAAACCAGAACATTCGTGCTTCCCTGTAAAAGCCGCAAAGATATCAAGGTTGACACAAGTGAGATTTTGGAAACAATATGCAGTCCCTTTCTAACACTTCAACAGATATTGCTTTCACAGATGCATTTCTTGCTGTTGAAGTTGACCGTCCATCTATTGCCTCAGGAGTGCATTTGATACAGTCTGTCACAAAAAAAAATGCGCACCCCGGGGTGGGAATGCTCGTGGATGTAGCGTCCGAGGACGTCCTCCATCCCAGGGTACGTCTTGACCGTTAAGCGGCAGTGACACCCAGTTAAAATGCGCTTAGTAGGCACCTTTCGGCCTCGAGCGGTTTTCTTCGTGTACTTCGAAATCGAACGGGAGCATCGCCGGCTGCAGACATAAATGTACTTCATTCAAGTCACGAACAGCAGATTCCGTCATCTGACTATTCGATGCTTCACTTCCAGCCAAGACGTGGGAATACATAGCGTTGTCAGAAATTCTAGCTCGTTTACCATCCCAGAGGAAGGTGTGTATCAATTTGGTAAGTGATTCTTCAATCTCGTTAGGCATACCTTGTACCCGGGTAAGATATTGAGACCTGCCACCCACAAACATATTGATAATGTGGCGTTTTCTCTCAATGCTAGGGTTAGTCAATTTCCAGCGTTCTAAGTCGTTCCTGATTTTGTCCACAGTCGAGAACAAAGGTGTCAAGTATGTATGATACGGCATTCGCAATCGAGGCGCCAAGCATTCGGCATGTTTCGCCATCGCGCACTATTCTAACGTTTGGAAGTATGCGTTCAGTTTGAGATTTATTTATCCGCCTTTCGAGTATAACTTGTTCACAATATGTCAAGGTTCCAAACGGCAGAATTACCGTTTTGTTTTCGTTGAATTTGGCTGTAGACGCAGCACACCAGAGGTCAAGGATGGCCCAGAGATTTGACCATGAGTCGCGTGATGAGAGAAAGATTGTAGTATCATCCGCGAAGAGTGAGACAACCAAGTTTTTGGTGGTGCCAGGAATACTGACGCCTTTCAAGTCACCTTTGCGAATGAGACATGCCAAAGGCTCTATAGCGAGATTAAACAAGAGGCATGATAGCGGATCACCCTGTCTGACTCCGCACAAAACAATAAAAGGGTCACTTAACATACCGTTTATCATTACCACAGTTTTTGCATTTGTATATAGGTTTGCAATCGTATTGTAAAATCTCGGCGGGAATCGCATGTGACGCAGTACACGTAACTTATGAGGTAGTCATGGTTGATTCTATCATATGCCTTTTCTTGATCGAGGGCTATAATAACCTCATCTTCTTCCGCGACTTCAGCATAATTCAAAAGAAATTTTGCAAGCTTGACTTGATCTTCAATTTCCCTACCTTTCATGAAACCGGCTTGATCTGGATGAACCAAGGATGGTGCGATGTTCCGGAATAAAGGGGTAATGTCGGATCGAAGCAAAGGTCAGATGAGCAGCGGAGGTTAAAAAGGCTTCAGATGGACAGACGGCACTAACGGCCTGAGAGCAAAGTGAGAGATGAACGAAAGAGGTTAGAAGATGATCGGGATTTTGCGGGTGCGGAGTTTGAAAAGGCTTCGGACACCTGTAATTTTAAGAAGAGGGTGACTGGCCAATTTGTTGGGGTCTGTTTGGCTTCATCCCCTTTAAGCTTCGTCCCTTTTGGTCCTCTGCCGTCTCGAGCTGGGATCTTTACGCATCAGGAAGCAGCATTTTTCTAGGTAGCTGAGCTGCAGGCCAAGGGTATGAAAAGTTGGGAGCGCCAGTAGCTGCCCCGCCAGTGTTCAGTAGCACGTGGTAGCCCTGGTAGCCTTCCAGCCGAAGCTCAGTAGCACTCCGTATCACCCTCGGATTTGGGCTCTAACCCGTGAGACCTGTACTACGGAACGGGTAATTACGGCCGTCGGGGGGTGCCACCCATCCCGTACCCGTTCCGTACGGTCTCCTCCTTGCACGCCGATTTGGCCTCTGCATCCCCCCTCTGTGCATGCCGATTTGGCCTCCCTCTCCATGCCGATTTGGCCTCTGCATCCCCTCTCCTCCTTGCACGCCGATTTGGCCTCTGCAGCCCCTCCCCTCCATGCACGCCAATTTGGTGTCTGCATGCCCTCTCTGTGCACGCCAATTTGGCCTCTGCATGCCCTCTCTGTGCACGCCAATTTGGCCTCTGCATGCCCTCTCTGTGCATGCCGATTTGGCCTCAGCATGCCCTCTCCTCCATGCACACCGATTTGGCCTCTGCATCCCCACTCCTCCATGCACACCGATTTGGCCTCCGCATTCTCTCCTCCATGCACGCCGATTTGCCTCTGCATTCCCTCCTCTATGCACGCCGATTTGGCCTCTGCATTCCCTCCTCCATGCACGCCGATTTGGCCTCTGCATTCCCTCCTCCATGCACGCCGATTTGGCCTCTGCATCCCCCCTCTGTGCATGCTGATTTGGCCTCTGCATCCCCCCTCTGTGCACACCGATTTGGCCTCTGCATCCCCCCTCTGTGCACACCGATTTGGCTTCTGCATCCCCTCCTCCATGCACGCCAATTTGGCCCTTGTTTTCTTGCCTCTTTTCCTTTTCATCATATTTTTTTTTCGTTGACCTGCCCCTCTGCTCTTGTTCCTTCACAAAGCCACATGGCAGTCCCTGACTGAGGTCTGATCAGCCACTGCTCATACTGTTCAGACATAATGCACCATGATTAGGTATTAGCAGAGTGTGGTTTTCTCTCTTGTTGAAATTCTCCAATAGTCAGGGTTGGATACCTTTTTGCCCGCTCTCTCTTCTCGCTTATGATCGGCACCTTTCCCCCTGGCAGCTTTTGAACATTAAATCATCATAACCACGGTGGGGGGCTATTATTGCGATCCAGAAACTCACTCGTTTCCCTTTCAGGTGAACGAGCCCAGTGCACAGTGGGGCAACGGACCAATACTCTTCTTCCTCTTCTCAGGCGTATGCGGCACTTTGATATATCAGGTGTCCTCTGATTGTCGGAGCTTCATGATATATCAGAGACTCTAGTCAGCGGTAAGTTTGATACATCAAATTCCCATCAAATCACTGCCGCTGCGCGACGCCACGCGCTCCGCCCGGATTCGCGCCCACCGTCCACCCGCCTCACCGCCTGGAATGATGGCGGTTCACTGCCACTCCCAATGGGTCGGTTTGTTGACACTTCTTAGTATTGCATGGTCTCTCATCCGTGCCTCTTTCGCCTCTGCCTCACCGGCTCCCGTTCACCTCCGGGGCCTATGCTCGCTCTGTACCTTAGCTAGGCTGCTCTTTTGGGTCCTATGTGCTGCTACGCTGAATTCAAGCGCCTTGAATCACCCTCGATACTGCAACATTTCCGCTGTGCTGGCATCCATCCCCTGGAATGCATCGCCCATAGAATGGGCTACCGGTCCACAGCGATCTTGAAAATTTGACAGAGACTTCCTAATCACTCTATCTTTATCCTCTGTGACTTCGAGCTTCTCTATTCCACTTTTGGGCTCACAATTGTCGTTGCAGCTCCCCTTCTGCTCCCACCTGCCTACCCTTTGGATTGCAGGTTGGCCGCTCCAACCCATTCTAAGTTGGCTTCCAGGCTCACTAGTATCTCGCTGTTTCCTCCGCCCGCTTGTGTGTACGGCCCTCGCCACGCCTGCCCGCTCCTGCTGCATACTGCCTGCAGGACAGTCCCCTTACCTGCGGCGGTGCTCTGCCGCTTTCGCGCCCGAAATTTGGGCTGCTGGTGTCTAATCCAACATGCGCACCCGTCTTGCACGCCACACCGCTATAGTACGTTCTGCTCGCCAGCCGATCCCGATTACGACCATAATGGGAATGGGGCTACTGGTGGAAATCAGCGCTACCTGATGAGTCACCACATCTTCTTTCAGTATGGCATGCTCCGACGAACGGTCTGCGATGGACATAATCATCTCATGTGTCTTTTTCGCTCTGCTGCACGTTCCCACACTCGCACTTCATTAAAACATTATATATGTATTCTTTTTTTGTGTATAACACCTCTGGTGACCTAGAATATACATCTTTGGGGGTCAACATGCCAGTAGATCTGTTTTAAGATGTGATTCCGTTGGTTGCGAGTTCAGAAGACAGTAAAAACTACCTTCGGATGCGGCGTCCGAGGAACGGATTAGTCGGCCGATGGGTGGCGATAACAAAATGGTCCGGTTCATTTTATGCTCAGTACCATTTCCAGAACAGTCTGAAGAGAGGAATACATTGCAAATGACTAGCCATACTTGTGTGTGCACACAATTTGAGGAATCAACAAAATAATGACCCGGTGCGACAACAATTCCGTTGATGGGCGCTTGATGGGCACTTAAAGGCATCTTGAACACAAAAACCGGTCAGTGACCACCCAGATGTCTACGTATTTGTGTTCTAATACCATAACCAAGGCCTAGAATGATAACTAAATCAGAAAATGTAGTCATTTGAGATAGACTGAGAAGCTGCATAAAGGTGAGCGTTGGGTAGCCCAAAAGCTCTAGTAGTGATAACTTGCTTTTCCGCCAAACCGTGTTACGACTTCAAAAATTCTACCCAGGCTTCAATAATCCTGAAGGTACATATTATGTGAACTGGTTTGACTCCTAGAACAGATTTATGATGTCGAACCCTTACTTTAGAGTGATGTTGATGGTCATCGAAGTGATTTTTTGTGTTATCGGCTCAATTGGCGCCCACTAAGCGCCCATCAAGTGCTACTCGGGCACACCGGCATCGTGACCCGGTGCGTGACTGTCGTTACATTCTTGCTTTCCGCCACCACCTCGGAGCATCTAACGCCCTCTTCATGACTGCTGGCCGCCCCGTCTATCTTCGGATGTGATCCATATACTTCCAGACGCCCCACTCCCCGCTTTTTTGCTACTTTCCCTCCGGTGGATTCTATGCCAGTTCTATGCTATAGCTGCTTGTACACGCCGCTACGCCTACAGCTCGTACATCCCCATACTCACTCAAATGTGGTCAAATTTCGTCCTCTGGCAATTTTCTGGTTGCATTCTACCCAAATGAAGCTTATTTAGTCGTTTTATGAATCTTCGGAGCCAGCGGCCCGGAATTTTTCTGTCTTGTGTGCACAAGTGGTCGGAGGAGAGGAAGCAGCTAGAGAGGGTAACCGAGTCTGGGCTTTAAGCGTACTCGTGCGTTTTTTCAGTGACTTTAACGCCACCTTGTGCCTATCCACAATGGCTCGTACACGCTCGCAGCGTGTGAGGCTTTTTTGTGCCACGTCACGGGCGCGCAGGTCTGGCGCGCTGCCTAAACACTGGAAGGCATACCTGCATGGGTGCCCAGAACCGGGCAGTAGACAGTGAGCCAGGGAGTACCGCTCGGCTCGGTGTTATGATTTTGCGGGTCAGGACGAGCGTATCTGCGCCGGTCGTGCCGCTTTTCCTGTCTGCCTTTGTTTTGATGGGACGAAGTGCCGTGGGTGGGGAGCCTGACGAGCAGCCATGCACTGCGGACCCATCGCCCACGCTTATGCCACACACACGTCGGCACGACGGACATCTGTTTCATAGGTGAAGTCCTTGCCGAACCAGGCTGATGCAGGGCCTCGAGTTCACCCACCTCCGATGCCTTGCTCAACAGCCAAACCAGAGTCGCATCAATGCTTACTGTGGACGCCCCCTTTTCGCTTCTCTTCTCAGTCCTGTCTTGTCGTGGACGCGCTCGCTGTCTCGCTTTATCCATATGCCCATTTCTGAACATTCTGAACATTTCTCAAGCCGCCGCCTGTCCATTGTTACTCAGCTGCCCGTTGTCGCACGCATTGCATTGTACGGGTCCGCTGCCGCAACGCTTGCAGCACCTCCCACGCCTTGCCGGTCCGCAGCTCGACCTCGACACAGACCGTGTGCACGGAGGCCAGTTCCTGCGCAAACGACCGCGAGCCAAAATATGCCCGGGCAAGCGGATTCCAGCATGTTCAAGGGGGTAGTGGGACGATAAAAACAGGTATCCTAGCCTTATTTTAAATCATGTATACCGTACACTTCACAGTAAGTATGTTGTATATGCACTTCGTATTCCACAATTTTTTCGTGATTTTTGAAGGATGGTTTGCCGTCGCCATCGCCGACGACGTCAAAGGCATTTGATCACAATTGATCGCGACGTGCGCGAGCTTTGATCGATGCCGTCCAAATGCAGATATTCATCAGCATCATGCTGGGCGGTGACGGTGCTCGGAAATAATGGCTGCACGGCCCTAAGAATGACACTGCGTTGATATATCAAAACCGCCTCTGACTTATCGGCTTTGATATATCACCGCTCTCCGAACATCAGAGGGAGGTGATATATCGCTCCCCCGTACTAAGGTGCTCTTCTTCCTCTTCCTCTCTTCATTTATTCACCATAGGATCCATCATCTGGCGTAGTCCTTGAAGAAGGAATCAAATTTGGGCTCTGGGGGATCAAGGTCGCGGCCCGGCAAACTGCGACCTCTGTTTGAGTTCTGGGGGATAAAAGCCGCAAGCTGGCAAGTTGTGGCTATTGCTTAGGTTCTGGGGGATCGAGGTTGCAGCCCAGCAAGTTGCAACTTCCTTTTGGGTTCTGGGGGATATAGATCGCCCTGGAAGTTGTGATCTCTGTTCGGGTTCTGGGGGATCAAAGTCGCAACCGGGCAAGTTGCGACTTCTGTTTGGGTTCTGGGGGATCAGAATGAGCTATGTGGCCTGGCCAGTTGCACAGTCTCTTTCTGGCCAGTCGGCGGCGCTTGCCCCTGATGATCGGCAGAACAACCTGGCCAGTTGTCTTGCCTGCTCTCAGGCCATTATCATAGGAAACAAACAATCTGCCAAATTGTCTGCCTGATATCGGCGCCGTTGTCAGTTGGTTGTGGGCTGTGTGGCCCAACTGATGAGTTCAAAAGAACGGAACCAACCTTCTATTGACAAGATCTATCTAAATCGGCCGCATTACCGGAGCACGGTGCGTAAAAAAATTACTTTACAAGACTGTTCTGCATTGAGATGTTCATTGCTTACAGCCATTTGCAGAACTTAGGGCGCGGCCGTTTCTTTCTGTTTTTGGTCACTTTTCACGATATAAATCGCCGTGGGCTCAATTCTCAACGTTTTTCCTTGAGAGTAGGCCCAGACGATCGGGAGAAATAATGCGCAGAGTGGAGCGGTGGAACTTTTTGTTAGCAACTCGAGATCATTTTCTGGGTCAAATTCGGCTGTTTTTGGCTAGAAAGCCCCGCACAGTAGCTGTAGTGGTCGGAGTCCTCTAGATTTTTGATCTGATGTTCTTCCTTGTATTCCGAAGGGCGGAAAAATCTGGGATACCGAACATGACCTATAATTGCATTGTATGATACACATTGCCAGAGAGAATAGCCAGCGGCCTTTGTGGATTTCTCTGGCGTGCTTGACCAGACCGTACGCACCCCTGCCGATCTCGGCCTCTATGTCGAATTCGCCGAGAGAAGACTGCGGGTGTCTGCGGGGACCAGGGATGATGCGCGGGTGGTGACGAGACTGAGGAGGCCGCTGGAGCTACCTGCGTGGAGGAGACTCGGAAACGTGATCGGGGACGAGAGCTCGATGGTGGCCACACGCCCGGCGATGGGGCGAGACCCGCCGTCGCGGCTGCGCCCAAACACTCGCGGCAGAGCAGGATGGCCGCAAAGGAGGCCGCGGGCGTGGCGTCGCGCTGCGCGACAGGTTGCTGACGTGCAGCACCGACGCGGCGAGCCCGAGCGGATTCGGATGCACGGGTGCAGGCCCGGGTGCGGACTTCTTTAGCTCGCGTCGACGCCCACGACGTCGCTAAAGCCAGGCCAGGAAAACGCGACAATTCACCGTGATAGCAAAAAGATGGCACATGATGCAGATGCGAGGCCGCGCGTGGGATGCGAGGGTGTAGACGACGGCTTGTAGCGTGGATGATGCGGCATTGGAGACGGCGCAAACGTCGCCGAGGCCGTCCTGCGACCTGCGGAAGCGGGTGAGCCGTGGGGTCGAAGCTGAGTGATCTTGAGAATGGAAATGGGAGACTAGCCGCCTAGGACATGAGTGACGTGTAGAATGCACGAAGAAAAGGCAGACGCACAGTCTTCTCCGCCAGCGTGTTCTTCATTCTTACGAGCGAGTCGTTTTCTTGACACGAAATCGGCTGGGGCGAAGCTCTTAGAATCGATCCAGCTCAGCTGCTATACGAGTGTGACGCACACCGCAAATTCGGTGAAGTCTGGGCTTGAGGCCATCGAAGGGAGATCGCGCAGGGCGTCGTTGAGAATGTTGACGCGGAGGACAATCACAACAAGGTCACTGTCGCGTCTTCGTATTCTCTGGCGAATGAAATGGGTGCCAAGATTGACGACTCCACCTTTCGTAACTTACCATTTTTATCTCCCTTCTGGGTGAGGAGTGGGTTGTTCCCGTCCTACACACATTCAAGACGTCTTCGGAAGTTATCAGCTTTGTAATAAATCAGGAAATTCCTCCTTTCTGAATTTTGTGACAATCTGTGAGAATTCTGCCAAACCGCCGTTCGAGAGAGACATGCCTTACCCAATCAATAAGGTCTCTCCTAAGCAAGCTTTACCATTGAACATTGTGGATGAAACCTTTTCACAATCCCAAATTTATTGCAATCAGTTGCTGCGTCTCCGACAAGGATTTCCACTCTATATTCCAGGACCTTCGGAAATGCTTCCTGCTGAACACTCAACCAGCGGTATTCAAATTGGCGATGTTGGCACAGTTACGCCAGAAGGATTATTTGATTGTTCTTCAACATATACCTTCCTGCAGACGATTCAATCAACCTAGACAATGTTCCTGATGATTTTCGTCCAGTTTGGCCCTGTTTTTTCACCATTTTGCCCGTGCGAGCCGCAGGCGTGGAATTCCCACCGGTGTTTCGGCTGAATGAATGGTGTGACGACTGAGGGGGTTTCCAGCATAAATTTCAGGAAAATTAACCCCCGTCTATGCAAGTTGCACAATATTTTCTGTGTTTGGCCCTGCTTTCTCACAATTTTGCCTGTTCGAGCCGCAGGACTGAATGCCCACAGATGTTTTTGCCGAATCAGCAGCGTGAACACTGAGAGGGTTTCCAGCATAAATTTAAGGCAAATCAACCCCCCGCCGAAGCAAGTTGCACAATGTTTTCTGTGTTTGGCCCTGCTTTCTCACAATTTTGACTCTTCGAGCCGCAGGAGTGGGATGCCACCCGATGTTTTGACTGAATCGACGGCATGGACACTGAGAGCATTTCCAACATAAATTTCAGGCAAATTAGACCCCGCCGAAGAAAATTGGACAATATTTTCCATCACTACGTTCCGACCTCCCCTAGAAATAGACTGAGTCCAGGGACCTGCCCACAACTGCACAGAGGGGTCTGTCTAGGTGACTAGAAGCAGTCTGTGTAGGTCAGCCTAGGTCTGGGTAGGTCAGTGCAGCTGTTTGTATCTTAAGGGAGGTCAGTTCAGCCCAGGGTAGGTCAGTCAAGATGTTTCTGGCCACCTAACCAGAGGTAAACATACCTGATTTGCAGTGGAGAAGGACTTGTAGTATTGCCGCTTCGTTGCCGCGGCCGGGTTCGGCTCGGAGAGGCGATAAAGCCGAGCCGAAACTTCGTCATACGCCGGCTGAGGCTTGACAGTGTCAGCTTACATCGTATTCACTGAAGCAAATGCTCCACAAGTATCCACTGAAGGCTAAGCATTCTTTGAATACCTCAGAGAACATCACACTTGAATGTGTAATATATACACTGCGGCAGTTGCCGAAATGTCGGCTTGATGCTGACGCCGCGCAATGCAGTTGATGTCTGAACCTGGGCTTGGATAAACGGTAGAGCACAAAGCATTCAGTACTCTGACATGGTGTACTAGATGACTGTGGATGAGGCCGCGGGTCCGACTCGGCTTTGAGTTGGCAACTGGATGCACAAACGAGCCGTAACAATGGCGGGCATTGAATACAGGCAAGACGGGCATGATGCTGATTTTTCTTTTGAAAAACTCTTCTGAAGCAAATTCCCGTGGTTACCGCGAAGTTCCTACGTGAATCTCATCTCATTGGCAAAGATGAGGTAATTTTACATGCTTGTAATATAGATACATTGTTTGCTGATGATATTGCACCGATCGGTGGTTTTCGCAAAGAATGATGTTGTATACGTCTTCCAAAGCAGATATCCGTAGTTTTCCCGCAGAGAACCTCACCTCATTAGCTAGTAGAGTGTTCACATGCTTGGGATATAATTACATCCGTTCACTGATTTTATTGCACCGATTGGTGGTCTTCGTGTGATAAAAGATGCGGACAATAAAATATAATGTGAAGTTATATCAAACTCCCTCCGCTCTGGCCACCCCGCCTCACCCCACCCGCTGTATTCACTCTTGAAATATATGCCAAGTGGCCAGCGAGATAACACCCAAAGGGCTCGAGCAGGTACAGATTCTTATCTTTTCAGATCTTGTGAATCACACACACCGGCAGACGCCTCCAGCGCACCATCTGCGTTTCGTGGGAGAGGATCACATACCCCTTTGGATCTAACAACCACTGCGATTGCTACTAGAGGAAGATCTCCCAGAGAGAGAACAGCATCTTCTCTCCAGGTTTCTACCACGCAGACTGCATTACAGCGAGTTATAACTTACACTTATGTACACATTTACATCCATTTTTGACAATCACATAGAGAAATCACGGTTGAATCTGATGTCAGACGCCAGCCTGAATCTACGGAGTCAAGGCCTCTTCGTCCCGCTCCCCATCCTCAGCCTCCTCCTCGTCCACTGGAACGTCCAATTACAGAGACTCTCAATGATCCTCTACGAGAGCGATTACACTCGCAATGGCACATCCGATGTGTCCTGCTTCTTGTGGCTTTTTACACATCCGCTATCAAGTTTCTTATCGTGCTTGTGGGCTCATCTTGGTCTGTCTCAATTTCATCTTTGTCCGACAACCTGGGGGCTTGGAAATGCCATTGACCTTGAAAACTGTCTTCTCTCGGCTGGGCATGGAGGAGGATAGGTTCACTCAGCACCTGCTATGTCACCAGTGCCACCGCTATTTTGATCGAAATACCCCATCGGATGCCCTTTGTCCAGACTGTGAATCCGAGTTGTTCCATCCGGCTACACGGCAGCTCTTTCAGAGAGTCATCTCCACTGTCACTGGGAATCCCCTTCCTCCCCCGGTTCGAAAACCCAAACTGGTGGCCCCAGTTCAATTGTTGTCTGATGGACTGTGAGACTTCTTCAGTCGACCTGGCACGGTTCCAGCTGTCAATCTATGGAAGAGTCGGCAATCTACTCCTGGGGAGTCAAAAACTATTCAGGATGGTCGTGTTTGGAAAACAATCAAGGGCCACGACAAGCAGAGCTTTTTCTACGGTGAATACAGCAAAAGAGAGATCAGGATTGGTACCACTCTTAGCCTTGACTGGTAAATGTAACAATTTTGATTTTTTTTCTAGCTGACACTTTCTAGGTTCAACCGGAAAACTAGCAGTTATGGTCCCTCCCATTCGGCGGGTGTTACATCATTTTGTATCCAAAATTTGTTGGAATCTGAACGGTATGATCTTGCTCTTCTTCATTCTGGATAAACTAATATTTTGAAAGGTTTTCCGCCGAGAATCTCATACTCAGTGGAATGCCACCAGGGCCCACAGAACCCACGGCTGAGCAGCTGCAGCACCACCTCAAAATTATTGTTGACAACTTGATTCTTCTTTATGAGAAGGGTATACTGATTGAAACCGATGAGCACCCCGACGGTACCCATTCCTCCCATTTCTGATTGGCACTATTGACAGGAAGGACTTTTAGGTATCATTGTGCGGGTTGCGCTCATTGGGATCATTGCAGATCACCCAGCCATGTGTAAACTCTGTGGTTTTGCCGACAAAAATCATAATGTTTCGCCTTGCACAAAATGCCATGTTAAGAAAGAAGACCTCTCATTGGAGAAAATCACTTCATAATGGTATGTCTGCAACATTCTCTTGCACCATTCATATCCTGATGAGTTCCAGGGTACCCTCGACGAACCGGCGAACAGCATTGAGCATTCTGTTATCAATATGCTGCCCTTCCGACCCCTGAGGCAAAAGCCGATTTTTTCAAGAAAACCGGTGTTCGATGGACCGAAATTGCCCGACTGTATTACTTTGATATTGTGGAGTGGACTGTTGTGGACCCCATGCATAATCTGCTTCTTGGTAAGAATATTGATCACCATCAACTCTGATAACTGACCACGGAAACATCCACGGGTTGCTAAAACACAGTGGTATACACAGTGGATCAAGACAAAAACCTTACGTGCAAACACTGAGGCGTGGGAACGGGAACTGAGTTTCATCCACAATTTTCTTTCAAGTGTTAGTACCTGCTGGCAATCTCTTCCACTCCAATTCTCACTATTTGAAGTATGAGGCTTCTCTGTGGGCTGGGCGCCTTCCGTTACGTGTGGGAGAACCCGCTGGAGGGTCTCTCACAGCTGATGAATACAAATTTGCAGTCACTGGTCCTTGGGCAATCATTGTTTGTCAATTTTTTCCCGCAAACCTGATACTCAAGCTATTTCAAGATTCCGATTGTTTGGGAGAGATTCTTCCATGAGTCGGATACAGATCATAAAGAAGCGTTGAGACGGTGGAGATCTAAAGGAAAATCCCAGGGCGACCCAGAACCGTCCCCCAGAATGGTTGAAGGAGAAGACACAAATTTCCTCCGCTTTGCTACGGCCTTGAAAATTATTGTTGGTCGATCATTTCGCCATGACAGACTCGACTATACAAAGAAATTGCTGGAAGACTATCTGCTTGACTTTCGAGCGGTATGTGCTTCAACACTGATTTCAGTGTGCCTCTGACATATTGTGCTAGATTTATGGGGAGTCACAGATACTGCCCAACCATCACTGGGCTGTTCATGTTCCCGATCAACTGATTGATTACGGCTCAGTATATAATTTCTGGGCATTTTTAACTGAACGATTGAACAAAATCCTCAAAAATCTCAATAGCAACAACTGGGGTGGCGGCCAACTTGAAGTATCGATGATGAGAGAGTTTTATCGCAAAGGAGCAGTTGATTCCGCGGTATGCACATTGTTGACTAGCTAATAGCACACACCAAATTACTCACCAACTTGTCAGCTACTTCGTTTGTCTGCTGTCAAATCAGCCGGCTCAACAGAACTGGAATCCGAATTCATCAAAATCCTTGTGGGGCAAGATACTAACGTGGAAGCATTGGGAACCGTACAGGATGCATTACACAGTGGTGAGTTGGAAATACCTCTTAACAGAATATCTGTGATGCTATTCTATTAGAGCGAAGACAATCCCGTGTCCAACTTGGCGAGATCGTGACGAAGAGGAAAAAGATAGACGATAAAACCATGCTCGGTGCACTTTACAGCTACTATAATCGGAATCCAGACCACCCCCAAGTTGGCCCAGACAACTCGGACACACTACCTCCACTTCTTCCATTTGCTGATATCCACGAGAGTGCATTACTTGACGGCCGGAGAATTACGCCTACCGATCGTTCCCGCCGGAATATAGCGGGCTCCTCTCTCATTCAGGTCAGGTTTGGAGATGGTCGGACATGTGCAGGGGAAGTACGGGCAATATTGTTGCACCGGCAGCCCGAAATTCCAAGTGCTGAGGAGACACCCTTGATCATGGTTGCGTGGATGAAAGAGTCGGAAGACTCTCCTCTGGATGGCGGGAATGCGGGATTTGTGTGGAACGAATTGTGTGTCTCGCAAATCATATCCGGTTTTGTCTGACTCCTTCCCACCAGTCCGGAGCCACATAGATGTAAACACTTGGGAGTACAACGAGTTTGAAGATCCGGCTGATGCTCACTCCCTGCCCCTCATTATTCCGCTGGAAGCTGTTCAATGCCAAATTTCCCGGGGCACACTTGAATACACCGACCCCCCAATGTGGATAACAACCACGATGGACCGGGTAAATTCAACGTCATTTACTACATTTGATATAGGGGGACTGAATAATATCTTTGGCAGTATCCCACTTCACTCCATGGAATCGGGCTCGGGGACATGGTGGACCAAGAAATTTCATGACTCTAGATAGATCAAGATAGACGCAGTAATTTTATGTCAAACATAACTATGTAATCTACTCCTCCAAATCCAAGTTGCCTCCGACGTGCTCGAGAACAGTCTCTTCCGTGCTACGCTTGTTTGTTCCGAAACCCTCGGGATCCGGATACGTTCCCCAGTCGCTGAGAAGATGACCATGGCTCGGATGATTTTTGTTGGCGTTGAGCCACAGCTGGTTGATCCCGAAGTTGAACGGTGCATCGTCGGGGATGCGGGCCGATACTCGGCCGGTGCGGACACGCACATAGTGAATCTTCTTCTTGTTGCGAATGGGGAGCTTCGACGCCATCTCGGACAGTTCGTGTAAAGTCTGCGCCATCTGAGAGCACACTGAGTAATTCGCTGACTCGATAGAGTGCTGGGAAATCACTTCCGAGCGCCACGAGGTACCCACGACTTCCACAAATTCGATCTTGTTCAGTACATCATCAGAATTACCCGCATAGCCGGCCTCGTATATCATCTTAGTCCTCCACACCGCCTGACTGGTTTCGTCAGCATCTTCCGGTCCCAACTCCTCATCAGACATGTGCTGCTCATGCAGTATCTGCTTGACAGCCTCTGTCGTCAGGCCGTACTTGGCTACGAATGAGGCGACCCCATCCGTACGTTGCACAACCTTCTAGAGGTAAGTTCAGTCACACGGGTATTTGAATGGACGAAAGATGTGGATACCGTAACACGCCGCTCTCGCCTTCGACCGACACTCAAACTCTCTTGGCGTCGGCGCGCTGCGATTTCGTCAACCTGCTGACGCCACTGTTGCTTACAGGAACGAAAGGATGTCTTCGCCATCTCCAACAATGTCTTGTTACTCCACGTAACTTCGACGTTCGGTACGGTCAAGGCCTCAGGACAATTCTTGACATTCTGTGGCTCAGATTAGCGACGAAACCTACTGCAAAAAAGGATTCCTTCACCTTGAGGCGTTGGGCAACTAGCTTGATGACTACGTCCAACAAACGTTGATTATCACCGCGAGTAACAGTCGCCTGGAATATTGGTTTCAGATAGGGCGCGCTGGTCGTCTCGTTGAGCCGTTGGACGGTTAGATCCTCGGGCCAAATATTCCCGGGCACACCAACGACATCGCGGAAGGCAAGCGACACTTCATCCTGGAACGGCATCAGCGAGACGAGAAAGAGCGTCGAAATTCAGAAATAATGTTCAAACCTGCAGAGCCCTTTTTGCGCGTTGAAGAGCAGTGGTAGGAAGATCCTTGGCCGGTGTAGCGAGGTCGAACTTCTGCTTCGGCACCGATGCTGTTGGCTCGCTGGCATCCGAGTCAGCGTCGCCGTGATAATTCTCCCCCGCATCGTTGTACATATCGGAATCATCTCTAGCCTCAGCTACCTCTGGAAAGTCGCATGCGCGGCGCCGACTCTCCTGCCTCTTGCGCTGCAGGATATGCCCACGAGCTGCCATACCCCCGCGGGTGGAGGGCGGAGCGACGGCATCCTTCTCTGCCAGGTGGGCTCTGAGTGCGTGGTTGTCCTCAAGCAAGAAATTGTTGGTGGCTTGCAACTGGTCCTGCCTCAATGACATCGCGTCCATTCGAGCAATAAGCTCAGCGGAGGGCCCCCGTTCCCGTGCGCGACAGCGGACTGAGACCCTGGGAAACATTGATCATAAGTGTCGGTGGCGATGGGAAGGTTTAATGACGACGAGCGCATAGAGGGCCTCGAACGAGTGTCGATCAGATGAAAACTGCCGTGTGAAAGACTTCTGTACATACCTGTGATCCCCCCCGATGGTTCACGAGCTCAGACGAACGCGACCGACCAAATTGCACGAATCTGACATATCAGAACACAATCGCAGCGCATAGGATCGCAAATTACCTGGAAGACTCGTCAGGAGCATCATAGGTGGGCTCGGACACATTCCTGGTGGTTGATCCCGCACGCATCGTATAATTGGGCCTGAGTCCACCACGTTAGTAGATGAGGCAACGTCGGATTGTTTTCAGACATACCTAGATGGATATCCTTGGCCGATCGATCCGTAGCTACGGTCTCTATAGTTTTCACGATTACTAGTAGTCCGAATTATCCCGTTATTTGCAATCCAAGTCGACAAATCGTTACCTGTCCTCTGAGCTATGGAAAGTGGGTCCATGGTGGTCCTCCAAGTCGGCACTGTATGGCGAACGTGTTTGGTCGCGGCGGGACTGGTACATGGGTGACGGAGAGCAAGAGACCAGCCGAGTGGCAACTCTCTCAGGATAGGTGTCCCTGGACGTGTCCGCAAAGTGCCGACTCGAAAGTATAACGGCGATGCTCCCAATTAGGCTCTCAGAACTCTGCATTGGCTCCTTGACGACGAATCTGGAACTGAGAGAGATGCTTTATCCAATTAATGGCTGTGAGGATGCACACAATGCTCATTACCTGGCATTGGATAAAATAAAAAGTCAGGGCAGCCCAGGTCAAGGTTGAGCTAGGCGCCGAAACTGAGACGGACGCACCTACACGCACCTATACTGATCTACACTGATCCGCATCACATCAGTTTAGCCCGCCAGCCATGGGCTACCCGAACCTACGCGAAGGCTGTGTGTAGTCAGCTGCACAGGGCCGGTGTGGTCGGCTAGCCAGATCTTCCCAGACCCAGACTCACCTTGCCGAAGCTTGACTAAGTGAGTCTAGCCGACCCCGGAACGTAGTGCATGTTTTGGCCCTGCTTTCTCGCAACTTTGCATCTTCGAGCCACAGTGGAATGCCCAGCGATGTTTTGGGTAAATCAACAGCATGAATGCTGAGAGGCCTTCCAACAAAAATCTCAGAGAAATTAACCCGAAGCAAGCCACACAATATTTTCGGTGTTTGGCCCTGCTTTCTCCCAATTTTGCATCTTCGAGCCGCAGGAGTGGAATGCCCAGCGATGTTTGGGGTGAATCAACGGCGTGAACGCCAAGAGGGCTTCCAGCAAAAATTTCAGGGAAATTAACCCCAGGCGAAGCAAGTTGCGCAATATTTTCGGTGTTTGGCCCTATTCCAAACCCAAACATGGGTAGTCTAAAACCAAAATCAAACACAGTTATTGGAAAATCAAACACTGTAATTCCCTCTTCCATATTTGTTATTTCCATCATGGGAGTGATGGGAACGAAAAGAGGAGCGGGAGGAACACGGAGGATGGTGGTCGGCGGGGCACAGGAAAAATGAAAGCCGTAATTTCGATCCATTATGATGATAGGAGGTAGAGATGGACATGGAACGGTCGAAATTGTGGTACGGATACCATGGACAATAGTTGCAACTGTCCCAAAATTTCCAGGGCAGAAGCGCGTTAGTTAGACATGACGCGTCGGGGCATAAGTAATAGCACATGTACAATCGTAAACTAGCTAATATACCTCTGCCCCTTTGCTTTTTTGCTTACCGGCTCTGCAGAGCTGTCATGAGACGCTGCAACAACTCTCAATGCGCGTATCAGAACCAGACCAAGTGGGTTCCCAATCCTGTCGGTGACGGAACATACTCCTGCGGCGGATGCCGCACTGGCCGTTACACCCACACCATCCCTACCAATGTGCGCCCGGAAACCCAGGCAGAGAGGGATGCTGCCGCGAAGCGAGAGCGTGCCAATAATAACTAGGTCAGTTGTGAGTCAACCCTCTCTCTCCATCTTCGTTGTACTCACTCTGCGTCATTTTTCTTCCCCAGCGCCGTGGGCAATGGGTCGCGATGGAGAAGCTTGCTGAGCCTCCTCGTATATGATTGTGTACGATATTGCGAATCAGGATTAAATTGGACCAGTACTTTGGTAAAGGCCGTCGACTTGGTTCACATGGGAGAAAGTAGCATGCCTGCTCCTCGATGGCGCATTCATCCATCATGATTGAAACCCTCGCTTTCGACTTACGCACAACCTTGGACCCAAGACGACATTGATCCACCTGTACAGGCCCACGTTTCCCCTATAGTTATAGGTGGAGCAAAGGTGATGCTGCACCTATAACTATAGACGGTTCTTAAATAAAGCGCAGTTCTCTTTGAACACCACATTAAATATATTCATTGCTGTATTTGGTTGCTCGCACGGCAAAATTCAAATACATATCTCGTAAATAACTCGCGAGACGGCGACTCAACCGCGTCGCTGGCGTGGAGTCACCCTCTTTATCTCTCTCTTCATAAAATTGCGTGTGTCCGAAGCCTTTTAACTCCGCTTCAGAATGAACCGTGGTACGCATCTCTCCGACACGGATACGCATCTGGCCGCATTGTTCCCGGCATCTCCACAGCTTTTCATTTCAGCTTTTCATTTCCCTTCTTGAGAAACCACTATGTGTACCCACCGCGACGACTCAACGACCCCCGTTTTGTCCCATGCACCTCCCATATCCTCATTCAATACATCAGCCATTTGACAAATAACTTGTGGCTTGTTTGACCTTGTGAGCTTGTCGACAAGCTCACAAGGTCAAAAAAGTCAAAACATGAAAAATCACCCCACGGAAATCGGCAATCAAGCCCTTGGCAATCCTTGAAAAAAAAAAGCAGAATTTTGCAAATTTTCTGAGCTTGTCGAGATTTGGGACTCAGCTTGTGGCCTTGTGAGCTTGCGAGCTTGACTGACCTTGAATGGCCTTGTTTGGCCTTGTACAAGCTCACAAGCTATTTGTCAAAAGTCTGATGTATCGTCGGTTTCTTCCCCCTAATCGGCGGCAAGCGAATCAGCTTTAAGCTTTCGGAAAGAGGGTGGCAGACCGCGGAGCGGCCCGCCAACCGCTTCTTTTTAAAATTAAGCCTGTCCGTCCGAAGCCTTTTAAGCTCCGCTGATGTGATCAGGCTTCCAAGTGGGAGACGGCCCGCAGAGCGGGCCGTCGACCGCTTGTAAAATCAAGCATTCTGTCCGTCCGAAGCCTTTTCAAACTCCGTCAGATTAGCGCACGGATTTATCTCGGATCGACTTGCCGAGACCTACCCTAAAGTCAGCCTATTTATTCGGATGCTAAATCTCAGCAAGTGTGGCCACCCTCAAGTTCAACTTCTGGATATCACCCGCTTTAAGGGTTTTTCTTCCTCTTCATAAATAATTTTACAAGCGGGCGACGGCCCGCTCCGCGGGCCGTCTCCCACTTGGAAGCCCGATCACATCAGCGGAGCTTAAAAGGCTTTGGACGGACAGGCTTAATTTTAAAAAGAGGGAGATGAATACCAAAAGACGTACAAGCGATCCTCGTACTCCGCACGTGATTCATTAGCATTCCGATGAGGCGCATACCGATCTAAATGCGGATCTCACGGCTTCGATCTTGCCCTTTGTGCTTTCTGTTTACTTCCAGGTTTGGGATTTTTCTGAAAAGTGGGCAGCAGATGAATCTCCCTATTTATAAAATTAAGCCTGTCCGTCCGTCTGAAGCTTTTTAAGCTCCGCTCATCTCCGCTGATGCCGCCCTGCCTGGCAGCTCGCTGTCGGTGATTGTCAGGCTCCCGAGTCTGCCGGCCTACAGTCACGCCTTGGCCGGCATCCCGTCACCGGTCCAACAAACTTTAGCAGACACTGCCTCGGCGCTGACATTGACAGATGGCTCCCACAGCAACGAAACGAAGGCTGCCGCGACCAATTTCGGCATTGTTGGCAGCTCGTGCAGTGGTCTCAGTTGGGGAGCAAACCTCGCAAGAGTTGAAAACGAACAAATACTTAAAAATTAAACCTTCAATGCTATTGCCTCATATATTCAATCTTATCTCGGAGGTAATATATGAATCAGCATCTTTGCTCAATACAGCCTAATTTTATGCAATGGGCGAATAAAACAAAAGCCTAAGATAGCACTCTACGCCAGCCGCCCAGTGACTCCAATGATCCATCTTCCCGGTACGCTCCTGCTTGACAGTAATTAATTCCCGCTCAATTCCTCTGCCCTGCATCAGCTTGACGTGAGCTTGACTTCCTTTCCGTTGCCGTTTCCTTTTATTCTCTGTATCTTCTACGAATTTTCCACTGTAATGTTTTATGGCCCGTCGTACCAGTTAAACCTTTAGCCATGTTTGTATTATGGCGCGAACCTTTTTCTTGGCGTACATGTTTATAAACATGGAGAAGAGCGGGAATTCAACCCGCTCCCGAAAGAACACGGCCGGAGCGAAGCGAAGGTCCATCTATTTGGGGCCACCTACTTGGCCACTCTACCTAGTTGGCCACTTGAGAGCTAGCTGGCCAGGGCTTGATAATTATGATTGGGCATAATGTACTAACAGAGTACGACCTCCAACGAATGTTCAGATAAAATTTCAACCGAAAGTGATGGGTTGATTGAAAGCTACGGCATCGAGGATCCGGGTCCGAAGCGTGGGGACATCAATTTCTTGACATCAGGCGGCTCGCCTCACTTGCCATCGCCATTTCTCCACCATTTCTTCGTCGATCCACGACTTTTGGGGCTCGTTCCGACCTCCGGAGGCTGGGCCTCCGCCTTTGATGCTACTGGATAAAAATGGGCTGAACTACCCTTCCTAACGCACTCGGGAAAGCACGACCGCTTTTATGGGTCAGTCCTACTGGCCATCGTAGCGGTACACAATACTGCCCAGCTATCAGTCTAGAACTTTATATAGAACTTTTTACTATCGAATCATTCACTCTGAGAGGTATTTTCAAGATTTTATCCATCCACCTCTGATCGCTGGGCGGGCCATTATCACAAATCACCCAATTTCGGTCTCGCTAATAGTCGGATTTTTTGGAGGAGCTGTCAGCATCTTGGAATGGAGTTTCTCGGCTTTTTCTGAGTTGCAGAACATTTGCCCACCCCACGGCCCCAATTTTCAGGGTTTCCCCTCGGTCGGAAGCAGGTGTTCTGACCATTTCTATATCCCATATCTATACCAGAACTATTCGAAATAGTGAATATGGCCTCTATCTATGATTACACGTACAGGCGACCGCCATTTGAGAGCTCAACACATTACTTGGCGGGGTGGCCAACTAGCCTGTTGTTTGGCCCTGTTGGACTGTCGGTCAAAATAAATTCACTACGGACTCAAATCCTCGAATATTTCGGTTCCGGCGGACTCAAACTCTTCGCGGGATGCATCCGTTCATTCCAACATGGATTTGTTTTGGGGAATTGTGTTTGTGTGATTGAAAGCTGTCCTCTGTGTGCTGAACACAAAATTAACCACGGGTGAACTGAGTTATGCAATATGCATTATTTCGCTTCCTGGAGCAATTGTTGGAGCCGTTCGGGAATAAGCCCGAACTGGCGTCAGCATAGTCGCTATTAGACAGGTTGCGCAACAGCCACCGGAGCCACCCGGTCGGGCAGTTCCAGCAAATTGTGAAATTTGTGTCATAATTCGACCAAGATATGATTTTGCCAGATTTTCTGGCGGATTGCATTCCACTCCAGGGGCAAATGCACTGAGGCATGAGCTGGCAGACATCAGGAAAACCGCAACTATAGCTCACTATGAGCCGCTATGCAGCACTATGCAGCACTTCCATAGTGCTGCATAGGTACTTCCCTTTCGTAAAGCGCTATGGACTGCTGCATAGTGCTCATAGTGCCCATACCGTACTATTTGATTCAATTCGTCGGTCACGCGTCACAGGCCCCAAAATCGACGAATAATTTCGCGCCTGTCACAGGTCACCGAGGCTGAGCGCGAACTTGTCAAAAAAGTCACAAAATCGCGAAAAAATGTGTCCGAAATCGTTTCTCCTTCGCTGACATACCCTTGATGTTGGAATGGCCGCGGCCCTCCCACCGCTGCCATTTCTGACGTGAATGAAGAAACTTGACTTGTCCCGCTCCCACATGCACTCACTCGTGAATCGGACTGGCAGCTCACAAAAGCTCGAGTTCTATTGAAACTACTTGGCAGATAACGGGAGCTCAATACCAGGAACAGGGATATCCTGGTCCTTATTGTTGGTGTGGCACCAAAACTTGCCCGCATATTTGGTGTTGGGGCGACGTGTGTGCATGCCCCGGCCCTTGGGTGCGGCCTCCTCATCAGAAGTGTCCTCGGTCGGCATCTCTGTGTCAACATCCTCAGCGTCCCCACTGGAAACCAGACCAATAGATCCACCGGCTTGTTTCTGCTTGATCTCATGTCGTTCTGATCCGCTCGCTATGCACAGTTTCATAGAAACTTGCTGGGCGCGCGCCATTTCATTTATCTTGTCTCAGAATCAAGGCAGCTGAGCTTGGAATGTAATTCTGGAAGTCCTGACGCAAAGCGCGAATTTTTTTTTGGTGTCACGGTCCCCAGGGGCAATCGACGAATACGAAAGTTCGTTGCTCGATGTCACAGGTCACAGGGCGCGCGAATTGAATCAAATAGTACAGTAGTTGCATCCCCCGGTTTTCCTGATGCGACAGAAAATGGGACGAGTGGAGAGCAAAATGGAAGAGAGGGAAAGCAAAGATCAAACGTTCTTTGTGGCATCAGGATCTCTGCAGATTGGCGAATGTCGAGGCGAAAAAAGGAAAACGAATTGGGAGGTTCGAACCTGGGACCTCCCCATTTTGATTATCTAAATTTACAGTTTGGTCTTGTTAGAAAGCGAAGATTCAAAATCTGGCTGGGCGTCTGTAAAATTAGGGCGCATCTGGACCCACTACTAAAGATAGTGGGCATAAAATGCTTTTCTTACTGATAGCTATCTGGCCCCACCAAAAGATTGGCCATTCACCCCGAAATTCAACCACTGTCTGACTTTTCTAGGTTACCTATAAAACAGACAAATTTCAAGTGCATCAGAATATTGCGGAAATGTTCCCGAACTTTTCACTGGAGGTACTTTACTATTTGAAGGGTCCCCTATGACGAGTTTTGAGCCCTCAATCGAAGACTCGACGGTCTATCCATTTGTCGCACGTGACCACAGCCGTTCAATTCCGGCAGTGCAAAAAACCCCATCATTTGCTCAGATCTCACCCAATTGCCTCGCTCCCGCGGATAAAGTCGTGTTAAAAGTGTTTTTCCACGTACTTCTCGTGCCGGATTTTCAATTTCACTTCCATCTGTCGAGTAATGGTGCAATATTCCTGAAAATCCAGACCCACCATTCACATTTTGGGAAAAACAAAAATCCGGCACAGTACTCTTGTAGGGCGAATAATTATACACGACTTTCTCTCCGAAACCTAAGTGATTTATGTACATCTGACAAAACGATGGGGGTTGTACACGTAGATAACTTGATCTGTCGATCAAAATTCCCGGAGTTCGTTACGAACGTACTGATGGTTCCCAGGATTTAAATTCAGGCGTCACCGTCGAATCAGGCGCAATGAAATCTGGTGCGTACACTGTCTGGTTGCTGCTCAGGTTGCGGACACGGACGATGATTTCGCTGAAGCTTGGAAAGAGATTGAGGATTGGAGGCCAGCGCGACAACGAGCGTGAGTTTTTCGAAAATTCTGTTGCATGTAACAGCCGCTCAAATTGCTATAGCCCCGCACTGAATCAATTCATCTTACTCCAGCCACCTGGGTCAACGTCGGGACCATTCCTACCAACCCGAGTGATTTCTGTGAACGGAGTTGAAGTTGGACTAGAGTGGTTCACCGAACCACTGCTCCTTGGTTCACTCAGCCCACCGTCCGGACAGTTCAGATGCTCGATCTCAGAGTGGGAACAGGCGGCAGCTCAAAAGTTGGACAGTTCTCGAGTAAGCGCTCATACTATATGAAACACGCAGAATTCTAAAGCGTTTACATATAGCTGTGACCTATACAATGGCCTGCTGCTCTAGCATACTGGCCACGGCACTTTCGCTCTTACATCCCGTCATCAAAGACCACACCGTCTCTTCAGGCCCACTTGGATGCACGGATGCCAATGATCCTCTCTGCACTACGTGGCGGCCAAGTACTCGATTCAGCGTTGAATGATTTAATTTGCATTTTGAATCACATGCCCCAGAATGGCATTTTGGATCAAATGCTCTGTAATGCCATTTCAAACACTGTTGAATGATTTACAGCCAATGGCAGTACCGAAGGTGCGAGCGAAAAATTGCCGTTTTCGGCCAGATTTCGATGTCGGCGACCGATTCGTCCATATCTCACTCAGTTCTTCACAGATTGCAATGAACCTAGCTAGATAATTCGGCATAATTCGTGCGCAATTAGTGATAGAAAGGAATCAAGGAAAAAACATTTTTCTTTCACCCTCCACCAGTTGATGCTCCTCCGAGCGTGAAATTGTACTAGCAATCCGAATTCTTATCCAAATGACTTGGTTTGTTGAGACAGAGTACTTGGATATCCTTCTAGTGAGGTGATAGAGTCGAAAAATGAATTTGTTCACTTCCTTCCCTTCCTACCTATTTCGAAGCTTTTTCTTGTATTCTGTGCATAATTGGCTCTAGCTGTATGATTTCTGGCTCAACGAAGAGGAGAAATCGAACAAAGTGCTCGTTTCAGACCTCTCCATGCCACAGACCGCGAAAATTGAAAGAGGCGCGTGTTGGTCGCACTAATTGAGACGCGTCGCGTCTATTCTTGGTCTCCGTAATTTCGTGACTTCCCGTGATTTGATCAGTGTCTTCGTCACTCTGTGGGCGCGCGTTGCCTGAGCCACTCACCGTAGATATATGGCCAATAAGAAGTCTCTGACAATCTCTCGAGAGCACAAAAATAAACCAGGCAATCACCAGTCTAAAACCCCGGGTTCTCGGGAGCCCCGTTCCCCGTGGTCTCCTTCCGAGTCTGAGCAATGCCCACTTGAATTTCCTTCTTCCTCAGCTCCTGCTTCTGAGTCCGACGAGAACTTTCCCCCATCTGTTGCTGTCCCCGCCCGCACCACGCGGTGACATGACGCGTTTGAGTTGAGCCTGAAAGATTTTATCTTCAGCATACTGAGCACAATTGGTCCACCTCATTCATGAAATGAGTGTTTTCAAATGCATATTTGTTTATTGGGAAGGCGCAGAGTGAAGGTATTTAGTGTAATAATTCACGGCAGATCTGGTAGACTGGGGTAATTTTGAATGCAAGCCTCTCCTGTCCCATCTAATCCCATGTTATCCACAGCTCTCGGTCTCAGTCGAAGAACATTCAGTCTCAGACAGGAAGGAGTAGCTGTATGATCTCAGTCAAAATATTGGAAAGAACAGAAAAACAACAAACCGCAAACCTCGCACAAAAACGGCAGGAACAGGCCGCATTCTCTGTATGCAAGTGGAAGGAGTTGTGCAAATCAAGTGCCAAACGATCTGCGATCTGCGGAGACATTCCTGGCTGGATTCCAGGCTCTTTGTTGTTGAAGCCTGACAGACTCCAATTAGTCCCAATAGGAATCAAGGATAGTTGAACTAGTACTTGAACAGTTTGTGAGACTGCGTGAGGCATCCGACAGAGAACAGCTTGGGTAGACGAGGACGTAGTGATGGTGGAAAAAGAAGGAAGTGTCTCCACAGTGACGCTGCGCTGCTAATGATATAACGGCAACATATGTGGTGGACCAAGAATAGACGCGAAGCGTCTCAATTAGCGCGACCAACATGCGCCTCTTTCAATTTTCGCGGTCTGTGGCATGGAGAGGTCTGAAACGAGCACTTTGTTCGATTTCTCCTCTTCGTTGAGCCAGAAATCATACAGCTAGAGCCAATTATGCACAGAATACAAGAAAAAGCTTCGAAATAGGTAGGAAGGGAAGGAAGTGAACAAATTCATTTTTCGACTCTATCACCTCACTAGAAGGATATCCTCAACTCCGACCACCAGAACTCGGTGGACCTTATTGACGACATCCAAACTCACATCAGCCAAGACTCTCGATTGAGAGGGATGAACGGCAGGTCCTATTATCGTTGGATCTTAGCATTGGTCCGGGAAGGGCGTGTGAACATGCTGTACACGCGAGGCCATTCCGCTGAGTTGTCTATTCCCCGCTCAGTTGAACAGCGAGGCTGATCACTACGCCTCCGGCTCTCAGAAGCTCCCTCATTTGGTTCCTCTCGCACCGAATCCGACATTTACCTTCACGCTATTCACTAAATCAGACGGTTGGATTGAAACAAACACTCGCACTTTCATCGACTTTTTCCTAGTGAAAGAGGCCGCATCGAAACTTGCTATTGGAAATCGGATGCGGATGTTGACAGGCATCTACGGCAATTTGCCTCCTCCCGAATATCCTTATACGCGGGCGCTATCAGCGCATTCGGCTGTCATTCAGCTCTACGCTCGCTCTGGTCAACTCCCGACGGCAGAAACATTGGAATAGAGGTCCAGACTCGAATCCTGTTTGGTAGATGGGGTTGTAACGCAGTGGAGAGCATGCACCATATCTTCATTGATTGTGTGCAGTTCGAAGAATGGCGCCGGGACGCGGGATAAGATGTGTATATCCGTACAGAGCGGAAATTCGAGGAGGCGGGGATACGAGAAGAGGACCGCCAGCCCATTCTGAATGCAGCTAAGTCGCTTTTCATTTACGATCCAAATGTATGGCCCCTGAAAATTTTGCAGTATTACCTGGGACAAACTCCGAGCATCCAAGACCACATTACCTACGAAATGCTCCCCGATACAATCAAAAGGCGCAAACTGGCGAGCCATCTATCAGCAGATTGGCACACGAGCGCAATTTGCCTGGCGGGAAGAATTTTTGGGAGTGTCCAACGGACCATGGCTGCGCGTGCGGCGGGATAATCTTTCCCTTTCACTTCACCCCACCCTGGTCGTCGCTTTTTCCTCTCGTCTCTTTTTCCCACTGGGTTTTTGGGCACGAAGGTTTTTCAAGTGACTCAAGAGACCATTACAATACTCACGACTCTATCACACTTACAATCATCTTCCATTATTTCCCTTCATTCATTTGGGTTCGTCGACGTACCCGTACCTAAGTATTTCATACGTAGACAAATATCACATTGTTAAATTGTTAAACTCGTAGAGCGGCAAATGCCGAGGTCTCCATTTCGGGAGAAGTAGAAGTAAGCCATTACAGCCACGCACGACGTCTCCTATGGTGTGTCGCTGGGTTGCCATTCCGCGCTTCCTGGCGGCCATTCCGAACCATGATAATTGCGCCAGGAAGCGTGGAGAGGGGGGCTTGAAAATTTGCAACCTGTAGGTCCCTGCTGATGAAAGACATAGTGGTACACAGCTGTCTCCGTATTAGTCCCTGAGACGTAACCGTGGATGTCAGGGTACTCCGTCAATGAGAACGAGATGTCGTTGATTCGTCGAAAGTTTGGTGAAGGCATTGGACGTCTGATGGATCCTAGGCGAGCAGTAACAGATATGTGTGTATTTGGCCGTGCAAATTGCTTCAGCTGCAGTTCGATCCACAGCATCACTTGAGAGGTTCCGCTTCCAGCAAGCTTTAATTGCAAGCGCGCGCCTCAGAAAGTGTCCCCGGGACTGCTGTGGAATTGAAACAGTCGCACTTCAACTGCACTGGTACGTATTGATGCCAGACATTTAATTCTGACCTGACCCATATTTCAGGTTCAAGCGTAGCAAAAGCAGCTTTGCCCTGAATCAATCATCGGGGGCAATGTCTTTCTCCATCCAGAACCTGTGACATTCGGATTTTGAGGCCTAATTAGGCTCAAAAACGGTCCGGCATCCACCGGACTGCCATAAATGGTAATTTCGTGTGATTGCCGAGGAATGAATACCTTATCCAGTGAACTTTTGAGGTGACCGGTGACATGGCGTGAACAAATGGTCGAAATAGTACAGTATACCGAACTTTCTCGAGGCAAGGAGGTCCACAGTTTATTATTCATTGTTGTAGGTGCTGTAGATGACCTTCGGCACCGCGGCTCCGCCGCGTCCTAGATGGCACCACCATCCCCCCTATCTCTGAGTCAGTGCGGCAACAGCAGCTCTAGGCCGCGTCTAAATCTATATGGCACCGCCATCCCCCCTTACCTCTGAGTCAGTAGACCTCATTGCCCCGTTTCATCGGCATATCTCTCTCCGAGGACGTATTGCCTCATGGGGAACATGATTTCAGCTCAAAATTCGTACTCATTCCACTTTTGCACCAAGCACTGCGTTCCGAAGGTCTGTAGACCAAGGGTTGGTCTACCCCCGTAGGTAGACATAGACCAACTTTGAGCTAGACTAACCTTGTCTATATATGTCGACACCCCTCGCTGGCGTTGCGGAGCCTGTGTTGAGCTGTGTCAATTGAAATGTTGCGGCTGATGCTGGAGGAGAAGCAAAGAAGTGTTGAATTACGGCAGATCAGATAACAACGTGACACATCATTGCGCAAGTGATGTCGTCTACGCTGATTTTGTCCAGTGTCAAAGGTATTCAGAGGTGGAGAGCGTAGGATGTTGCAGAGGTCATCAAGATTTGTAGGGCCACAAATGCTGCCTGAGCCACGGCTGAGCTATGGCTCAGCCGCAAGCCGCCTGAGCCAGCCGTTCATAAGCGGCTTTAAGCGGTGATGGCTTCAGAGCCATCAAAAGCCGAGCCGAGCTAGCCGGAGCCGAGCCGTGGCAACACTGCGGGATGCCAGTGCAGGCAGCAGAGGGTGGTGGGGAATCTCTGGGTGTAGGGGGAGTGGTAGACAGGCATGGTCTACCCTGGGTCAACAGAAGTAGACCAGCCGTAAACCCAGGTGGATCAAAAATGGTCTACGTGGGATAGACAGACTCTGTTTACGTAGTCGACTGATGTAGACTGACGTCGGCTCACGTAAACCGGGTCCGTCTACGGGACCTCGGAATGCAGTGAAGAAAGAAAAAAAAAAACAAGGAGCCGAAATACATTATGTATAATGCACTGGATAGTGGGTTCCATTGTGAGGCATGGGGTTCAAAATGCCATTTTGAGGCACTTGGTGCAAAATGGCTCCCCTATCCCAGTGGGAACACACCTGGAATACAATATGAGGCATGGGGCTCAAATTTGATTGTGCCCATTGCCCTCCTGGGGCATTCAAAACCGGAATGCAGCGCGTCTATTCAATGAACCTTAAATAAGTCAAGTGCTCCCTTATCCCTGCTGAACCCAGCCGAAATACATTATATTCGTCATGACCAAAAGTAACCGGAACTTTCGTTTCAGGGGCACATAAGCCAGGTTTTTCCCGTCTGAACGGATTATTAGTCTTCACGAAATTTGGCATTGGATATCGCAGCTAAACTTGAGAGATGAGGTCTCACACTTAGCATAGCATTAAATTTTGAAAATAACTGTATTCTGCAATTAGCAATTATCATAACCATATTCCTTAAGGTCATAAGGGCTCGTAAATGGCGTCAGACATGTTAGAATCCACACACAAGATTTTATGGCTCACAGGCTATCCTACGGGCCTGGGTGAATAAATCAATGGGCAGAAAAATCACACCCTTGATCACAAAAATGTTTAAACCGAATAATCTAGCACAGCAGAATGGATGGGGTTTTGTATCAGGTCAGATCAAGAGAGACCACAGGGGTATTATAAAGCAAGATTTTATCCTGAGCCACCAGTCGAAATTGATTTGCTGATTATTTATTTGTCGAGCATCATGAGGCATTATATAGCCTCTAACATGCGTAAAGACCCCAACCGGGATGCAGAAAGTGTGACTGCAGGTACACCACGCCATCTTACACACTTCATAATCCAAAAATGTGGCGACAAGTGCAAGGGCTGAAGGGAAAAAGATGCCCGCTGAACCCAGCCGAAATACATTTTCATGCACTCGAACCACACGCTCGCATATGATCTGCTCAATGTGGCAAGTTCGATGTGAAAACTTGCCCAAACAGAAAAAAACAGACCGTGCCTGTTGTACCGCAAAGAGCTGTAAGTCGGGATAAAGTAGGATGAAGTGGCGTCGACGGTTTCTTGATCCCAGCCTTTGAGAGGGCAGCCCTTTGTCTTCTCGGATTTGTCTGCCTCAGCGAGCTCAGATCTCTTCCTCCGGGCTCTTTCCACCTCTGTCCGGATGAGTACAGGAATAGGACCGACATCAGTGCAAAAGGTTTCACTGCTGATCGATGTCGTCCGGAGTGTAGCCATAGAAGAAGACAAGTGCCGCGGCAACATCCGGGTATTTGGAGCGCTCGTCTCTACAGTTGAGTGTTTGGTCAATACTGACCTCATTCGCTTGTTCAGGCAACAGATTGTGCCGGTTCTGATTCGCAAAGCACGGCCAGTAGGATCTTTCGCCGGCGGGGGGTTCATCCAGCCATTGAAGTCGAAGGAGTCCGGAATAGGAGCCAGAATGCCAGCATTTGGTAGTGGAGTAGTCATAGCGAAAATTTACGAGTAAGGAAAGTGCTTTCAGCGAGGTGCTGAGAGTGCGACGGCAAGGCAGAGAGTTGATGCGTCGCACGACCTCGGAAGTAAACAACTAGCGATCACAAGACCGGCAGGCAAGCCGGATGAAACTTGAAGTGGTTTACTACCGAGGTCTCAGACCTCGTTGTAGTCTTTGCTTATGTCACGCTTACTCTAACCGTTCGCAAGCTCACGTAGATCCAGCTCGCACATCTGTTGGCGGAAATCACCACATGATGGTATTTATAGACAGCGGGACGTCGCAGAAATGTGAGATTTGGGACAAAAGCCAAACAAGGACAAGCTCGGGCACATTGTTCGAAATTGACTAGCCCAACCCGTGGTTCGCTACGGTGATACTGTACCGATAAACTAAGTGTTACACCTTGAAAAGGCCCATATCCTGGTTGATACCGTATCGCCATTGGATACGGTCATCGGGAATCTGGTGGAGTACAGCAAGGAGACTGTCGAGGCTGAATTGGATGTATCGGGAGACGGTGGTGGGGACAAGGGCGAATATTTGCTGGAGACTGATCTAGCGTGGATCGAAATACTGAGAACATAGACTCACCTTCGGAGCCGACTTTTTTGACGGTTTCGGCGGCTTGTTTTCCTCCTTCTCCTCTTTTTCTTACGACTTGAAGAACATTCAATCGAGGAAATATCCTGAATACCCACCCGCGGTTGCACTCGTGAACAGCCTTAATACCATGTGAAGAATACTGAAACACTTACAGCAGCATGTGTAGCATACAACATTGAATGTTGATTCTATTTGTGCCCTACAGAGGTTCCAGCAAAGAGTAATATGCTCGCAACTAGGAAGTCAACTGGCGGCCGCCGGTGGCCACCGATGGTTACTGGCGGCCATTGGTGGATACTGGTGGACGTTGTTTAGCAATGTATACCATCAGACCCACCGACCTCCACCAATCACCACCGGAAATCAGCGGCTCCTTCCTTCTTGTCGGCCAACAAATTCCACTGGCTTTCGCTGTATACCGCTGGAGAACTCTGGGCAATCTGGAGAGGCATTTCAAGTCCATATGAAGTTGTATTTGCCGATATCCGCCAATCACCAGCGGAAAGGGCCGGACCTCCATTAACTCAACTGCCACCGAATTCCGCCAAATCCCGACGTTTCTTGCTGGAGCTCGCTGTGGACTGCTGGTGAGCCGAAGTGGTCGTTTCATGTCCACATGCAGGCGCAATGATTGCGCAATAATTACGGAAGGAGCTTATCTGGCTCGCTCGATTTGAGACATCAATGATGGCATCAGTGATTGTTTCAATTGTGGTAGTGTTTAGGCCACTCCTGGAATTCCGCCGCATCAGTGATACCCAAATCGGGAAGTTTTTGCGGCAGGTTTCGGCAGCTTGGATCGTGCCGGATTTCGGCCATACCTTTGGCAAACAGCACCATCGCCAGCGCGCCTCTTTCTTTCTGTCCTCCATAATCGCGCCCACACCCGCCATCCCATATCCCTTTTCTATGCAGCCCTTGGTCGTCCGGCCCCATCCATCAACACTTCCTACTTCTGTTGTCCCTGTTGGTCGTGCGGGTATAAGGTTCTGCAGCTTCAGTACTCGCGTAACAGACGCGAATACTACCTGAAGGTGCGTCGTATCATTCTTTCTTGAGGCTCGCCAAGGCTGATTTCAATCTTCAGCACTGGATCTACTCTCATTTAGTCGTCCCAGAAGACCGACGCCGCTGGCTTCACCTCCCTCCAGCCCCGCCTACTGCTTCAGCGCTCCCTGCCACCCCGTCGACCGAGCAAGAGGCCTGGATGGCTTCCTGTTTCCACTCCCACCCTCGTCCCCCGAGCGTGACCGCTTACCTCATGCACACATCACACTCTTACCTTTTACCACATCTATGCTATAGCTCTGCTTTGCCTGCTTTCTGTCCCACCACCACTCGGACCTCTCCAACGTTTTCCATTCAAATCTGAGGTCCTTGATGACAGATGCCAATACATTCACTAGTATGGGAACAGCTACAGCGGCCGCCTGTATTTGCCAGACGATATCCAGACGACTCACTCTCAAGAGCAAGACCAGCGCGGTGAGTTCCCTTATCCGGATAAGGCATGGAACGAGTCCCCCCGCGGGTGACTCGGATCCGTGGCCGCGAGTATTTGCATGCAAGATATCTGAACTCGGATCCGCGAAGATTTTACCCGTGGGTCAGGACTTAGCGGGTATTTGCGAGTTTGGAAATTCCCACGAGTACTACTCGCAAGCACCTGCGAGTTTTCCACACATTTTGGAGTTGAAACTCTCAGAACAGGTGCTGTGAATGAAAGATAGTGCTGATCGGACCCCTGCGCTAATAACAGACTTCAATATAACGAGGTACGAGTTTAAATTTATATTGAAGCGTCTGGCTGCGAGAGACTACCTGGTTAGCACCTTTTCCACTCATGGCCTGCCGAGCAAAGGCAACAGGGATGACATGTGTATGGATGTGGATAGCGGGGCGCGGCGAACTTGATATGTTGCAAGCAACCAATGCCCGCTTGATTGCCGGGGGTGGAGCCATTCCGATCACTGACAATTTGTGCAACTTAGTTAAACGGTAAGGATAAAACTCGTAAGTCCCCAACAAATCTGTCTGACATTCTTTGGGGTTTCCAGCGGCAGGACATAAATACGTATACGAGTCACACCGTCGCTACCCCTCACTTTCCCCCCACTTTTCTTTCCATTACTTTTGCTTTTACTTAGTCCCCATGAGCTCTGTTGCCTTGCGTCGCTGCTCTGGCTCACCCAAGTCGAAGTCTCTACAACAACATCGTCGAGGAGGCCGAGACTCAGCGCGACTCTCACCTGGCAGCGCACACACTCGATCAGACCTAGAGTTTCCAAAAGGGATAGTAGTAGACGATTATGGTCGATTATGACGGTCGATTCTGCAGTCGATTATGTTCCCAGAATCGTGGCGAGAATCATAATCGACCGAGAATCGTCGACGCGACTCCGCAGTCGATTCCACCCCGATTATGGAATCGATTCTGATTATGATTCTCTTTTGTCCTGGACCAGAATCGCGGTTAGAATCGTGTCCATAATCGACATCAGAATCGGGGCGGTCATAGCCAGGGCGATTCTCCCACGATTCTGTCATCCAGAATTGACTCCAGAAGCGCCGGCATAATTGACCCATACTGTACTATTCATTCAATTCTCCAGCGCTGTGAACTGTGAAAGGGAGATTCGAACTTTGGAGTTTGAAGAAGGGCCGCGGAACGTGTGACACTGATTTTTTTTTTCGTAAATCGCCTGGGAAGTAGCAGGACATCTGAGAATCCCTCAGAAATGGTCAACGTGGTTGTTCGTCGTAGAAAACATTAAAGAATCCATGTAGGCGATGTGCCAAGAGAATCGCACCAAAAGAGGTAAACACGGTCGATCAGATTATATAAGCGCAATCTATTTTTTGTGTCGAGACGAGGATCTGGCTGTACCGGGGTTGAAGCAGTATGTGTACTACTCACCTTTGAAATCCCTAGCACTTTGGGCGTGGAAGTAGACGAGAGTGGGAGTCGGATGTAAGAACTGCCGTTTTACTTCCGCTCACGTCAAAATTGGCAGTTCGTGTGAACGCCTTGCCAGTGGCCACGATTGACCACCTAACCGCGCCGGACAAGAACAAGTGGAGCAGGAGTTCGTATTTAGATACAAGTCGAAATTGGCAAACTCCCGCACCTCAATCTATTCAATTCAGCTAATATACAAATTTCAAGTGGCTGCAGCCCTCTTCATGTCCATTTCAGTCACATTGGTGTGCTGCGGGAAAAATTAGGGCACCTTGCCTGATCAGCGAGTTGAAAGTCGTCAAAAAAGGACGAAAATATTCTGCAGCACACACATCAGTGGCTGTATTTTTGCCGCGGCGCGAGGAGTAAGTGCCGGGTTGCATTTATTGCTTTCTACACGCCATCTCATCCTTAGATTCGACCTCCCCCTCGATTCGGTAATCTAAATACATAGTTTGGATGCAAAAAACCCTTCCAAACACGTCGCGATAAGTACGATCAAACGTATCCCAATGTTGGACTAAGTTGGATTAAGTACATCTTTTTTGCTGGTTTCCAGTCAAAAATTGGGTTATCATTGGCCAAATTAATAGATTTTCCGGCAAGAACTTCTGTGGAAGTCTCACCATTTGTTTTTTGTGCCAGGTGGACGATAATGGGTAGATGGCCAGGGCAGATGCAGGTTCGCAAATTTTCTTAAATTTTGCGCCCTGTGACCCGTGACAGGAGAATTGATCGAAACTGTACAGTAATAGCACCCAGCACACCTGATGATCGTACAACGTCCCCTGTTGTGCGCCTAGAACACAGCATGCGATAGAATGATCGAACAGGGACTAAAATGCAGTCCAGGCTAGGATGTGCTGGCCAGAGAGTGTAGAGATTCAGAGTATCAATTTTGACGTTGCAGCTCATGTGCCGGTTCCCCATTTCGCGCGCTGGGGTCTGCGGCCGAGTTAATTTATTCACCCTCAAAAGATTATTTGAAAGATCGCTGCTAGAATATCTAAGGCCTACAAAAATGGTAACCTGAAGGCTTGCGTGTCCTCACAATGGTTACTGCGGACACTGCCTTCAGCCCGAAACTGTGGATGCTCACACGCCACCGGAACTGCACGGCACCAAAACTCTGGATGCTCTCATGGTAAGCTTGCCGCCTTCGGCAGGCGCTAATCTTTGCCGCCTTTCGTCCGTTATGCGGCCATCTCTCAGTTAAGCTCGAACGGCCAGATCCACTTCTCACGGCAGGCGCTCATTATCTCCTGCTTCCCTGGAGCGCCAATGACTCAATTGATGCATTTCAACTCCGATGCCTTTTATTCATGACTGCCCTGCTGCTTGCTTGATCCGGATCCAGATGCCGAGAGTTTCATTTCCACATGCCGCGTGCCGCACAATTGCCATCCATCACTTCTTGAAGTCTCGCGGAGTCAAAGAATGCATCACTCTTTTCACTCATGGTCCTTGCATGTTCTCTTTTTTCAGAGCCTGGAGTCTGTATTTTCAGTGGTTTTCTTCACTATATCACTTTATACGATGTGAATACACCTCCCACATTTTTTTCAACATTCGAGCTTACCTCAGAATTGGGGAATGTGCAGTACAAGGGGCGGATTTGCATTGCCGACAACCTGAAGCGACCTCCCAACTCCAACGTCTGCAAACCGGGGAGAGTGACGAATTGCAAAATATCCTCATCCCCGTCGGAGACGGAAATGGAAAGCGAAGTCAAGGAGGAATGGCATACGATGGACGACTCTCCGAGAACCAATTCCTCCTCCCCATCTTCGGGCGGGCCTTGGCGGCGGAACTCGTGGAGCGAGGTGGTCAACTGCAGGACACCCAAGCATTCGGGAAGGGAGATCAAGCCAACAGTCATCTTGGTTAGCTGTGCCCACGGCATGAGCAACGCCGACGGCAGTCAAGCCGAGAGCCGGGCCCAATACAGATGCTTCTGGGATTAATTCATTCTTCTCCAAACATGGGCAATTGAGAGCTGAATGCCGGCTGATTCCAAGATCAGAATTCTGTATCGGAATGGTCCAACGGATGAACTTGGTACCGGATGTGAGTAGAGGCATAATAAAAAAGGGAACTGCGAATGACCCGAGAGGAGTATTGATTCCAAGGAAATTATCAAGAAAGATGGCGGTCTAATGCTCTCCATGCAAGGTCTCACAGCCAAATATGCTGGGTTTAAAGATGGCAGTCTATTGCGCCGAAACACTGCAAATACCGGGCTCCGGAAGGGCCTCACCGAGCCCGTGATCTATACAGCGCGACGCCCTGGGGCAAGCATGCACAAATAACGCGCCATGAAAGATTCCGGGTGTCCAGGAGGAGTCCAATGCCAATGAATTACCATCAAAAGGTTCATTCCAAGTCAGTCCAGCTTTATTTCGAGGACCAAGATCTTGGAATAGCAAACCGACGTGCCCGAGTTCAACTCTATTGTCGCGCTCGGTCGCGACAATCCCCTCATGGACTACTATATTGTTTCCACTCTTCTCATCCTTAGATACCTCTTGTCTTACCTTGATGCCAGAACCCTCAATTGCGCTTTTGTTAGATGTCATTCAATCACCCCAAACTTACCAAACTTACCCTTCATGGGCGTATTGTAGTATAATCCTCTTTTCAATCTTGTTACCGTCATACGCACGTATTTATTCAATAGATCGAGCCTCTGCATCAGGAAAAACTCTGTGGGAAATATCATGCCGGTTAGATCTATAGCCGAAAATAGCAGTCGGTAGCTGCCATAGCTATGGCCGGAGATTCATAGCTCTCTAGTGCTCCTGCTGCATTGTCCATAGCTCTCTGGGCCTGAAATAGCAATGGGTGAGCACTACAGAGTTTTTGATAGCTTCTGGCAGGAACTACAGGTAGCACATGGCTTTCGAGGGTAGCTACAAATTCCTCGATACCTCTGGGTGATTGGTTAGTAGTTCTATTGTGTACTATCGAGGCTACAAAAAATTGGACTCTCGCTCATAACACGTCGCGTCCACCATCACACTCACGAGATTCAGTCACACCGTGGTCGCGCCTGACGGAAATTTTACAAAACATGGGGGGGTGCTAAATTAAACCCCAAGGACAAAGGGACCTCTTCTTCACCTGCTCCTGCGCCACCTCTGTATTGTTTGCTCGACCTCTAGTACTGTACCATTTCGTTCAATTCTTATGTCACACGTCACAGGACCCAAAATATAAGAAATTTTTCTTATCTGTCACGGGTCACCAAGGGCATATCAGAATGTGCCAAAGAGGTCACAAAATGGCTGAAAAATGCTCAAAAAAGCCCATTTTTGCTCCGCGGCGCGGCGGTGATGTGTGGTGGTTGATGGCGCCAAGGGGTTCACACGAAATGCCGCTTTTCACGTGAGTGGGAACTAACTCCTTCCATCTTCCCCTCATTTGTGGCTCTTCAAAATGACGCCAGTGGCAGTTGAGTCCACATGAAAACTGCTACAGCCCTGGCACCTCCAAATCCTCATCCTTGTCTTTAGCATGTCTCCAAAAATCCGCGTACTTTGTGTTTGCCCGACCCCTCCGTTTCAACTGCCACAACGCCCGCATCTGCGTCCTCATAAAAAATTGTGGATATGTCAGCTGATTGATCTGACCTCTTTTGGCTTGATTTCTCTTGGTGCAGCGCTGTCTGCCGATACAAGTGTCTCCTGGGGTGTAGAACAACCACATCATAAGTGTTTTAGAGGCTCTCAATTTTTCTCTTGATATAAGAAAAAAAAATGGTGTCACACGGTTCTCGGCCGATTTTAGAACTTCAAAGTTCTAATTTTTCTGTCACAGGTCACAGCGCGTTAGAATTGAACGAAATACTACAGTACTCCGCATCAGCAAATCCTGATTCCTCTACGTAGCGCTACGTAGCACTATGCGATGCTGTCATACTACACAGCACTACGTGTATGGGGACCTTCGCTACAGCCGGCTACAGCCGACTACAGCCGACCACAGCGCGCTACGTAGCGTTACGTAGTGGCCTGTAGAGCCGAAAAATCAGGGTTGCTGATGCGAGTCAGAGTCGATACAAGCCGGCCTCAAATAATTTATTAGTCCAGAGTAGGCATCAACGGTAATTTAAGGATTGAGGGAGCAGCCGACAGCTGAGTGCGTGTCGCAAAAGTACAAGTCGCTAGCCGACATCACAATCAGCATCACGATCATGGTGCAGATGCGCGGACTGCACGTGGGCGTGAAAATGGTTCGTTTTGATGGCGCTTTCTCTTCCTCTCCCACCATCTTCCACCCCACATCTCTCGCCCTCTAGCCCGTCGCCCGTTGCCTCTCTCCCGCTGATGTGGACCCAAACCACTCTGGAACAGCCATCAAGTAATGCATGCAAGAGTATCTCAAATGCACTCCCGCTCCAAGCACCTTGTACATCGATCTCTACCAACTCTCGGCGCGGCTTCCCGTGTTTGCGGGGGCCGGTCGCTCCAGGGTCGTCATTGACGGAGCAGTAGCTCACCAGGCGCTCGCTCATCAGCATCGTCGCGCCGAGGCGACCATTATTCTAGCTCCCAGTAGTCTGCGCAGAGACGGGGCACTGCGTGCGGAGGCTCTCGCGGAGGAAGCCGGAGAGGAGGAAGGTGCTGCCACGGGCGTTGCCGCACGCGGCTCTGCGCGCCGTAGCGAGTCTTTTTGGTGGGTCCGCCTGTCCTCACACCTGAGTTCATCACTGACTCGTCCGTGACGTTTCAGGATAACTGTTGTATGACCGGACATCACGTACCATACCCTCGCTTCGTTGTACGATATCGGACTTTTGTCTTGACCCACACGCGCGCGTGGCTGGAGTCTCTGTGTTTTTGGGGGGTGGCACAAATTGATCGCAATCCTAACATCCATTTTTCACGAAGAAAGAAAATGCGACCGTGGCACAGAGGATTGAAATCTTAAACTGGCATCACACCCAACTGAAGCCGAGCCAATCCGAAACGGCTACACATTGGGCGCCTATCTATCCAAATCTCTGCATCAAACAACCACCCATCTCTTCCTGGTTGAAAGATGAGCCAAAGTGGCGTGCTCAGTGGGACGAGGCACAACAGCAGGGAAAAGCCGGGAATACAAAGCACATAAAACAGGTGGTGACCGAGTTGATCTCCCGGGCCTTGTCGACATGCCAGAAGAGCAGGTTCCTGAGGATGCGACAGAGGAGGAGATTTATGAGACCGTGCAACAGATGCGGAGTGACAAGGAGGACATGGAGATCAACGGTGGTGATGATGGTTGTGCCGACGTTGCTCCGGCCCCAAAGCCGATGCGAAAGGAGGCGCTCGAGGCTGTTTCCGTCCTTCGTAGGTTCCTCATGCATGAAGAAGATGATTTTGCTCGCAAGCTTGAGCATGGTATTGCAACTTTTGGACGGGAAACTCGTTTGGAGTCCTCAAAAAAATCTTGTTCCTACCTCTATCACTGACTATTTTACCAACTAGATGAGTAGGCAATTTTTGCGATTTTTATATGATTTTTTGCGATTTTTTTGTGATGTAATTCATCGACCTCTGTCGGAACCCATACTCTGCAATAACCCATAGGTTTCCGGCTCCACTGGGGGGCATGGGTTAAGACAGAGGCGACTGTACGTACCTTTGAGACCTCGGACTTGATCCAGAATTTATGCAAGAAAAGTAGAGTATGATATCATCCTGTTCACACCAGGATCTATCCAAAAAGCTCCTGTGAAGCCCGCAAAATTGCAATGTTTGTGACGGCATTTCACAGCCTTTGATCTCGATAATCAGACCTTTCCATGTTTCCATGTTCACACCCAGTGAGAATCCCGGCGAGGCAGATCGAGCTGCATCGAGGGAAAATGAGAAATCTCGTTTTGCCTCGATGTGTGAGACATAAGTAGCTCGATCTCTCTTGATTTAAATCGAGGCAAATATAGATGGATCGAGGCAAAAAGAGATACCAATTGAGGGTATCGAGACACATCGAGCTACATACATACACTGCTGCCCTGCGCCTCGCCGCTCCCGCCGCTTCCCCCCCGCTCCACTGCTCCCGCACACCACCACCTCTGCTCTTCTCCATCGGCCTATCAAGCACTCGTCATCCACCCCGCTGCTGGCCAACCTCGTACTGCACATCAAATAGGCATGTTAGAAATAACATGGAACCGAGAATGATTCGTTGACTTACGGCGTGTAACGCAGGCGCGAATGCGCATTGGACGGGTAGCTTAACCAGTGGGTCAGTTATTGGTCAAAAACAGTAATACCACATACCTCAGATGACTTCGTACGCGCATAGGGCTTCGTCAGACTCGAGTCTTGCGCTACCGAAGTGATCAGCCACAGTGCAAGTAACAACGGAAATGCTTACCTGGACAGGACTCTTGAACACATTGCGCGTACGAACCTAGGATACAGCCAGCCGGCAATTTCGACCTCATTTGAAGAAACACAAGCGGATCTAATGAAAGAGCCCAGACTTTGAATTGACGCGAGGTTTTGGATATCTTTGAGTGTCGAGAAATGGCAGCTCAGATTCATGGTGCCCACCAGATAGATAGGTCTTCGATGGGAGGTGCATAAAGCCAGCCGAGGAAACGATCGATCCAGAACGAGTGGGACCGAGAGCAAGGGATCATATGCGGTCCAGAAAGCAACGATGACGAGGGATTTATATAACGCAGCGTCCGCAGGTGATGAATGGGATGCGAAAAGTTCGTCGGCCGTGTATTGAAGCCGCCGATCATGAGACCTGGCATACGGCATCTTCGTGAAGAGACCTTTCTGATTACAATTTTCCCCGGTCCCCATGAGCCAACGCAGGAACAGTTCAATAATGTCATGAATATCTGTGTCAAGCATTTCCAGAAATTGTATAATGGTATGTGCATCTATTTTATAACCTTTTCTCTATTCATGTCTTTCAGGAATTTACCTCAAGGTCTCGGGCGAGCCAGAGCCAGACCTATTCCATGTTCAAATTGGAACCGACGTCTCAGATCTCCCCGCGAGTCGAAAAACAAGTGGGCTGCTTGCGGTGACTTCCAAATGGTTCATGTGCGACCACTGCGATACTCCCTTTTTTGCGCTCGTCGACCGCGATGCTTTCGATTCAACAAGTTTGTCCTCCTCTTCAGTTTCTCTTCAGTTTGGCAATCTACTTAATAAAATTCAGAGATCAATGAGCGCGATCCGTGGCGATACATCAAGTACGCTTTTCGAGCACGCGATGCCTCGCCGGAAATTGCAGAAGAGATCAGTCGTCGGAGGGGAGTACAATGGTCAGCCATGGACAATCTGGTCAACTGGCTTCCTAGGGCATCAAAACGTCAGTATTACGCATACGGCGTAATTTTTACGCCGTATATCTGGTACGCTACGCCTTTCCCGTGCATAACGACCAGAAACGAAAGGGCAAACGGGACGGTTACGTACGTAACGTCCGTTTACGCGTAATTTACGGGATTTTGCAAGATTTTTCACACATCTGATTGCAACACCTCTAAGGGCCCTACAGGATCGATTGAAGCATGCAGGAGATCAGTAGGATATAACTGAACGTGATTCTCTGATCCCTACCACCCAGAATCAAGATTGAGTACCTTGATGAGAGCTCAATGTATGCTAACACTGTTTAAGCCCTGGCGGGGCGCATTGCAGCTTAAATCTACGTCTGACTCTTGGCACGAAGCATTCACTGGGCATCCATTTTCAGACAAAGCTTGCCGGCTGATGAAGCATTTCAACATTCATCTGGCGGTCAAATGATCGTCCAAATATTCATCTAGTCGTGCGGGAAATGAAGTACTCCATGAGGAGCTACAAGGACCTCGCGTTCTTGATCCCCGAGAACTGGAAGCCCGGCGATCCACTGCCCCCCAAGTTCTTGATCTTCTTTGATAGCATCGCCGATTCCATCGAGGCTGCCAAATTCTTGCGCAGCCGCCTTCCCCTCGAGTACCGCCATAAAATCAAGTGGCTCAACTCCGAAATGTCAACAGAGTTCAAGGACCTCGAATCCGAAGCACTGAAGACCGGAAAATCTGGGGCCTCTGCTGTACCGACTCGTTCGGAATGGTACACCTGCCATTTTTGGAATGTACTTGACACTGACGGCTTTTAGGGCCTTGATCTCCCCGACGTCCTTCTAGGCCCCGGGAAGCTCCACCAAAGGGTTGTCCGGGAATTTTCGAGATTTTGGCCTCAAAAACGCAATTTTCTGGGGCTCAAAAACGCAATTTCGGACAAGGATAGTGATATGTCACATCTGTGACCCTGCTAAAAATGTCACGCAATCTGGAATTTTTCCCCTGGCTGCGCTGTACTTACGCACGTCGAATCGTTGTAACAGCGTACATCTGGTTGAAGGAAAGGCAAAGAAGCTGGATGACGACAAGACGTCGATCGGCCAGGGTAGCGGTGTGGTCGGCCCACTGGATTTGGTCGAGATCCCTCAAAAAACTTGTCAAAAACGCAATATTCGGACAGGGATTGGGAAATTTTGGTCTCAAAAACGCAATTTTCGGACAAGGAAATGGCCAAATTCCAGCCTCAAAAACGCAAATTTTCGGACAACCCTTTGGTGGAGCTTCCCGGGGCCTGTCCTTCTCGTTATTCAATGGCGCTCGACGTGTGACATGTGCACCCTCTGGCAGCGTCTCGGGCCTGGTCCCTCGCACCCTGTGCAGAGCACAGAAGCAAATAATTAAAAATTGCCCCATTGATAGGAGTCCATGGGTCACCTGACCTCGATACGGGCTCCTCGATGCAGCTGATAGACCTACCGCATGCGTATCAACCCTCAATGGAGAAATTCCCGACACGACGCGTCACAGTAGCGCCACCGTGACAATTATGTCAGCTGCTTGCGCCTTTCCTTTCTTCAAGTCTTCTGCGACAGGCAGGCCCACAGGATCCAAGCGCGCCATATCTCTCACTTTCGTACGCTGGAGGCCAAGGTCGGTCATTTTCAGTTGACCGGTCGCGTCCGTTACCTAACGCGTCGTGAACGCGCCACGTCAGCGAACGCGTCCTTTGTCCCAGTAAAACAAGGTATTCCAAAACAAGCCCAGCACAATGAACCACCACTCGAACTCGAGTCCGTCCTTGTTTTCGAGATCTTCTATGCCGGCTCGTGCTTTCTTTATGGCCCTGTCTTCGTCTTTGACACGAGTCTGCAGAGCTTCGACACGATACGGCAGGCACCCAGCACTCCGACCACAAGCATCGGTTGCAGCGATGACCATCGCTGGTCAGACGTCGTTCCGCCCGAAGCCGGTCTGACCTTTTCCGTGGCCTGGGACCCGGAGGGGAAAGACATCCCCACATTTTCTGCCGCTCAGCTATCAGAACTGGGCCGAGATTCCCGATCCCCCGATTCTCCCTCCGATGCGTACGACAATCGTTCGCAGGTCTTCACTATCACCCCCTCCGTCGCCCTCGCGTCCGAATTCGCCGCCACGCCCGGTACACTGCAATTCTTCCGCGAAAACCAGGACTTCCTCTTCGCTGAGGCCGCGTTCTTTCCGGATCGGGCGTTGCGCGGGAGGACGCAAACTTCATCGACGCTGGATGGGTTGGACGTGTACCTCCGGGGCTCCATGCTTGGCAAAGCGCACACCACAAACCGCTACTATTCTTGCTTCCAAGAACTGGACGGCGACTTTGCGTTCGACCCGTGCACGTCGTTTGCCCATATGTGGATGAGGAACAGGAAGGGCGAAGTGATTCGGGACGACGTCAGCGACGAGGGCTTCTTCGAGGGCGGGCAGTTTGGGGGCATGGACAATGAGGTCAATCTCGTGAGTTTCCCGGTCACTCTGTGTTGTATCGTTTTAAGCACCCGACGACCTCAGTCGTCCAGATTCTCTGGAACCACCACATCAACCTCAAATTTTGTCACCGTTGAAAACATGATGGAAGACGACTCGTCGACGACCTGGTCTGCGCTCGAAGCACCAAATACTCCAAGCTACTCCCGTGCGCGAATCGATTTCGTCCTTTCCTCCCTCCCAGAATGTGTCCTGACACGCGGAATGTCTGTCCCACCCAGGTCTTCTCTTCTGTGATGCACCCTCCTCAAAAAGCCGCCTCCGAAAACCCCGGCCAATGCCCGGGCCTGCGTCGCCTTCTAATGTTCTGGACCGCCCTGAACACAACGACAACCTGCCAACGCCGCCGCCCAGGAGTGGAACGACGGTTACGTTCCGCACGCGCTCGCCAGCGTCCGGTACGCCCACCCCGCGCACGCGCAAGATCTTGTGCAGGCCGAGCCTCCCAAAATTCGCCCGCGGCTTGGGCCGGCGGAAAAAAACGGATGAAGCCGCCGGATGGGTGTGGGTCGAAGTCAAGGAGAATGCGAAGCCGCACCCTTCCACATAGCTTTGATCCTGAGTCGTCCGTCTTCCGTCTCGTCTTCCATTCTCCGTGTCACGCTCTCATTGTCTATCGCCGTATTACACTCATAGCTCCTTACGACCCCTACATCTTTCTTTCCCCCTTCCTGCTCTTTGTCGTTCACTTCTGCCCATCCAACACTGTACATCCCCACGCTCGGTTTTTCTTGTACGTCCATGCCTTTTTTTGGTGGGTGACTTTCCGTGAACATAAAATATCCACCGAGTTTGTTAGCTATATGTACGTACAAGCAGCAAAATTTGCGAAAGGGAGCAACCCGCCTGGATAGTTATCCCGTCAGAAATGCTCGGTACTCTGACTGACCGAGTACCGGAAGTTCATAAATGAACACAAAAGCAGAGAGAATGTAGAGCAGAGAAGGGAAAGCATCCGTCAAGCCTAGGGAGATGTTATAGTGGCTGACGGAAAACAGGTACCCCGGGACGCGTTCAACGAGGTTGTTTCTGAATTGGGTGATCCGTTTAGAGTATACTCGCTGCCGAAATACGTAATTGCGTGGGATGGTTCTCGACATTCAAACGTGGGGCCATCGTCAACAGTGTGGTGGGCAACGCTAGGCACAGACGTGGTAGTGACGGAACGACGACCGTCGTCGAAGAGCAAGATGGGTGCTGCAGGGTGAAGAGGTTGAACAGAACGCACGCCAATTTCTGCAGCTCGATCGATTCAGATTTTACGACCGTCGCTTGTGTAACCCGCGAAAGGTGCGCATTTGGAACGGCACGGGATCTGTGATGTCGTTTGTTGTATCGCGGGCGGAAACATTTGTACGCTTGGTCAATGCAATCCTTCTCGCAGGACTGCAAAATTGTCAGCATCAGCCGAGAGTAGATAAACATTACGTACATGATGTGATTGCCCAATTCTACTACTGTAGCGTTTCGACCAAATGTTCAGGTGACGGGTGACGGAGGGCCGTGAACTGAACAGTTTTGGTCTGGGTGACAGTGACTTTTCAACTTCTTAGCTCAAATAGGCCGAAAAATGCCAAAAATTTTGGTCAGGCATTCACTGGACCACCATATATGGGAATTTTCTACTGATTGCCGAGAAATGAACACCAAGTTCAGTGAACATTTGAGGTGATGGGTGACATGGTGTGAACATTCGGTCGAAACGCTACAGTACCATTCACAAGCGAGCATCGGCGCTTCCAGTGGGGATAGTTATTCCGTGCAATGCAAACAAGATGGGCTGGCGGAGACGGGACGGCGGATGATGTACAAGTAGTAGCAGGTAAAGGCACCAAGAAGAAATCCCGGTAAAGCGTGAAATCTGGTCCGTCGCCTTCGAGGACCTGAGCAGAGCCGAGGTTTCAATAATGAACTTGGACAGAATGGAGTTGTTTGGGTTTACCTTTTGGTCCGAAAAATTTTCAATAAGCCCCATGACGAGTTCGAACTCATCTTCACTTGGCCGAGTTTCAGCTCTAGTGGAGGAACTCAGCTCAGCCTGGAAACTGTTCTCTGAGTTTGGAGAATGGTTTGGAACTAATGTCCTGTGCACCCTCTGAGTCCTGCACCCTTCTATCGTCAAAAGTAACACAAGAAAACTGGACAAAAGAAAACATATTAGAGGTTTTCAAAGACAACCAGTAATGTCAAAGGTGTGGAAATCTTAGCCAGAGTCCACGACAACAGTCCCTGGGTAGTACGCGTCCATTTGCAAGCCGACAAGACTTGCGAGACTTGCGCACAGTGGGTAGCTGCACCAGTTTTCTTGTGCGCGAGGCGATGAACAGATCTATTGCACAACTAGTCTCTGTGACAGAACCGATATATGGATGACGGGTAAGCCAAGTATCCATATATGGTCTGTTAGCAATCACGCCCCTGTTGTTGGCCGACCCATCAAATTCCTTCTCGTGTTTTGCCTCCGCCTCGACACACCGATAAATCTGAGAATATTTGAGCATGCAGATCTACTTCCAATTCAGAGGCCCCTCCCTTAAAGCTAAAAATTTCCTTCATTCATTGTCGCGATATGAGCTGAGTTTTCTGAAACATTTTACATAAGCAGCTTTCTGGCCTGATCCTGTTCTGGAGAACTGACTGGCTGAATCGAGTGATTATTGCGGGATAAAATGTTCGAATGTGCTCCGGGAGTCTTTCCAAATATTTTCGGATTTTCGACGAGGCCCATCGCTGCAATACGGGTGAACTGGCGGTCAGCTGGCACAGCCACCATATTGCGTAATCAGCGGGTCGGCCAACAACACGATCGTGTTTACTACAAGACTATTGCACAACTAGAACGATGGACTTGATGAAGATGTGCAATGCTCAGGCCGTAAACGTATCTTTTGCTTGGAAACTTGTAGTCATATTTGATGTTCAATATCCAACGAATGGCTGTGCAGTTTCGTGGACCTCGGGGAAGATGTCGTGGTGAGAGCTTGAAGGATGTGGAGGATGATAGAGTTGAATGAACACTCGTACTTAGTGATCAAGTCCATCACGGCATCAGTGTGTAATTCCCACGGTTTCAGACAAAGGTGTAGCTCGGCCCTCATCGGCAGGACTACCACACTGCTCTCAAAGGGGATTAGAAGTCCGACTTCCGTTTTTTTTCTCATTCACATGGTCCGAACTTGGTTAAACGGTGATTGATCAATGTGCATCAGGAAAAACCAAATTGCTATAGACTCCGCAAAGTGGTCGTTTCCGTATCCGAATCGATCTTGGCGCATCTTTTTGAAAAGTCCATTCCACTCGTTGATGAACCATGGTGTATTTATTTATTGCATGTACACCGGGTTACTCCTAGTGTCTGTCGCCATTACAATTCAACAGACAGGGCCACTCAGCTATTTGGCACCGAATGGGTTGATTTTGGCCAAACCATTGAGCTTCGCAGCTTATTTGAGACGATTGGGGTAAAAATAACAGTCACATGTATGCATACGGATGGTCACCAGCAACTTTTTACACACAGCCTTTCCACAGATAAAACAACGAAAGAAAGACAACGTCCATGGACTGTTCGAAGGTGAGTTGAAAGCAACAGCGATTAAATTACCGACTTTATGGAATGAAGGCCTTGAATGCCTCGTAGCATTCCAGGATGATTCGCCTATTATCCAATGGCTTCATGCCTTCGACCCATCGCCGATGCGGTCTCGGGAGATCAGGGAGATGCACCGCCACAATGGTCGGGGGTAGTGGGGTACTCTCCGCGTTCCACACATCGCACCAATTCCTCGGTGAGGGGGACCTTGTAAAACGTCGGACTCGTCCCAACCAATAGGATGCCTGGGACGACCTAGCAATACGGTTAATGCGCAAGGTTATAAAAATCAAATTGTTTCTCACCAAGCTCTGCAAACGGGGGAGACCTGAAGCGGTCCTGGTCGACTGATTTACCTGATACGCCGCGATTGCTTCCGCGATAAGTTGCGCGTAAGCGTCGGTGGGACCTCCAAAGCGCTTGTCTTCCTGAACGAGGAGGATGATGTCGTCCATGGTTCGATCTAGGATGGAGACATCTGGTTTGGCGTACTTGGACTCGCCACAGATAAGGAAGCGAAGTTCCTGACGAGTGCGCGCCACACGCGGCCGATGGATGTAACCCAGCGCGTGGAAAAGGGACACCGCAAAATCATCGACAGCCGATTCCTGCGGATTGGAAGCATCCATGGCGATGTCTAGGAGACTGAGGAGATCGTAGTTGGCATCGGAAACAGTGTCATTGGCGTCTTCGACGGTGAGAATCTCGTTATCGATCATAGGGGCGGGGAGTTGAGCCACTCCGAAGAAGGTAGTGGCATCCTGAAACGAAAGGTGGATGTAATGTTGCCGCAAACTCCGACTCGGTTGGGTAAAGTCGACCTCCGAGTCGATGATTGAGTAGAGTCGAGTTGTCTCCATGAAGTCGACTCCCGTCGACTCGGGAGTCAAATAAGTCGACTTTGAGTCGACTTAGTCGACTTGAGTCGGCTACTTTGAAGCTCCTGGATACTGAGAAATGAAGGGCTGCCTCGTAGCTCCTCAACCCCACATTTCTACGTCGTTCCCAAGCATAAAACTGGGATCTACGCTTAACACTGCCTGTAAATGTGTTTCGGCTGCCTCTGTCTGTAATACGGTATTAATTCAGCTCCGTTTTGGTTGGATAAATCAAACCCGCCTCATGGTATGACAACATCACACCCTCTCGCTGTCCTCGCTTCCGCAACTACGTGCTCAGTGGCCATCATCGGATGAATCATGCCCACAGCAAGATCCCACAAGCAGCGCGTCCGAGAATTACACAACGTTGAATCTGCGCTCAGTTTCAATCCAGCTTGAACCTTGCTGTGCCCTTCCCTCCTCGCTCGTCGTTGCTCCAGGCTGCTCTCCTTCGCCCCTCAATTCGGTGCTCAATGGTCGTCTTCGCACGAATCAAGACATCCGCAGCATCTGCAACTACGGAGCCAATTCAAGACTCATGCAATGCTCGGTCGCAACTTTACTTCAAGTGATCAACGCTCGGGATACATATCAAGACTCGACTGGGTAGCAAGACATCGCAACTTCTGAAAAATGGCCCATGGCGCATTTCAAGACTTCAAGCAACGCGTCATTCAACTTTAAGGCCGTTCTGAATCTGAGGTCGGCCCCCTATACCTTCATCCTAACATCTACTCGGCGGCTTGCAAGCTACAATTAGCCATTTCTCTGTTAACTCTCGGGTTTCGTTCACCAGCTGCCCATCTAAAGAGTCGACCTTTTCACATTTTCAACCTCCTTTTCTCGGGAACGAATGGAATAGACCAATTGAATGTTCCACCCCAAAGCGGTGCATGTGGTGCGTGTCTATGGACTTGCTTTTTAGAATACTCACATATGCGTTTTTCCACAGGCCTGGAGTCTTTGGGTTGAGTTGAGGCGCAAGACATCTATCCAAGATCAGTTTGTACGTCGTAAAAACAACCCATGTGTTCGAGATGCCTGATTTGGACTCTAGGATACGCTTATTGGTCACGGCGGCAAAGGTGGGTAGTCATACACGCTTTACCAGTCCTCGACTTTCATCATGCTGCCGGTGCGGTCTCCTCAGGTCTCTTCCATTGTCCATGACAGTTGAATTTGTCCGATGGGGCGCTAATGGTGTACTCATGCTCGACAAAAGTAATGGCGTCGGTGGTTCTTGATGTTGGGCACATCAAATCACTCCAAACAACTTGTAGACCAGAAGTATGGATAAATAGAAGACATTTGGGTATGTTAACCGACTTCCATGAAAGGCAATTCTCGTAGAGTACGCGATTTTTGCTTAGATTTTGAAACCGACTTTTTGTAGAGGGTGTGTGGGAAAAATCTGTTACCACAGTTTGTTTCAAAAAAACGGTGATGAAACGCCGGCGAGTTGGAACGATCGGCCGGAACATGCGGTACCATTTCAATCAATTTGACAGTCACGGGTCACGGAGCCCCTGTCGAAGTCAAAATTTGAACTATGGTCGCGGGTCACGGCGGGGTCTGTCGAATTTAAATTTCGTGACACTCCGCCCAATTACAGCTATGCGCGGAGCTTAAGGCGCGGCCGGTTTTTGATCAAATTTTGATGTGTTCACCAGAACAATGACCAGAAACTTACAGCTATTGGCAGTACCGAAGGCGCGAACGGAAATTCTCTGTTTTGGGATGTTCCCAAAGAGTTCCCGATATCTTGGTCAGTTCTTACCTGATTCACATAAAAATTGGGTAGATCTACTCGGCTAATCCATGCCAAATTTGTGATAGAAAAAAGTGGCAAAAATAATATATATTCAGTGACATGGGTTTGTGGAGCATTTTGAGAATCAATGCTGTCTATAGACATATAAACTTGTTACAGCTATTTGCAGTACCGAAGGCACGGATCGAAAATTTCCATTTGGGGATATTTTCAGAGAATTGTCCATAACTCAACCAGTTCTCTACCAATTGAGATGAAATTTAGGTAGATCTGTCGGGCTAATTCATGCGCAATTATTGATAGAAATAAATTCATGAAAATATTATAATTTGTGTGTTTGGCTTGTTTTTGCGCCGAATGCCACCTAGCATGCCCAGAACATGTCCCAGGGACTTGATATGTTGAGAGGGACAAGATGTATGCCTAGGGAAACATGTGATATGAATTAGCCCGACAGATCTACCTAAATTTCATCTCAATTGGTAGAGAACTGGTTGAGTTATGGACAATTCTCTGAGAACATCCCCAAATGGAAATTTTCGATCCGCGCCTTCGGTACTGCCAATAGCTGTAAAATGACATAGATTTTTGTCAAGGAAGGAATTAACACATTATTAAAAATGTCATAGAGTCCGATTTGCAATGAGTTCAGCGCTGGCTTCAAATATCACAATGTTCTGATTGCAGTGTATTTCCCCATTGTCCCAATGTGTTTACAAGCACGATAGACGAAACTGTTGAGGATTCTGACTCTATGACATCTTTTAGAACATATTGTGACATCACCGGGCAAAAATCAACATCACTTGGATGTGCCTAGATGCCTGTAACTGCATTGATACCCAAAAATGCCCTGCAAACCTATGTCACTGAATATGTATTATTTTTACTGCTTTCTTTCTATCACTAATTCGGCATGAATTAGCTGAGTGTATTTATCTTTTTTTTACGTGAATCAGGTAAGAACCCACTGTTGTTCTCTCTCCCTTTGGTAAAATACTCCCCAGTTAGTTTAATTCACCTACCTTTAGTTTAAGTAGTTCCTGGCGGATCGTAGTATAACTACTGTGTAGTTTGCGAATGAATCCCCTGCGCGTTTGCGAGGGTCAACTGCTATCTCCCGAGTCAAGGCCGCGGTTACCTTGATTTCAACACCAATTTGGCGAGAACTGGGGGATGCCTGGAATGAACTAGGGACTGGCTAGATACGACGAACAGATATTCTTTGATTTAGGCGACGAGTTGGGGTGGATCTGGGAGAGCACAAAGCACACACCGTTCAGCTCAAAATTCACCCACATCGGCTTCGACTGGGACCTCGACGAAAGAACGGCAACGCTACCCGAAGCAAAACGAGTCAAATACCTCGCCAAATTAGGCCCGTGGACGGAGGGTGCTAAAGTCACGAGGAAGGAGGCGGAAAACCTGGTCGGGACCCTTAACCACTGCGCCCTCGTCTTACCCCAAGGACGCTCCCGCCTCGTTTCATTATACCGCTTCACGGCGTTGTTTAACAGGACGCGCAGCCCGTTTGTCAAGCTGAGGGTGGAGCAAAACGAGGCGAAGGACGTGGACTGGTGGCGCCGGGAACTGTCGGTTCCATCGGTTGCACTGCACATACGAGAACCACCACCGATGGAAGCAGACGAGATCTACGTGGACGCGTCCACCAGCTGGGGTATCGGTCTGACATACCGCGGAAAATGGCTGGCGTGGAAGTATAAGGAGGGCTGGTTTTCGGACGGCAGATGCATTGGGTGGGGAGAAATGGTGGCTATCGAGCTCGCGCTACGGACGCTAGTGGCGTCGAAGGTGTCGAACGTCCACCTCCACCTTAGGTCGGATAACCAAGGTGTGATCGGTGCGCTCGCGGCCGGAAAATCTTACAACGCCCAAGAAAACGCGATCTTACAGCAAATCCTGCGCCTTTACCATGAGCATTCAATATGGTTCACGATCACTTACATTCCATCGAAACAAAACCCGGCGGACCCGGCGTCGAGGGGAGAACTTGCATCGAGGCGGCTAATTATTGGTAGCCCCCCGAAAATTCCCTTCCATTTACATCCCTTTATACACCATAGCGTACAGCCAAAAGACTTAGCATATTAGAATTACCGTCGAGCCGTCTACACAATCGAAATATTTCTTGGAGAATAGACGATCACATGATGACAATCAACACAACTACATACGACCACAATGCCTTGTAACACGTCAACGAGGGCGGCTGCGAGACGAGTACTGCAACGCAAGGCTCTTCAGGCCCAGTCAACAGAACAAGCCCGCGGCAGGCGCACGAGCAGGAGAGGAACACACGGAGCTCCGTTGAACACAGAAGCAAAAGCGAAGATACAGTACGCGCTGGAACACGCTTGGGCCGACTCAACCGTCGAGAAATACAGCCAGAGTCTGGAGGCTTATCACCGATTTTGCGACACACAAGAGATACGGGGGTCGTACCGACTACCAGCGAGCGAGGAGCTCCTATGCGCCTTTGCGGCGGCACGCGTAGGAGAGGTGGCGGGCGGCACAGCAAGGAGCGCGGTAGCAGCGGTGAAAGCATGGCATGTTATACACGACGCACCATGGAAGGGCGGTTTACGGCTGCGATATACGCTAAAAGGCGTCGAGAAGTTGGCACCTAACAGCTCGACGCGCGAGGAACGGCCACCAGTGACTAAAGAAATGATCAACCAACTTGAGAAGGAGCTTGTTCTATCCGAACCGGAGGACGCAGCGGTGTTTGCAGCAGCATGCTGTGCATTCTGGGGGCAGATAAGGCTGGGCGAGATTTTATCGGACACCCAAGCGACATACTTCGAAGGACGTATCCCGCTGGGCACAGACTTCGGCCCACCAGCAACACCGGCAGGCACACGAGTCTTGAGGCTGCCGTGGACGAAAACCAAAGGTGCCAAGGGCGACAATTCCATCCTGTGTCGCCAGAATTCGGCTACCGACCCTGTTAACGCCACCATGAACCACGTCGTAGTCAACAACATTCCGCCGAATCAGCCTCTTTTCTCGTACCGTAACGACAGAGGACGGCTGGTCTGCTTATCCCGTCGCAAGTTTTTGCAGAGGTGCAACAACATCTGGAAGAAACACGGAGTTCCGTCGATAACAGGCCACAGCTTCCGTATAGGAGGTACAACGCATCTCCTTATCGCGGGGGTCAATCCGGACGTCGTACAAGCGATGGGCAGATGGAACTCAGATGCGTTCTTAATTTATTGGCGACGTTTGGACATTTTAGCGCCATTGCACGCTGAATTTCTAGATTTGTAACACGTATATTGAATACAAGGTGGTCCTTAAAAATTTTTCCTCCTCACCGGAGGCTCGCGTGTGGGTTCCTAGCGCGCGCGCTCGGGGGCGGGCCTTCGGCTCGTCGGTTGGGTTCGCCCAACGCGCGCCCGCTCGCCCGAACGTGGCGGTCTCCGAAAAAGAGCCGCCCGTCCGGTCCCCCCACACACTGGCAGATCCTTCATCACAGAAGGATCGGAATATACTCACCTCCACCCGAGGTCCGACAAGCACGAAATCCAGGAACCAGGTGCGCAGTATGAAGGTCGCGCAAAGCATTGACAAGGCCCATTTCAGTCACACGGTTGTGGTTGTCGTCCAGTGATTTCATGGCCTCCCTTGCTGTTCCATCAACTTTAAGACCCAGGCCAATAGGGTTCTTGACGTTGAGAACAAGTAGTGCAGTTGCCATCGCGTCACGATGCATCCACTCCTCAGTGGATGGAGTGAAAGAATAGATGCTGGTAGGTTCAGGGGGAAGGGGCACAGTAAGAGGGGTAGGAGACAGAGGCGCAGTGGTAGTGGTGGTCGTTCCGACGGGATTGACAGCAGAAGCCGCGGGAGGGTTCGGGTTCATAATCGTGCCGTCGAGATAGCCACCCAAGCCACGGGCTTTGGCAAGGGCCATAATCTTGGTTCTAAAACCACTGTAACCCGTACCGTCAAACTTCTCCCCATCTGGGAGGAGCGGTACACTGGACGAGTTAGACATCATGCAACAATATTGCAAATCAAATCTTGAGCCACGAGACTTGTGTGCGAGAGTACTGCTGAAGCAAGTAAAGGCAACGGGGCCGATAACCTGTAAGAAGTATACTCAGACGTGCACACGAGAGGTGAACGGCTATATATTATACCTGTAAGAAGTATACTAGAATATAAATAAGTAACGGAATAAATAAGTATACGGAGAGACATACCTCAGACGTGCACACGAGAGGTGAACGGCTGAGGTACGTCTCGAGGAAGTGAGTCTTTAAATAAGTAAACAAAGCTGTAAAGAAGCTGTAAAGAAGCTGTAGATGGATATCTACATATGGCAGACAATGCGGAAGTTGAACAAGAGCTGTAGCCAATAGGACGGAGTGAGTTGGAAATCAAAGGGGAAGGCGCGTCGAGCCTAGACTCGAAGAAGCTCCAGCTCTGCGGGGTACCGAGCAGCCAGAATATTTGCAGGGGAAGACGGAGATGCCTGGAAGCTATCAGTTGTTGAAGAGTATAGATCAGGTAAGGCTCACTGCGCGTGCTACAACACCGGATGTATCCATGGGGAGAGGCGCGCCATGCCGAGCTTGAGGATAAGCTCGAGGCGTTGGCGCCGGAATGCGGAGCAGAGGAGGAAATGGGGGACGGTCTCCGGGACAGCGCAGAGCGGGCAGTGCGAGGAGGGGGCGAGGCCGAATCAGTGGAGGTATGTGTTGAGGCCGGCGGCAGCGATTCAGCTCGATTCAACGTTTTGACGGATTCCCGGTGGATCCTGACTCAATGAATCGTCATTCGACTCAACGTCTGAAGCGACGCCCGAATCACCCTCCCCAGACTGCTTTGATTTCCCCTAATGGACCGCCATTGGCACGGACAAGCATTGCGATTTTAACACAGAAAAGAATAAGGCATACACATACAGAATGGAATGCCTCACTGATCACGAATAGGTCACTTTCACATGTTATGTTTTGTCCTGTCCTGAGTTTCCATGTTAAATATAAAGAGATTTCAGACTTGCCTGAAAGTAGATTTGTTCCATTTTATGGTGTTTGAGTCTACTTGAAGATCTGAAACTGAACAGAAATGTATTGGCGAACGACTTACTGGCACTGCAAATCAAGGAAGAATTTTCAAAGGTGAGTACTGACAAACTAGAAACGTTGAGGGGTGGACATGTATGAACGAAAATAATTGGTTCAAGAATTTGGGGTGGATTTTACTTTGGTTCCAATTCGCAGAAACAGAGGATCTGTGTATTCCAGTTTAACCTCCGCAATTTGCTCTGTTTCTCCAGTTGGAAATACACAAGCAGAAACGAGATAAGAGAAGTTCCGAAATTCTGTAGGATAGTGGTGGAAGGAGACACCTTTAATAAACCAACAGAACTGGAAGACAGAACCAAAAACAACTGAATGGGTGCTCGAAAGAGCCTCAGAGCGGGAGAGAAAGACTTCACAGAAAGACCCCAAGTGGGCAGTTCATTACTCCACAAAGGAACTCTGTTCATGTGCGAAGGATTTTCAGGGCACAGCATGGCCAAAGGTCGAAATAAACCGCTTTACGGGCAAATAGATAAAATGGTCACCTTGGCAGTTTATTTGGTAGAAAGAAAATCGAATCACCTACACGAGCCTTCAAATGGAAACTAGAAACCTCAATAATTACTGACAATGTCAATAACAAATAAGTAAACATGGAAACGAACAAGCCTGGAGTTAAGGGCGCAAAGCGAATCAGCTCGGAGGCGAGCGCGGAACGCGATGCGGACTCACGGAGTCGGAGGAAGGCTAACTCAGGAGGGACCACGCGGCCACGCACATTTGGGTGCCATCATCCACCGCACCTGGAATGCACGCAACTGAACACATCGGCATAGTGATCTCCTCACAGAACACATAAATTCATCGAAGTTTGAACAGCGTCTGGAGGCCGTATGACTCTGGTCAATTGGAATTCCAATGAAACAGACCACATACAGCAACAGTTATGTTCAGTTCGAAAACACACTGAACTGGCATGACCGTCAGCCTAGGACGTATCCGAGTCTATACTGCGAGGATCACTGAGCCTGGAGTTGAGGAAGCGGCCGTATGCCCAGGGAAATGGAGAAATGGAGACGTTGGTGGGGGCTTGTGCGCACTGTACTTAACTAGCCGGTCAAACGAACGGCGATAATGGTGAACCATAAAACGAGGACGTACAAAAAGAATATCCATTGAATCGAGAATTGGCATGAAAGAGTGTGAAAAAGTGATCACATACATATATTGGTTGACCTATGTTCATGACATGAAGCCCTTTAAGTTGGCCATTTTTGGCATTTTTGGCGCATTTGACGTGAAAAATACTAAAAAATGGCCAAGATTCCGAGCTCAAAAACCTATCGAATTTGGGTGAACCAACATATGTATAAGGTGCTTTTTCTGGCTACTTTTACATAAGCTGTGTTCACTATTTTTCCATATGATACAAATCTACAAACCAAATCTACAAACTCGATTTTTCAGAAAACACCGAATTATTGATCCGGGGGAGTACTCTTATCCATGTAATGCTACCTACCTACAGTAAATCGCCGGTCAATGATACAGACCGGTCGATGATACAAACGGCCTGCAAATCACCAGTTCAAGTTGGGTGACCTAGATATTTTACTCACATCTTTATTTCGTGTCTATTGAGAGTGCATTAGCAGCTTGAGTCGATTCCTCAACATCTGCGTCTTCTAGAAATTCATCATTGACTGAGAAGCAAAAACACCAATTTTGAATCGAACACGGCAGCCTTGAGCTTGGTACAAAATTTATGATTTATTGGGAACAGTCTAATATCATCCAAATGTACACTACTACAACGATATATCCTCGAAGAATGTCCACACACGTCCATAATACACAATTCGGCCATCGAGAGTCGAAAATGATGGGATTGGTGAAGGAACCAAGGTCCTCCGTCGGTGTATTTGGGAATCCATGTCGTGACCAGGACAGCATTTGGGTCCATTCCAGACCTTTAGGATGCTGGCAAACCAGATGCATCCAACCCAAGATTTGGTGTTGTTGACGGTCGAATTTTCGACGAGATCGGGGACATCGAGTGCGTACTCCGCAACGGTCTTCCAGGGTCACACTAACTCAGCAGTTCAGCTGGAAGGATAGCGATGGTGTCGCACTTACCTGGAAGTTGGTCACCTCAATCGTGGATGATGCTCCGATGCGTGCCACCCCCTTTCCCAGCCATTGTTGGTAACAATGGGCCGTGATTTTGGCGGGCATCACATCATGTGACGTATGCGCTGATATTCCATAGCGTCGGGGCTGATGGACTAGAAGCGGAACTTAAAAGGCTTAGAGTGAGGTGAGATGATCGATTAGATTGGCGGAGTTTAAAAAGGCTTCGAACGGACAGACAGACGTAATTTAATAAAGCGGGTAATATGGGATGGATGAGAATGCAATGCTAATAGTCGCATGAGACTCAACAAACTTTAAGCTTCAAGACCCTATATTTCGCGCGCAAGATGCAGAACACCTTAATACCTGTCATCTTCCATGTCCGATTCGAATACTTCTGGAGGGACTTGCTGTAAACGCTGAATAATTCTTTTTTTTGGGGGGGAGGGGGGAGGGTTACATGTGCGATGCTGAAAATAAGTAAACAAGAAATCTTAATTCTCCCAGCTCTCCGTGCAGGCTGCTTCCAGCTCCAACCATCAGCTAGTAGCCAGATAGAGTATTGTATGTTTATCATCCATGGCTGCCTCCCCATTGCCTACGTATTCGCACCTTCGAAAGGGGGATCGGCCACTGACAGCAGTGAGTATGGATCCGGACAGCAGTAAGGAATCGTACCAAAGAAATGATCTTCCATGGTCCCGGCAAGTTCGTCGTACCACTTTGCGAGTGAGGTCAGAACATCTGGCCCATGTTGGCATCGCTCTGAGTTGTAAGTGTTACGAGGACTTGGTTGTACTGGGAGATATTCTTTGAGGGCTTTAATACGGTCCCCCATTTCCGCGATGCTGATAGTCTCTGCCTGTGTTACAGCATTTATCCACTCCGACGAGGTCGCCGGTATACAAATTGTGTTGTGGTAGTCTTCAGAACAAATCGCATGGCGAGGTAACACAATCATGTTCTGTCGTACTTGGCTCCATGACAAGGAGAGCGAGCAAAAACCAGCCAGAATGCGCCGAACATGAACAGGAGCGATCCCGTGCATTGGGAGCTCGGTAGGGTGGAACATATTCGTCGTAGTGGTTGGCATACGGGACAGTTGGATTTTATATAGCGAAGTCAGGAAGTGTCGGTCCTGACTTGTCTCCGCTGCATTCAGAGCATCCGAAATCGGGAGCTCATTTCTCGTGATGCGTCCCAACCATTGAGCTGAAGTTTTTGCCCCTAAATCGCCGGCAAAACTTCTGCGACAAAGATGGTAAATGGCCACGAACTCAGGCGACGATAAGCCCCTTGGATGTTGTTCGATTAAGTTGTCAATAACCAGAAATGCCCAAGTTTCCCATGTCATCATTTGGTATTTATGGGCAAGGTGGGCAACGGCCAGGATGTCCTGAAGATCCGTGATAGGGATCCGGTTTGCCTGCGTTTCATATGCTCTTCGCCCGAGGGTCAGTGTGTATACATTATGCAAGCAATTTACAACTCACGGGGCATAGATATATCTGAATAGGGAGCGGAAGGATCCCTCCTCGTCTCCAATAAGGGAAATCGGCAGCTCGTCGCATGATCCCTCGAGAATCAAATCCGGAGCCTGTGGAAGGGCGAATAATCCAGCAAAGACTGGGGAGTCCCGGATGAAGATGAAACGGTGGATCTTATCACATATCAGGTTACTTCCCACAAGAAGTCAGGATGCGCACTTTGAACAGAGTACCCTCCCGCGCGGATGGTGCAGTCTCCCGATTCGTAGTAGAATTCCGCATCCCGCACCGGTGGAGGTGGAGAGGACTCAGAGTATGAGCTAGCCCGTTTCTGCAGATGAGGCGAAATGGAATGTGTATCAGTTGAATCCATGGCAAATGCCAGTGGGGGGAAGAAAGCAAGGTGTTGAGTCATGTCCAAACAAAGGGCAGTGCTTGCACTGTGCAACCTCGTTTGCCTCGGCACCTCGGCAATGAATCTCTCCGGTGGAATTCAAAACCGCGTGAAAACCGAAGCCTGGTTCCAAGCCGGCCAAACTTGCTGCCTCCAATCCCAAAGCTTCCAAGACGGCTGCGTCTAAGCAAAAGGCCTCAAAGCCTACATCCTAGTCGAGGACCTGAACCACAAAGTGGACCACCGCCAAGACGACGAAGGCTGCCCTCCATTGCCGCCGGTCTCTCTGCATGACATCGGGAAGACGTTAAAGGATCTCCTCCGACCGCGTGTGGTACGATCCTCGGCATCGAAATCGACATCGTCCTCTTTACGGTTGCCCCTCTCTGCCGATAAACTCGCTAGAGAAATCTCTGATCTGGTCGAGCACATCATCCTCCCTCGTCGAGCTCTAGTCCATTGTCTCGGGCCCGTCTCCAGCGACAGCTCGCAATGAACTGGTGCACTCATCACGCAGTCCTCCGATTCAGGGACACCCGGTTGGGTTTTCGGCACTCCATTTTTGGTGAGTCGCTCCGGGAGATCATTTATCGGTCGGTGTAATGTATCTATTAGAAGAACGTCTACTCCGTATTGCGTCAAAATCCACCGGCGGTCGGGTTCGCGGAGTTGTCGACGGCGGCGGGTGGAACCGTTTAGTCATGCCCTTTGAACTTGTACAGCCGTTGTCTCATTCATTTTGACAGCGATACCCAGTTCAACATCAGCGAATGGATCGTTTACAAATTTTTCTGCCCCGAAGAGATCACAACTCTCCTCGCGAAGCTGGCGTACGATGTGTAGAAAATTTTCGATGCGATTCCCATGTTCTGCGTGGACGCGCCTGTGCCTGCGACGTAGATTTGTGGTGGTTTCATGCATGCACTGTGCAAAGTGCAAAGGGACGACATGCAACAGCTCGGCCCCCCGCTGAACGTGCGCGTGTAGATGGCCCCGTACACGTCGCACAATATAGGATTGACGGGCTTGAGCTGTATAAGAAACCTGGGGAGGTGGTGAGGAAGCTAGGAAGAGAGGACGGCCGAGTATAAAAGAACAGTGTTGGGATTGACCGGGTCAAACAGGGGTCAAAAAAATTTGACCCACAGCTATAACCTTTAACTGCTGAGCAGTGACTTGCCAAACTATTTTAAACTTTTTTCACCAGCCTTGTGGGATATACATGAAGTCAAGAGTTTTGTGGTCTCCTGCTCTCAGTTCAAGTGCCGGTCAAATTGGCTTGACCCGGTCAATCCTAGACTCGAGCCAGTACCAATCGCGCGAAGATCAAAGACAGTCGTTTGATTAGTGAGCGATCGGGACTGGAAGATAATCACGCGTTTTAGCACAGGCGGAAGTTGCCGAGCCGGAATAAAAAACTTAGAGAAATTTCGGCGAGGGTCTGTGACAAAGTTCCGCCATTGTAAAACTGTAAGAGAGAAAGTTGTAGAGCTTGGAATTCTAGGGCTTCCTATGTTTTCCGATTTTTGAAATTCTGAGAATTGACCTTTATATTGTCAAATTACTTCTCCCACTCCTACTCAGGGGTTACACCTAGATTCCGCTGCGCATCCCTCATCCCTGTGCCAATGGTCTTCAAACGAAAAAAGGACCACCCAGACGACGATGCCTACGTCCCAGAAAGGCCTAAAAACCGCCGCAAACTCCACAATATCCCTGCCCAAAGAGCCAGTAGCGTCCCATTATCTCCCGCAATAGAGCCGGATCCTGGCTACTACACGCCCAACAGGGCCTCTACACCCCAACCGGAAAACCTTCTCCCCCCGCTACCGTCTATCCCGTCGCTTCTAGGTCTTTCACCGCAGCCCATGGGCTCGGCAAGTCCCCATACACCCCGCCGCCGAGCGCGCTCAATGGATCCTCCTTCCTCCCCGATGTCCTCTGTCATCGACGAGACACCAGTAAAAGACCCTCGAGGTCGTCCTGCATACACCCCGCAGACCCGCAAACTTGCGTCGACTGTCCGCCTCTTCGACGGGAGCCAGGATACACCCGGTCGCGAGGCCTATCAGCAAGCTTACACTCAGCTTACGAAGAAAAAGGCAGACGCTGCGGCGGCGCAAGCCCAGGCAGCTGCGGCCGTGGCTGCCCAGAAGGCAGCAGAAAGGGCGAGGGAAGCAGAGGAGCAGGCGCGGAATGCTGCTACCCTTGCAGCCGCTGCGCAGAAAGAGCACGATGCTGCAAACACTGTCAAGGCCCAGAAGGTCTTGAGCGACGTCCTCAAATCGGAGAAGGAAGGCGGGCATAATTTTGAAGACATGGACGACTTCTTCCGAGGTGTCTTTCGACCCGGCGGAGATCAATATACCTCGCGGAAAATTACCGCGTACGTCCAGAAGCATGGTGCCGAGCTCGCGAGGACCATATTGGCACGCTCAGAATCTGCAAAAGAGGACTATATTTCGACGGAACTGGCTGAGATTTACCAACGGGAAGGCCGTGCTATTCAAGACGTGTTGACCCGCAACTCCACGACGACAGTAATATTATTGAAATAATTTTTGATGGCCCAGCTTGCCGTGGGACTCGAGGAGGCCGCTCCGTGGCTGTGGAGAGCATTGGTGGTCATTTCGGAGCCTGACAAAAATACGCGTGCGGAGAGAGCCGGTGAGACTCGAAAACACAAAGGCCTCGTATGTATCATACCTTTTACATTCACCTGTCGTCCCCTGACCAGTTTCACAGGTCTTCACGACAATCTGCGCGCTTATCAGCCTCATGCGGTCGCAGAAGGCAAACAACTTCCAGCTCGTTATTGGCCTGTTCCTGCTGGGTTCGGGAGCTTCCAAGCGAGAAATAGAGGTTCTCGCGCACACAGGCTTGTCCATTTCATATAGCACCATCACTGAGCATGTTAAGGGCCTGTCGAAGGAAGGCATGGTGCGGATCCGGGAGCTGGTGAAGGAGTGCATGTGCCAGATTGTCTGGGACAACCTTAACATTGCATTCCGCGTAGCAGCCGAGCGCCTGAAAGCAAAGAATCATTTCGATAACGGGACGACAGCCACAGTCATACCTGTATTCGATCCCGCTACCGGAGGTAACGCTCGACATGGCACTTTGCCGTTCTCGATGAAACCTCCGCGGGAACGCACATTGCCGGTCCTTGACTGGACTGCGGAAGACACGCTCCCCTCACCACAAAGTGCGGAGGAGCTCTCGAGGTGCTGCTTCTGGCAGTTGAAGCGTCTGGCTCTCGAACACATCCCAGGTATATCCGACAGCCTAAAGAAGGCACTTGAGGAGTGTCCCGAAATATTCCAAATCCCGCTACACAAAACCGAGCAGTATCCCTTACCAGCAATGAATCTCGACGAGTCGAGCTTGGAGGGGACTCTTGAAGTGTATTTCACCATTCTCCGCCACCTGGGACTCGACGACGAGGCTCTGGAAGCCCACGGATTGATGTTCGATGACGGTGACCTCCTGACAGACTCGTTGAAGGAGAAGGTGAAGCTCGTCGACACCTTATAAAAATATTCTGCTAACTGTTTCTGAAAGATTGAATCAGCGCGACGAAACAGTACTACTCCAATCGCAAGCATGCGCGCATCCGTGCGTCGCTGGGGACTTTTCCATGCCGAAATGGCAGGAGGACGGCTCACCGTCAATGAGCACTGGGGAAAGCCGAGTTCGCTCTGGGCGGGTGGGTTGTGGTGATTGCATTTCGTTTTGCACAGAGAATCAAATCGAAAAACGCATTTGTTTTCGTGCAATATTTTGGACTGCGGTCACAAAGACGATCGAGGTGCAGTCCAGTAAGCAGAGTTCTTTCAGTAATAGAGTAGAAAGACACATTTAATTTTCGTGTCAACCGGTATATTTCTGAGTAGCAGACGGCCCTCCCCTTAGAATGAAAGCCAAAGGCTCAATGAGGCAACGGGGAATCTGAAGGGACTGTTTTGCTTAGAATTGCGCTGGCTCTCACCACTCAATCAAGCTCAAGAAATTAGGTCTACACCAGTTTCTTTGTTCCAGCCCCCAATTTGTTCTGGGTCAAATCTCCTGGAAATTGGCGACAACTTCCTTGGAAGACCTTCAAATCATCTTAGCATCTGCACAATTTGCGGAATACTGAACAATTTCGTTCAAATCAGCAGTCACGCGTCACGCAACCCCCTGTCGATCACGAACTTTGGTCGAGGTCATGCGTCACTCGGGCCTCTGTCGAACCTCCAAGTGGTCACACAGGCCCCAAATTGCCTAAAAAAAAAAAAAAAGGCAAAAAAGACAAAAATTTCAGTTCAAATGCCGAAATTTTCGAGGTGTCACGCAGAAATTCGGCGGCTGCCGAAATGTCGAATAGGTAAAATGGGTCACGCGTCACACCCCATGTCGATTTGAATGAAATTGTCCAGTATGTCGGAATGTTGTGCATGGTATGGTTTTGTTATTCAGCCCCCTACTTGTTCTGAATCAAATCTCCTGGTAATTTTGTGAACAAACCAAACCAAATGACAAAGGATAGAAAGTAAGGAATGTGTGGTCGCTGCAGGCTTGCCGGCCAAGGCCTTTTACATTTCCAGACTCGGCACGTGGATGGTCTGTGCGCATCAGACCAAACACCGACAATGTTGGTGGCACTTGCTCGTTTGTCTTTCTATTCCTCCACCTTCCTCATTCCCTCTCATTTTTCAAGCACCTCTTTCAAACACTCTGAAGCAAGCAGGAGCAAATGTAACAAACTCCGACAACATCTTTTCTGAGAAACATGTCCAGAGCTTCCACAGAACACGCCACTGACAACGATGGCGTCCGGGGCAGCGATTCGCGGAAACCAGTCGCCGAATGACGCAAATTGGGATGAACCAAGCGTAGCCGGGTCCTCCACCTCGCAAAGTGACCGTCTCAACAAGACTTCAAGTCCAACAACACCTCACATTCCGCACAAGCCAGACGCATGTCCGCAATTCCAGTCACTTTCCGCTTCAAGTACGCGAAACGCTTGCTGGGTCTCGTTGCAAGGTTCCGCAATGTGTTCAAGCCCAATTTTCTGCGCTCAGGATCTGAATCACAAGTTTGCCTGAACCATTGTCAATGCCCTTCTGAACCTGCTTGCTACACTCAACACTCCTCAACTAAGCCACCCAGCTCTATCAACATCCCTTCAGTCCCGGACTCAGAAGGCATTCAATAGATCCGTCGGCTGCTATCATTTGCGTCGTCAGCGTTCTAGCGTCCACGTCTGTACCACCGGGACGAACAAGCATGGTCGCATTGTCTATGTCAGTATATGGCTGTTCACGTCATTCTGAGTACACATCTATTTGATACATCTTTGATACTTGATCTATGTATATCTAGTGGCATATGGTAGCATAGCCTAAATTCATCAATTATCTTCTACCCCCCCACTTCGTTTGTGCCCTCCCTGTGCTCCTGCACCCGCACTCAAGTAGCTCCTTGTTCATTGCGAGCTCCATTGGCTTCTAGCCTCCCCGGTATATTTTCTGATAGTCTATATGGGTGCCGGAGTACTGCGTAGCCATTATCATTTGTTTCGTTGTTTAAAAGGCTTTCAATATATTCTATTTTATTCTGCATTACTGGATTGGACAAAGTAAGGTTGCCAGAATGCCCATGAAACATGAAGAAAATGCTACAACAACATCTCGTAAACATTAGACCTCGAGAAATGCTCGTGGGATTGGACACTTTTTGTTCTGACAATGTTTCGACAAACGTTGTGGGAATGTCCAGCCATCAGACATCTGTCAAACACTCTTCCCAAACCGCGGTGTACCGGTCTAGATTACCTCGACCTTGTTTGGACTCTAGCAGTAAAAGAGATCATACCTTTGCGTCGCGTTTGCCCCCCGTGGACGATCCGCTCCCCACTTCGCACAACTCTGTTCAGCTGCGGCTGTCCCAGACGGCCAACCACGCACAGCCACCTTGAATAAAAAAACTGGGAGTTTTGGCCCGATCAGATAGAAACCGGTTTATAACACGCATTGGCTTGGCTTGGCCTGGCTTCGGCCGAAGCCATAGCTTGCGTAGACAATTTGTGTTTGAACCAAGTTTCAACAGTTTGATTTACAACTAATCTACCGACATATTGGGTTCGTAATTGTCAGGAGAGTCGTCAAGGAAGCAGAGACGTAGGGCGCTGTTTATATTGCTGGCTTGTAAACACGTTTATAAACAGGTTTTCCACGGCCAAAGCCAGCCAAAGCCAAGCCAAAGCCATAGCTTTCAGGCCAAGCCAAGGCCGGAAAATCACTAGCGGTGCCTATACTTACTGGGTGACAGACGAGTCCGACTCGGACAAGGAAACCCCAGCCCGTTGTGGCTCCCCTTTGCGCACCCAGATCTACTATACATCGCGTACTCCGACTGCCCCAAATCCTGGCCCATCGCGCCCTCGTATCCGATCACCGACTCCTCCGCACCCTGCGACTCCATCCATGCGGTGCTCGCTCCTAATACTGGGGTGGAGCTCACCGTCACACCGAGCCGTCCTGGCGCCGCCCCCTTTTCCTTCGTCATCAGCCGTCCGCAAGCTGACGAAGGAAATGCGGGTGAGCACTAGATATCTATACACTTCTTGGACTCTTGTCTTGCGTCGTCGAAACCGTACATCTTGGCTTGTGTCGACCCTTCCCTCACATTCTTTGCATGAGCGTACCTCTCCCTTTACAGTAATACTTTGCCAAGTACTCATTTGTTACAGAACTTAAGAGTCGTTCTACAGCTGCGGCACACGACGTAGTGCGGCGCAACGGTGGTTGTCCAGGGGTCGGCCTCGAGCACGGCGCGATGCTGCATCAATGAAGAATTGAACTTTCCGCCATGAATTCAGCCTTTTCAATGTACAAAAACACTGCCTGAATGAAAAGGCAACTGTTATCTTCATGGAACGGCAAAATAATGGAAAAATGTCAATTTTCCTGAACAAAATACTCAAAGGGTTCGGACATGTTCGAGCGGAAATCCCCGAACCCCGAACCGGACATGAGGTCCGGTTCGGGTCCGGTTCAGGTTCAGGATCGGTTCTGAACCCGACCCGGCAACACTAGCTCAGCCGTCTTCATTGTCGCCCTCCTCGTCCGACATGTATGGGTCTAGCTCGTCCTCGAGGGTGGGGAGGAGCTCTTCGCGTCGTGGTTTACCTGACTTGGTAAAGGCACCAGACTCCTTTAGGAATACAGCCAGAGCTGAAATCCCCTCTTTTGTGCCCAATAATTCAGGCAGGAATAAGTAGCCTTATTTATCGTAATTTACCGTAAAACGTAAATCACTGGGTCCCGTGCGGCATCCGAATGGTGCCCATCACGGCCTTTGATCGCCGGTTTCGACGCCGGCTAAGGCTCGCTTAGCTCTCAAGCGGCGGCAAGCAAGCGGCAAGCCTTTACGAGAGACTGCACATGGTAACACGTCGCGTCCATGGCGCGTGCCCGGCACGCCGTCGTCGTTCGCCGCAGGCTCCACGCAGCAAGCCCCCGCGACTCGCCTGTGTAACCAAATCGAAGTGTCGCATCAAACGCTAGGGCCGCACGCGACACCTCAACGCGACTCCTTTTGCCTTCACCCATGCCTTGCCCCCTCGTCTTTAGGGCTCCCAACCGCCCATCCCGTTCGACGGGATGGGCAGCTGACGGCCGTTTTTGGCCGAACCCGTCCTGTCTCCCGTCCCGTCGGAGAATTTTCTGGAGCGCTCTACGGACGGGACCCGTCCGTGCGACGGGTGACGGCCGTTTCGAACGGGTGATTTCTGGTCAATTTCTGATGGTGGCAGATATACACGAAATAATTTGCAGCGAGTCGGAAATAGTAGTAGGACACATATGTAACAGATCAAAGTACAATGGACGCCTCTGATTCAAGTTGTTCTAAAGCGTTAACTACCACATGTAAGCTTTCCTTGACAAACATGAGAGCTTCTCTCGTCTCAGCAAACTTTAACTGGCCCGGAACCATTAATTGTATTAGGCTGTTTCCCTGCATCCATAATTCCATCCTGTGCAGCTATCTCAACTGTTACAAGCCATATGTTGTGTTTGTCTGCTGAGGACTTATGCCTCCTTAGTGGTCTGTTCCGAGTGAAATAAAATATTTCTTGACTGTAGAAAGCACCGGGGTACGCTGTAGAGTCTCTGGGACCACACAAAATGCAACCCAACTCAATACAACCCGCGATTTCGACGTGTTTGTCTTGGCGGGTGTAAATCACGTGAGATCAATTTACAGTAAAATGATCGGAAATAAGTACTTAGTTCATTTAGTCACACTTAGTTACCACTTCAGGCCCCTAGGAAGTGCTATTTCACATGTTTTGGGCCAGGTCTTACGGCTGACAGCTTAAACTAACACGGTGATACAGTTGTGGACAAACAAAGTCCGCAAATAGCCTGTAGCCCCAACAGGATTTGATTTTGACCCAATTTTAATTTTCCTGAACTCAGATTGAGCCAAAGAGTCCAAAAAACATGCTCCGAAGTTTTTCTTACGACAAATGACAGACCGCCAAATTTTTGGCCTGGATCCAATTCTCAGATTTATGATCAGAAGAGGCGATTGGCAAAAAACAGATTTTTCAAGGCACAGCCACATTATGTCATTATGTATGTCATTATGTCATCTACCTGTAGAGTTTTCAATTGCACCCTCTGATGTGACTTCAATTGCATTAAAAGCACGGTTCAAAACAGAATGGTGGTGTTTCATCTTCTTCACAGCCCATTCTGCTGCTGTGCCCGTCAAACCTCTCAGGCAAGCATCCATTAATCAGGCATGTGACCAAGAAAGATTATTGTATTGTGCCACATCCACTCAATAGATTTTCAAGATTCTTTCGGAATCAGGTGCGATTCAACGAGGCGTATCAATTGCGCATTTTTTCATAATTTTCCCACGACTTTTAAGTGTCCGTCAAAATTTTGAGCGGTCCGGACATTAATTGATGATTTGCCGACCAACGGCTCGACAGAATCACTTAATTTTTGGATAGATGTGACCGCCTTGAGGAGATCAATCAATCCATACGCTTATCTCGGCTAAAAAAATCCAGTTTTTTTTGGTGGACTTTGTTTGTCCACAACTGTAGATGTCAGACAGTTCTAGACACCAATGACTTGTAATATATTATTTTTTCTACACTAGCATGAACCCGTGCTTCGCTACGGTCTGGATGAATGAATCTCAGAAGCTTGGATTTGCTCCACCCGAATCAACCGGCAGCCTGCAGCTCAACAAAAGTGATCAAATAAAATTCAAAACATGTTTAAGTTCACTGTATTCCCATTCATCAGTATGGACACTCGTCACCAACCTCTGGTTGATTCCTCGTGTCCCCCGTGTCCCCCATGTCTGCATCCATTAAATATTATAATTGACACGCCAAATGATTACCATAAATAATCTTGGCACTGCAGTCAGCTTTTTTCAGCTGCAGTTGGTTTCTCATGTTTCCTGTGTGCTCAAGCCTAGTAAATGATGTTGAGAGAATAATCATAGCTGGAAGTCCAGCAGGCTTTGTCTAGGGCTGCACGGCGCACGCCGTCCCGTCAACGGGCACGGCAGTCGTTTTAAAGGGTCTGTCACGTGGCGGCCATCAGTTTGCTTGTCGGAACTACTGAGTACGTTCAAAAGTTGTGGTCTAAAATGTGTGTTAGGCTTACATTTGCGTGAAGCATGCCTTCCCAAAGATCACATCATATTTTTTTTGACAATTTATGGTGTGTTTTCAGGACCTGTCTACCCGTCAACAGCCGTTCTTGACGGGAACAGCCATCAAAAGTACAGTCGAAGAACCTGACGGGACGGGTCAGGATACCCATCGAGCCGTCCCGTGCAGCCCAAGAGCCTTCATGTTCCCTGCCGTTCCAGATTGTGGGTGCAGGCCTAGATACAGGGAATGTATGCAATTAATGCATACATATCCCATGTGTGACAACAGTCGGCCTGCACAGAAGTAAGTAAGCAGAAAAAGTAGCATGAAGCAAGCAGCAATTTGTTTGCAACAAAACATCGTCGGAAGTAGTGTCGGAGTTCATCGGACATCTCGGCATAGCTGCCGGACCGAAGCTTTGACGTTTGTCTGTATATGGTGCTCGGCAACGCTGCCAAAATTCGGTGATGGGAAAGATGGTATTACCGCATTTGGACATTAGCCGTGTTCTGCCCCTATTTACGGTCTTTTGCTTTCATCGCACTGCAAAACAGAACTCCATTGTCGTGCCGCCTATCGGAAAATGTTGGCAGTATGAAATGTGTGATCAATGATTGCAAAAAATCCTGTTTTTGCGGATTGGAAATAGAAGCTCTGCATCAAGTGCTATTGGGCATTCTAAGTCTGAAAATATTCATTTCAGGCGGGACAAGACAATAATTACAGATCTGCCAAAACAGCACTATATCTAGGGACCATGCCAGCATATTTCTCCATACGAAGCCATCTTCAAAGTGCCTGTAGCAAGAGTTCTGTTGAGTGACCACTCTGTGTGCCATCGTCGGAGTTTGAAATCTGCAGTGCATTGCCGAGTACCACTGTATAACCTGATTGGCTGACGATGTCTACACGTGACAGCCTTCATTTGTATAAGTAAATATCTGGGATGTCTGGGATGTCTAGCTGTGAGAAACGGGCGTCCCAGAGTAAAGACGCATTGGCGTCGACGAAGCGGGAGAGGGAGAGAATGACACGCAACAGCGGCAAACTTTTTACGTCACGGTCAAGTCTTGACGTTTGTCTGGATAACCTGATTGGCTCGCTAACTACTGCTATCATTTGTATAAGTAGATGTTTTTGTCGTTTGAAGCCAACCACACATTGAATGCAGTGTTCTGGTTGCTGGGGTGGATCGAATTTGAGTACTGGTCGCCCTTAAGGATGGATTTACTGTTTCCTGTTAACAATTGTAAACAAATTACCAGTAGGAAATATTCACGGTGGAACAACCACGTGATCCATACGCAATATGCGAGACTGATGATGATCGCCATGCAGCGCTGGCTACAAATTGACAGTGGACAATGTGTTGGACTGAATGGTAAAGGCAATTCAGGATACTAACCGCGATCTTGGAATCAGGCAAACGAGACGGAGCAAACGAGGACCGTTTGGGAAACCAATTCGGAGTCTGACAGATACATTGGCGGGGGAGACAGGGACGATAAGGAGAAATAACGCAGTAAACTTGGGAGCATTTCTGTAAAATTACACTTTTGACAATTGCCTGGTGTAAAGTTCAACATTTAGATCATATGGTCGCAGAAGTCAAATCCATGCTCTTCCATGTGCGGTGTGTAACATGCGTTGCGCTTCCCAGTTTGCGACTGAATACTGGCTACACATACGATTTCCCCCCTCTCATGCGACGTGCCAGCGTCATATCTTTCGGTTGAATAGTTACGCGTTTTCCGTGAATGGCAGCCAGATTCGTATCCTCAAACAAGGATATCAGATATGCCTCTGCTGCTTCCTGCAGGGCTGCGAGGGCCGATGATTGGAAGCGCATGTCCGTCTGCCAGTTTGAGGTTAGTGGTGATCAACTGGTTTATTAGTAATTCGAGGAAACAGACCTTGAAATCGCCTGCAATCTCTCGGACCAATCTTTGGAATGGAAGGCGACGTATCAATAGTTGGGTACTTTTCTGATATTGTCTGATTTCCCGCAGAGCAACGGTTCCTGGCCTGAACCTATGCGGCTTCTTAACTCCCTGAAATGTCACAGACAATGTAAGTCACGGTAAAAGGTCGAGCAAGGGATAAAATATTGAAAGAAGTACTTACTCCTCGACGTTCTTTGGATGCTACATCACCTGCAATTGTGGCAACTGCAGTTTTGTTGGCCAGCTGATTCCGGGGTGTCTTTCCGCCGCTGGATTTCCTCGCTGTTTGCTTAGTGCGCGCCATATGTACCGTCTGGTGTAAGTTGGGGCTCTTTCCACCTTAATAAATACGACGACGGGGTCTGCTGTCCAAAGGTCTCCGACGGAATTCGGGATCCGTCCGAATCGTCGTTCCTCTCCCTCCTCGGCCCTTTCAGATTTTTCTCGGAGACGCCTGCGAATAGTGAATTAGGGTGTGAGTGAAAATATTTCATCCGGAAATCCTCCTCGACGCACCTCATTGGCAAGCATTTCGAGATACGCAGAGTCCCTGTCCCCCACGTCCTTTGCGTGCGGTTTCAGCCCCATTCCGAATTCCGGACCCCAGGGAAGCTTTCACCATCGTCCGCATCCATGTTCTCAGCATCTTCTCCTCGAGAGCTCGTCCTCGTCCTCGTCCTCCTCCTGCTCTTGAGTTGCGTGTTCGTCGGTGTATTTGGTATGTGGAACGGCGTCTGTTAGTGGGCTCTGCCGCAAAGCGCGCTATAATTGTTATAGAGGCTAGCGAGGAGACAAACGAGAGCGACGACAGTGAGAGTGGGGGGGGAAGGAAGAAATATGTTTGAGATTGTTGTGGTGCCATCAAAACAAACCATCTTTGTGCCCACGTGCAGGTTTTGATCCAACGGACTTCGGATGGACTTGGAAACATTTCTTTTCCATGTCGATCCTTGTGTCGCCTCTTGTCTGTATCAGGCTATTGATCCAGGAACTTGCTGTGATTCAATATCTGGGCTCCCAAAGACAATGGTGTCAAATCAAGTGATTGAATGGCTGATCTCGGTTTAACATAAATCACAGCCTGGAGACACAGGAGTTCCTGTTTCACATAATTTGATCTTTACAATGTAAGCATCGTTTGAGAATAAAATATTGCACTTTGTGCCTCAGCGAGGCATACTATTGCGGACTGCCTAGTTGGCCGAACTAGCTAGTTGGCCATTTGGAACAATAGAAGACTGTTGGCTTGCATATAGCCCAAGTTGTGTTTTGTAAGAGAGAATGGGACCTCTGACGCTTATCTATGTCAAATATGGAGGCGGAGTGCCGTGTTTGTGTACGTCCCAAAGGGTGAAATATGCCGACATTTGTTCAAAATGTTGAAAAATGCCGGATTGCCAGGAAATGGATCGGTCCTTGAAAAATGTTTCCAAATTTCGAACATTTCTTGAACAATTCTTGAAATCAAACCAATGGAAACAGTTCAAGTCAAGACATGTGGCCTGCATTTTGAAAAGCATGATCTGGGGCACATTGAAATAGCCTCTATTGCGCCAGGTCATGCTTTTCAAAATGGCAGCCATTTGAATCCACCTCTATTTCGTCAGGTCATGCTTTTCAAAATGGCAGCCATTTGAATCCACCTCTATTTCGTCGGGTCATGCTTTTCAAAATGCCCACCATTTGAATGGGGTGAGAGGTGTGTTCAAATGGCAGGCATTTTGAAAAGCACGGCCTGACATAATAGATGTGCATTACAATGGCAGGCATTTTGAAAAGCATCACCTGACACAATAGAGACCTTGCGGTGAGCCACGGTAGCCACCCGGTGGCTCCCGAGGCATGCGGTGGTGGGTGGCTCCACCGCCACTACGCAGGGTGACGTCATCCAGTGGCTGACCCCGGTGACGTCTGGTGGCGCGTTTTGGGTGGGATACTCCTCATTTGAGGCGCCACCGGCACCGCATGCCTCGGAAGCCACCGGGTGGCTACCGGTGGCTCACCGCAAGGTCTCTAATAGAGCTGCATTCAAATGGCTGCCATTTTGGCAGTTTTAAAGGTGTGACCTGAGGTGCATTCAAATGGCGGGCATTGTCCAAAGCATGACCTGACGCAATAGAGGTGCATGCATTCAAATGGCGGGCATTTTGAAAAGCATGACCTGTTGCAATAGAGGTGCGTTCAAATAGCGGGCATTTTGAAAAGCGTGACCTGACACAATAGAGGTGCATTCAAATGGTGGGCATTTTGAAAGGCGTGGCTCTTGCCTTGATGGACTCAAATTGCTAGTACACCTTTAGTTACGCAATATGAAGCGGGGATGCGATGACTGAATTTAAACGTGTCCTCTCCTTAATGATCTGGAGCAGCCTGGTATCGTTGCTTTGGCCTTCAGCTGCGAGTTGAAAGATAGTTTGACTGTGTAAGCGGCAAAACAGCTAGGTAGAGCGTACACAATATGAATGGGGGATGCAATGACTGACTTTAAATGTGTCCTCTCTTTAATGACCTGGAGCAGCCTGGTATCGTTGCTTTGGCCTTCGGCTGTGAGTTGAAAGATGGTTTGCCAGATGAAAAGGGCTATTGTGTAAGCAGAAAAAACGGCTACGTAGAGCGTTAGGACCCAAAGCGGCCACCGAAAGAAAAAGACTTGCTCCTCTGAGGGTTGGATCTCCTTGTTCAGAATCTTCTCACATTCCTCTATGCAAGTATCCATTTCATCGACAGTGGCCCGCCTTCCTTCCGGTTTGGCATGGTTCGAGTATTTCACATGAGACGCTTCCATTGGAATCCTTTGCCAAGATTGCTCAGTACATGACGGCAATCTGCTCGTATTTGAAGAGTTTTGCCCCCATGTCTCGAGCATACTCCAAAATTTCCTTCGACGGTCGGGGCATGTGGCGGAAGGGTGAGATTGTTTGAGTTTGTTTGCAGTGGGTAATGGACAAGACACCGTTTTGTGGAAAGCCAGAGAGCGTGATTAACTGTACCGTTGCGATTGTATCCCCGTGGAGCTATGATCCGGCTCCGAACCCGTGAGTCACGATCTTGACGGCCCCTCGGGTTCCTGTTTATACGATTCACACCGGATGGACCGGGACGGCTCGCGCGCATTTTTGGCAACATGGATGCGGTTGTGTCTTCCTCTGGGTTTCGTCTTCCTTCCGATTTCTCCTTGTCTCGTTTCCATTTTTTGTGTTTCCTTTCGCTCCTTCTCGCGTTCCTTGCGTTGCCTCCTCCTTGCCTTTATATTCCCGCCGGTCCATTGACGCTTGTCACAGAGCACTCGACGCCGACGCACCATCATTGACCTGCACCCCGCTCCCGCTGCGGCACCACCCACCCCACCGCCCTCCACCTGTCCTTCATTGCCTTCCTGCACGTCTTCTTCATTTTCCCATTTCCTCTTTCATTCACCTCCCGTCCCGCCTCCTCAACGTCGTCCACTTGTCTTCCCCGCGCCTTTCGCCCTCCGTATCCTTGCCCTGACTCTCCCGGTGCTCCGTGCATCCATCCCTGCAATATATTTCCCTCCCATGCGACATAATCCATCCCTCCCCGGCTTCCCGCTCTTGGCATCCGGATTGAAGATTTTTGGACCACTGCCACCATCGATTTGTCGTCGTCGACGGCGATTGTGCCTCGTACACACTTATATGCATGCATGCTGTGCTATCACCACTTCCTGCGGCCCACGTTTTGCCTACCTCTCCTCGGCACGTACTAATTCTTATCGTCTCTCGGTCCCTCTACATTTCACTCACAAAGCTTCATTTTGCGTGGGCCTTCATCCCACGGTATCTACTGTACCAAGCCACACTTCAATATGAATTATTTCCCCCACTGGCACCCTCGTTCCGACGCCTCATGGACTTCGTTGCCTAATGTCTTGTCGATGCCTCATACGTTCATATCTTCCTTGCTATGGATGAAATGCTGGGATCGGCATTTGGATACCCAACCACTCCATGTGGAGGCATATGCTAGCGTCGCCGTTCATAGTTCACGGATCCTGTGAAATGAAGAGTTAGATTTACACCTCATCCATGGTTAATCAATCACCTAGTCACGAAGCTTCGATTGAGACGTGAGTGGAGAAAGTATAGTGGTGAGCGGCAGAAGAAGGGAAGAGATGGTGGGTGAGGGGAAGAGGCGACGAAGACATCACCAAAAGAGAAGTCGGGATGCGCACTTTGAACAAAGTACCTCCCATGCCAATGGTGCAGTCTCCCGATTCGTGGTAAAATTCCGCATCTCGCACCGGTGGAGGCGCAGAGGACTCAGAGCATGACCTAGCCCACTTCTTCAGGGGTAGAAAGCAGGGAGCTTTTTGAGATTGGTCCCCACGATCAATTTCCCGATATAGTAATCGTTGCACGTGATGTCCGTGTCCTCCGAAAACTGTTTTTCCTTCACTGCGTTCAAGCCCCCCGTAGATGGAGGGCCTGTCTACCCAGGTAGACGTAGGGTAGACGGACCTGTCCGGCTACCTCAGTATATGTTGTGTACATGTACCTAGTTCACCTGAGTCTACCATCTGTCTACCCAGTAGATGGGGGTAGACAGACCCGGGCCGAGGTAAACCGACGTAGACATAGTCAGGCTGACATTGACATCAGTTTCGCCAGGGAACGGTTGACGCGAATGCCACGGTGAACTGTAAGGGAGTTAAGCACCACAAATGTTGAAGGTTCTTTGATCCGATGGCTACTGCTGTCAACGTATATGCATATGTTTGGCGATGCCGTGATTCCGATGGCGCGTTTCCTCCGAGTCGCTGGCTCATTCTTCTCTGGCTTTCCTCGGACTTGTCTAGGGACCTTGGGACCTCCCGAGTCTCTTGTTCATTGGCTCGCTTGTCTGGTCCTTGAAATTAGCAGTGTAAGTTCGGATGGGGTATGTCTCTGGTAATAGTTCTGATACATAACATATCCAAGATTTAAGTTAATTGGCCCAGTATTCATTGTAGTGCAACTGTTCTAATGGAAACCACGATTTTTCGGGAGAAATTCCATTACATAATTACATCAAAAAAGCCGGTACTCGATCCCCTGCGGATTTTCAGTGCGAGTCGAACGCACCTACTCCCGAAGGATTCTGACCAGAATTGAGGTCATGGTGAGTGTTCTAAGCAAAATGTTGCAAAAAAAAAAAAAAAAAAAAACCGGTCCGCGCCTTATGTACCGCAAATAGCTGTAATAATGGGACCAGTGGCAGACTGCGTCGCCCAGAAAAGGGAAAACAATCCACTGCTAGGACTCTTGCAGTGTTCTTATGATACTCTTGGGCTACCTGCAAAACTTTGTTTGCAGCTATCAGCCATCCATTTGCGCAATGCAAAAAAAGCCCCTGCTGCAGCGCAAAGTCACTAATGGAAATGTTGGGGAGACTTACGACCGACAGAGCGTGAGGCCGTGATCTTGTTTGAATTTCTGGTCTTAGGGAGGATATTTGAAGGTATTTATTAACCATAGCAGGGAGGTCGACACGTAAAGTGAAAAATTGTTTCCGGAATGCCGCACACACGTGCGAGGAGGCGGGCGCGATGCGGAAAGAGGCCACCGTCATGAGCACAGCCACAAGACGGCGCCGAGCAATCGCGTTGTAGAGGGCTGAGTTTGAGTCTGCAAAAAGTAACTTATGAAAAGTAACTTGTGCGGAACTTGCCCCTTTCGGCAGGCGTGCCGCAAGTCAACTTAAGTTTTCCCACGGGCTGCAAAATCAACTTGTACTAACTTGGCAGGTCACCTACCTGTCTTATCTCTAAATCTTCCAGAAAACCATTTCAAACCCATCCTATCTTCCAAGAATTGGGTCCTGAATACTGTACTATAACGATCAATTCGACAGTCACGCGTCACGCGAAGAAATTACGACCCCGGCGATAATTCTTTCTCGATTTATGAGATTTCTTTTCGGAAAAAAATTGTTACGGTCGTGTCGAATTGATCGAAATAGTACAGTAGCTGCAAATGGCGAATCCAAGCAAACTGCAATACGATTAATGATGTTAAGTCATCCTATACATGAAAAGACAATTGACAGATTATCACGTGGAGCACGTGATAAAGTCACGCACATTGCACGTGTTTGTCCCACAA
>JARKIC010000716.1:0-206091 GCA_029378375.1 Mycena olivaceomarginata | reverse complement strand
AATTCTGTCTTCCCTGATATCGGGACCCACAAGTTCGATGTTTGGCCATCTTCCCGGCGTCGTGGTTACAGATATCCGTCGGGCAATGTCTTCGCGAAGGATGAAGGCTCCTCTGGCTTGACTCACTATTTCAACGCAAAAATATCCCAATTCCCAGGCAGCCGGCCATGTGCAGTTCCTTTGCAAGAATTCAATCCCCTCCATTCCCTTCCAATTTATTGGAGATGTCTACGGAAAATTTGCTCCAAACTGTTTGTGCAAGAACGAGGCGACTGGGCAGCGGGCCGGAGCGCCGAAAACGTGTACGAAGGAAGTTGGCCGAGCGAAATATGCCTCAGAATAGATACCCTAAGCCCTGGTTTACGGCAGAACATTCGAAGAACCGGCGATAGAACAGAGTTAATGAGTGTGATGATGACTTGAAATTAGGGCAGAACACATACCTATGTGCTTAGGGACTGGCAGTGCCTATGACTTTGTGCTGCTAGTCTGCATCCATTGTTCTAGTCATTAGTATTTGCAAATAAGGAGTTGAACCATTTTCCCGAAGTTTGGCACCCTATAATTAGGAAATGATGCATGTGGTTTTATGCTGGCTGTCTGGCTGTGTCTGTCAGTCAGCTGTCAGTCAGCTCTTGTTCTTTCACCTCCACATTCACAGCACTCGCAAATCCACAGTTGACTTGAGTCTCTACCAATTTGCACTGGCCCTATGATGTCTCACCAGGCCAGTGAATTCCACACATTTAATCAGATCATCCGTGGTGTGTAGTAAAATTGGTAAGAATACCAACAGTATTACTCATGTGTCTCAGGTGGCGTGGGGCAATGGGGGTGGTGGACAGGGTGGCAATGGGGGCACTGGCCAGGGTCCCACAATAACCTATGGTAATATCCAACTCAAAACTTCACTGTGAATTTGTATGTTGATTCATCCTCTCCCAAATTCTGTTTCACAATAATGGAAATTTGATAGTGGTAGCACCAGAGAGACAACTCTTACATGTGTGGCAGCACGATACGATGCTGCCAACACACCCAACAAATGCATGGATGGTACACGGTTGACATAATCAGGGAACTTGTTGCATGCTTGACCAGCACTCCTGACTCAATCCGCCTGGTCATGCTTAGTGGGGTTGCAGGATCAGGCAAATCCACAATTGCCAAGACAGTTGCCACTATCTTGGCAGAGGAGAGAAAAACTCTGGCAGCATCTTTCTTCTTTTCCCGTGGCCAGAGGGAGATGATCACTTTGCTTCAACACTTGCCTTGCAGCTTGCACAATATAGTCCTGAGTTTCAGGATCATCTCATTGAGTTACTGGAGAAAGAAAAAGGTGCTATACCTGGCATTGGCCAGGCAGGACCACACTGCAATTCCAGAAACTGGTTGTAGAAATTCTTGCAAAGCTACTCCCTGTTCAACACCATGGGTGATCTGTCTTGATGCTCTGGATGAATGTGGTCAAGACCGTGGCCAGAATTTCTTGTCGTGGCTATTCAATAGCATTGATCAAATCCCAGCCCATATCCGATTCTTTCTGACTGGACGCCCTGATGTTCCTTCTTACCTGAATTTCAACCACAGCTTTCTATGGTGCATAGAGTTGTCCTTGATGAAATTGAACACAGTACAGTTCAGGGTGATATCCAGCTCTATGTTGAGCAATCACTTAATGGGGCCAACTGGATTACACCTGATCCCTGGAAAATTCAGAAAGAACAGGCAGAAGAAATAACAACCCGTGCAAATGGACTCTTTGTTTTTGCAGCTACAGCTGTGCGTTATGTTCTTGCAGGACTACCACAAACATCCCCCCAGGAATCTGTGGATGACCTCCTGGATGGTGAAGGTCTTGAGAACCTGCATGATCTATATCTCCGGATTGTAATTATGCCATTCCAATTGCAGCCCGCAGAGACCGGCGCACTCAACGCTTACATGATCGAACCATGAAGATTCTGAGTACAATTTTGGAGCTTTTAGAACCTTTGGACCCAGAGCCTGGCAGACTTGCTTGAACTGAAGAAAACAGATCTTCTGGGGATACTACTCCCTCTGAGTGCTGTGATCCATGTTTCTGATGCTCCAGGGACAGCAATCAGAATTATCATCTCTCATTCAGAGAGTTTATGACAGATTATGTGAAAGTGGACCGGCCAGAAATTCTCTGTGGCACAGACAATCAGCAGCAGCCCTATGTCTACTCTTATGGGGGTGCTGGACAAACAACTGAAATTCAACATCTGTGATCTACCAACCTCATATTTGCGAAACATTGACATGCCAGAGTTCCAGTGGCGACTTGACAACTACATCCATTGCATCTCCGATATGCAGCCCAATTTTGGGTGGATCATCTGATGAAGATAGCCTTTGATGCATGCAGTGACCAACAAGTGCAGAACTTGCTGTTCAAAAAGTTTCTGTTTTGGCTGGAGGTATTGAGTTTACTTGGGATTGTGAGCTATGGACAGCAGGGTCTGTCTAAATTGATGGAATGGGCAAACAAGGTATATCTAGGAATGATCCTATAAAATATTATGATGACTGAACATCACCAGAGCACACCCCTTGTCCAATTTGTGACTGATGCCAAAAGATTTGTTTCCTTCTTTGGGAAGCAATTGTTCAAAGTGCTCCCCACACTTATCTATCAGCACTGCCTTGGCACCAGAGGAGTCTGAAATCCAAAAAGATTCTCAGATGAATTCCCACAATTAGTATCAATTACAAGAGGGAGGATGAAACAGTGGCCAAATACAATTGCTGTACTGGACAGCTATACCAATATTGTCACCTCAGTTGCCTTCTCACCTGATGGCAAGAGAATTGTGTCTGGCTCCATGACAAGACTGTGCGCATTTGGGATGCAGAGACTGGAGCTGCACTCAGGGAGCCACTGGAGGGACACCAATTGGGTCACCTCAGTTGCCTTCTCACCTGATGGCAAGAGAATTGTGTCTGGCTCCTATGACAAGACTGTGCGCATTTGGGATGCAGAGACTGGAGCTGCACTCAGGGAGCCACTGGAGGGGCACGCCAATTCGGTCACCTCAGTTGCCTTCTCACCTGATGGCAAGAGAATTGTGTCTGGCTCCTATGACAAGACTGTGCATTTGGGATGCAGAGACTGGAGCTGCACTCAGGGAGCCACTGGAGGGGCACACCGATTGGGTCACCTCAGTTGCCTTCTCACCTGATGGCAAGAGAATTGTGTCTGGCTCCTATGACAGACTGTGCGCATTTGGGATGCAGAGACTGGAGCTGCACTCAGGGAGCCACTGGAGGGGCACATTGATTGGGTCACCTCAGTTGCCTTCTCACCTGATGGCAAGAGAATTGTGTCTGGCTCCATGACGAACTGTGCGCATTTGGGATGCAGAGACTGGAGCTGCACTCAGGGAGCCACTGGAGGGGCACACCAATTCGGTCACCTCAGTTGCCTTCTCACCTGATGGCAAGAGAATTGTGTCTGGCTCCATGACGAGACTGTGCGCATTTGGGATGCAGAGACTGGAGCTGCACTCAGGGAGCCACTGGAGGGGCACACCAATTCGGTCACCTCAGTTGCCTTCTCACCTGATGGCAAGAGAATTGTGTCTGGCTCTGATGACGACTGTGCGCATTTGGGATGCAGAGACTGGAGCTGCACTCAGAGCCACTGGAGGGGCACACCGATTGGGTCACCTCAGTTGCCTTCTCACCTGATGGCAAGAGAATTGTGTCTGGCTCCTATGACAGACTGTGCGCATTTGGGATGCAGAGACTGGAGCTGCACTCAGGGAGCCACTGGAGGGGCACACCATTCAGTCACCTCAGTTGCCTTCTCACCTGATGGCAAGAGAATTGTGTCTGGCTCCAGGGACAACACTGTGCGCATTTGGGATGCAGAGACTGGAGCTGCACTCAGGGAGCCACTGGAGGGGCACATTGATTGGGTCACCTCAGTCCTTCTCACCTGATGGCAAGAGAATTGTGTCTGGCTCCTATGACAAGACTGTGCGCATTTGGGATGCAGAGACTGGAGCTGCACTCAGGGAGCCACTGGAGGGGCACACCAATTGGTCACCTCAGTCCTTCTCACCTGATGGCAAGAGAATTGTGTCTGGCTCTCATGACAACTGTGCGCATTTGGGATGCAGAGACTGGAGCTGCACTCAGGGAGCCACTGGAGGGGCACATATTGGGTCACCTCAGTTGCCTTCTCACCTGATGGCAAGAGAATTGTGTCTGGCTCCAGGACAAGACTGTGTGCATTTGGGATGCAGAGACTGGAGCTGCACTCAGGGAGCCACTGGAGGGGCACACCGATTCAGTCACCTCAGTTGCCTTCTCACCTGATGGCAAGAGAATTGTGTCTGGCTCCTATGACAAGACTGTGCGCATTTGGGATGCAGAGACTGGAGCTGCACTCAGAGCCACTGGAGGGGCACACCTATTCGGTCACCTCAGTTGCCTTCTCACCTGATGGCAAGAGAATTGTGTCTGGCTCCATGACAAGACTGTGCGCATTTGGGATGCAGAGACTGGAGCTGCACTCAGAGCCACTGGAGGGGCACACCTATTGGTCACCTCAGTTGCCTTCTCACCTGATGGCAAGAGAATTGTGTCTGGCTCCAATGACGAGACTGTGCGCATTTGGGATGCAGAGACTGGAGCTGCACTCAGGGAGCCACTGGAGGGGCACACCATTCGGTCACCTCAGTTGCCTTCTCACCTGATGGCAAGAGAATTGTGTCTGGCTCCAATGACAGACTGTGCGCATTTGGGATGCAGACTGGAGCTGCACTCAGGGAGCCACTGGAGGGGCACATTGATTGGGTCACCTCAGTCGCCTTCTCACCTGATGGCAAGAGAATTGTGTCTGGCTCCAATGACGAGACTGTGCGCATTTGGGATGCAGAGACTGGAGCTGCACTCAGGGAGCCACTGGAGGGGCACACCAATTCGGGCACCTCAGTCACCTTCTCACCTGATGGCAAGAGAATTGTGTCTGGCTCCAGGGACAACACTGTGCGCATTTGGGATGCAGAGACTGGAGCTGCACTCAGGGAGCCACTGGAGGGGCACACCAATTCGGTCACCTCAGTTGCCTTCTCACCTGATGGCAAGAGAATTGTGTCTGGCTCCGATGATGAGACTGTGCGCATTTGGGATGCAGAGACTGGAGCTGCACTCAGGGAGCCACTGGAGGGGCACACCGATTCAGTCACCTCAGTTGCCTTCTCACCTGATGGCAAGAGAATTGTGTCTGGCTCCGATGATGAGACTGTGTGCATTTGGGATGCAGAGACTGGAAGCTCTGCCAGTGGATGGAGTTTACTCAATGTGGGTTCCTCTTTTACACATACCTTTAGTATGGACTAATTCTCTATTCCAGTCCCTTTACCTCAAGTCACCTTCTGCACCTCTGCATTGGCAGATCCACAATGGTTGGGTCTCCTGTCTCCCTTTGGAACTCCTTTTTTGGCTCCCTGTGCCATTTAGGGTTGGACTATGGTCTCCACACAACACACTTGTTATTGGCCAAAAACAGACATTGCTCTCATATGACAAGTTTGTATATGGCCAAGACTGGGCAAAGTGTTATACCCAGCAGAAAGCCCTCCATTAATAATAAAGATCTTGAACAGTGTACCTTGCTTAATCTCTTTCCCCTTGTGCTCAATTTTTCTGATGCCATGGAACCAGATTCTTCACCCACTCCAGTGATTACTCTCATATCCTCCCCAACACTTATTCCTGCCTCATCTACCCCTTTCATTACCCCTACATCATCTTGTCCTTAGTCTCTTACTGACAGATGCTTCAATACATACTTAAACTTAGTCTCTCTTAGACAGACAATCTATATATTCCAACTTGTACCTCATTATATAGAGTGTGTTACTCACTGCAGGTGCCCATCAGGCTGGACTCTTATTGTATAAACTTTCATTTGTGGATTCCAATTTTTCTCCCTTGTCATCAAGAGCTCCAATTTCTTTCAAATTTTGGGTGGGATATCATTTGAGAAGCTCTATCTCACTATCTGTCCACTCAGAATTCTGAAATAATAAGTGGAACATGCTTGGATTTTGGGTTGGATTGGTCATGTGATCCTCCACCAAAATGTGACATCACCAAAACAGGAGAATGTTACATTGTCTTGCAAGGCCTTGCAAAGGTCCACATTTAGCAAATTTATTGCAAACTTATGTCTAGTTTTTAGTCTGTCAAAGGCCTTCAAAAAAAACTATTTTTCTGCAAAGGTGTCAAATAGTGTTGCAAATGCTGATCTAGCTTTTCATTTGTGACATGGTATTTGGATCTCTGATGGCAATGTAGACAGTTGCATAGTGAGCAACAGGTAAGATAGGCCACATCCATGGCCATCCAAGTGACTGATGGTGGCTGTGGTGTGACAGATTAAGTACCCCGCTGACTGTTTATACAATACCAATTCAACCACATCGAAATTTTAAAAAAATTGTCTCGCTATTCTGTTTGAAACTAGTGCTGCAAGATGGTCTCAAATTTTCAGGACTTTTGGTGCAGAATTGAAGGACAAGTTACACTTTTGGCAGTAACCTCCACCCTGAACCAAGGTTTTGTCAAGAATTTTTCTTTCAGAAAAGACAGTCAGGACACAAGAATGTAATGGAAGTTTAGTTGAATTGAATTCTGCATTTTACACATTTTACAAAGCTCAAATGAGTTACATTCAGTGAGTGGTGAGCCGCGACACGATCAGGTAACTTTCCCAATTGATCATTTCCGCCCCTACCCCTTGACACATCCACACAAATGTCCAAGCAAAAGAGACGGCACTTAGGACTGAAGCAGGGAAACCCTAGGACCAAGAAATTGAGGTCAAATAAGGAAAATATGAGTTGGAATGCCGAGGAAGAAGCATGAAGAACTCACTTGCACAGATTACAGTCTATGTCGCCACAGTTGATTCTGACTCCGAGGTGGACAATTCAGATACTGCTTTCTCGTACCTTCCAGTCCACAGTACCCATTCCATACCTGTGCGTCCGAAGAACAGGCCCGGGACACCCAAATTATGTCCTTCTGGGCCTCAGCCTTCTTCTCTGCTGATGACATTCTCCCGGAGCTTGAGCCAGTTTCTGACGATGAGGACAATGAGGACAACATCCAGGCTGATGATGAGCACAAAGACAACCCTGCAGACCATATTGGCAATGCTCCAGGGCCCTGGGATGACAAGCTGTATGCAGATGCTTACTAGACCTTTTCTGTGCCAAGCATGGCTGCAGCTCACTCTGGACGACCAGGAGATGCCATTTGAGCCCTATGAAGCTCCCCGTCTCAGTCGCCCAGCACCCTCAGATCCATCCCCATCCCCTACCTCCACTTCCTCCCCACCAACAAGTGATCCATGGTGCTTTGGTTTTGCTGCAGACCTGGATGACAAATACCTGGAGGAATATTCAGGCCAAAACTCTGGTGATGATAACAACCAGTACAATTCCATGGATGATGAACCGGAGCATGAAACCGTGGAGGGCGACAAGAGGGAATACATCTTCACAGCACCATCCATCGAAGAAGCGCAGGCTGCTTTAAAGTCCATCAATAATCTCCTTCGTCCACCCTGCAACAAAGGTGCAGGCTACAAGAAGTGCACTTTGCATCTTTACAGACATACCCGTCTCGAATAGATAGCCTCCTTTCTCCATATCTTCCACAGCGACTGCACAATCCCTTGCCAGAATCCCCTGAACTCGAAATGGATCTCTGCCTCGTTGGTGGCAGCCCATGCAGCACAGAAAGATCCATAGACTGCATGAAAGCTCAGACAATGGACTCGCGCATTTATGAAGGATCCAACTGATGTACCAAAGCCCATACAGTAGCTGGAACAAGGAGTGCTCAATCCTTGAAGACACCGACGTGTGTAACAAAATTGCACTACACCTGCAGAGCCTCAGAAAATATGTTGAGGCCCTTGATATTGTGCACTACATAGACCAACCAGAGGTCAAGAAATGTCTCGGGTTGAAGAAGGGCATTCATCTTGCAACTGCACAGCGCTGGATGAAGCACATGGGATATTGATGGACCAAAAACCTGTCTGGGCAATATGTTGATGGACACGAACAACTTGATGTTGTGTACTACCGACAGAACAAGTTCATCCCTGCCTTCACCCGCCTCGAGCACCAGATGCAGAAGTGGACTTTGGAGAACCTGGAGATCATTGGCCCACTCCCCTGCAACCAAGTCATTGTTATCTGGTTCACAATAAATCCACATTCTATGCTCACAACAGACAACTCACCTGCTGGGTTCACAGCACGGAAACCCCAGAGCTGTGAACAAAAGGAGATGTAGCATCACTGATGGTTTCGGATTTCGTCTCGGCAGATTACGGGTGGTTGAAGTCGAAGGACGGGACGGAGGTGACGAGGGTATGTTCAAAGCTGGGGAAGAAGCGGGATGGCTACTTCACCCAATGATGCTGTTGTCAAGCAGACGAATCATGCAATGGACATCCTCTCCTGTGACTACGCTGATGAAAAACACGTCTTTATATTCAACAACACGACCACCCCACCAGAAACAGCTGGTGACCACACTCTCTGCCTGACAGATGCCAAAATTCACCCTGAAGAACAGTAAACAACTGGCTTGTCAGCGTGAACAAAATTGGTGCCGACGGGAAACCCATCTATGACCAGCATGGCGACTTTGTCAAAAAGCAGGTACAGATGCGTGACAAGATGATGGCCGACGGCACTTCCCAACCGTTATACTTCCCTTGCTGGACACGAGCATGCTGGGATCTTCAAAGGCATGGCTGTTATTCTGACGGAGCGTGGATTGCACAAGGAAGCAAAGCTGAATGCACAATGCAAAGGCTTCAAATGCGCGCCAGACTCAACCAACTGCTGCTGCCATCGGATACTCTATAACCAACCTGATTTGCAGCAGAGAAGTCCATCCTGGAGAACGTCCGTGGGCGCGTGGATTCAGTGTTTTGTTCTTACCAAATTTCACTGTGAGCTCAATTTTATTGAGCCAGTGTTGGGGTGCTTCTGTAGATTAAAAGTAGAGGTGGGGACGAAAGTGGGGAAACAAGATGGTTTATTGGCTAGTTCTCGAGGCCTTTATACCTCGAGAACAATGGGTATAAATACAACCAAAGTACTACGTCTGAACAATGGGTTTCAGACAGCTGAAACCCTGGTACCATAGAAACGCTACGTGGTGTTTCTACTTGCTGTGCACACCATGGAAACACTACGTGGTGTTTCCACTTGCTATGCATTGAAACGGTTGCACTGTTTCACCCGTCGCACCGTTTCAGCATCGGCTTGCTGTGTATATTCCAACACTCCCCCTCAAGCCGAAATTAATCCCAACGCCTGAACTAGCGGCTTGAATTTAAAGCGGCCAGCGCCTTGGTAAACAAGTCCGCAGTCATCTCGGCTGTTGGGCAATAAACAATTTCCAGCGTGCTGGTCTCGATCTGCTCGCGAATGAAATGGTAAGCGAATGTCGATATGTTTGGTACGAGCGTGGAATTGACCGAGTTCGGCGTGTGCAAGCGAGATAGCGGACTGGTTGTCGTTGTATATGATCAAGGGGAAATTGATGGGTCCAAATAGTTCTGCCATGAAATAGCGGAACCAAATGGCCTCCTTCGCAGTGTAGGTGATGGCAAACATATTCAGCTTCTGTCGTGGACAAGGAAACAATTTCCTGCTGTTTGGACGACCAAGAAACTGCGGCGCCATTCAAGATGAATGCGTAAACCGGACACGGCTTTGCGATTCTCGAGGGACATGCCGTCGGCGTCGGGCAAAGATGTCGAGACCGAGAATAGCATCGGATGTGTTGTATGTGAGCGCGTGAGAGCGTGTCCCCTTCAAATATTGAAGTACACGCTTTGCGGCAGTCCAATGCGGAAGTCCAGGATTGTCGATGAAACGAGATAAGACGCAGACGGTGAACGCCAAGTCTGGTCGAGTAGCGGTTGCGAGCCAGACGAGTCCACCAATTAGCTCGCGGTAAGGAGCTCCTTTCATCTCTGCGACAGCTGTCGGGTTCGTGGGGCATTGTTCGCGACTGAGTTGAACCGTGGGATCCAAAGGTACTGAGACTGATTTGCAGTCTGTCATGTTGAATTTGCGAAGGAGAGAGTCGATGTACGTCGTCTGAGACAATGCCAGCGTACCCTTCTCGCGATTTCGCTTGACCTCCATTCCAAGAAGCCAGCTAATCGGCCCCAACTTTGTGATCCGGAATATACCCGCAATCTCCTCCTGGACCTCATCAATCAATGCGGGCGACGTCCCGGTGATCGTGCTGTCATCGATGTGGATGGCGAGAAGTGCGATATCGTTCCCGCGTACGAGACGATAGACGTCGTGGTCGGAGTGGAGTGGATAGATGCCGAGTGTGGCGAGAGATGAAGTTAATTTCTCATACCATTTGCGGCTCGACTGTTTTAATCCATAAATTGTGCACCGAAGTCGAATGACCTCCTGGGAGTTGCCGTTCGAATAATGCGGCGCCTGCTCCATATAAATCTCCTCCTCCGGTGTGAACTCTCCGTTGAGAAATGCCGCTGAGTAGTCGAAAACTTTGATATCCCAATTAAATCGGGTAGCAATGGATAGGATGGTGCGAAGGGAAGAAAGTTTGGCGGTAGGCGAGAAGGTCTCAAAGTAGTCGACACCCTGGACCTGCGTGAAGCCACGGGCAACGAGACAAGCCTTGTACTTGTCAATCTCGCCGTCAGCTTTGTGCTTGATCCTAAGTGCCCACTTGGATCCAACAACATTTCGGCCAATTGGTCTCGGAACAAGTCCGTCTCCGAAGGTGCCTGTTTTCCTCATCGCTTCCATCTCTACATCCATCGCTGCTTTGAACAGAGGCCAATCCTCGCGCGTCATTGCCTCCTCAACCGTAGGTGAGTCTGACGAGTTCCCTATTCCCACATATGCATACTCCATGCCCATTCCAATTAGGTTTGAGTCATCCTCCTCGGCATCTGCGACGTGCGCGGCGCGGCGCGTTCTGGTGCCTTCAATGATGTTTTCGGGTCGATCAGGCTTGAAATATCTCTCGGGGCAACTGGTTTCAACTTGGGCAGTGTGTCGGGAGGTGTGGAAAGCGGGTATTCAGGTGTGCAAGGAGGGAGTGGGATAGAAATATTGGGAGTCGTTCCAGGTGCGTGCTGGATGCTCTGTGGCTTTTCTTCGACTTTAATCTCTTCATTCTCCCCCTCATTCAGCACCCTATGGATCCCTCCACTTTGTTTCCGCTCTGGGAATTTTACGCTGCGCTCAACGCGTATGGATCGATTGTCTGGGTAATAAATCCGATGTCCATCAGTTTCAAGGTCAAATCCCATCCATCTACCATCGCGGGCCCGTCCGTCCAGTTTCTTCGCGTCTTCCACATGAACAACGACCTCACAACCCCACTCATGAATATTCCGTAAGTCCGGCTTCAGCTTATAGAAGACTTCGTAAGGTGTCCGCCCTTCGAGCGCCCGTGTCGATGTTCTGTTCTTCAACCACACTGCGTGCCTCAGAGCCTCGCCCCACAAATTGGATGGCAATGCTGCCGAGTGCAACATTGCGCGGACCTTTTCCAGAAGTGTGCGGTTGAGATGTTCGGCGACGCCATTGTGCTCGGGGGTGTTGTGGGTAGTGAGGCGGCGTCGGATACCCTTCTTGGCGAGGTATTCGTCGAATTCACGACTTTTGTACTCGCCGCCGTTGTCGGAATGCAGAATTTTGATTTTTATCCCGTGTTCCTTTTCCCAGCGTGCATCAAGACTCTCGAAGGACTCCTGTGTCTCGTCCTTGGTCTGCATCAAGAATAGGACCGTATAGCGTGATGCCTCGTCTGTAAACGAGCTGTAGTACCGCTTGTGCTGCGGTGTTTCAACTGTTGCTGGTCCCCAGACGTCGGTGTGAACTTCATCACCGACATTTCCACTTGCTTCACGTTCCATGGACTTCGAGATCGGCTTGCGCGTCATTCTGCCATGCAGACATGACTTGCAGTCATCCTTCAAGGTGGGTTCCGTCTCATCGAGTTCAATTCCTTCCACCAACTCATTTTTAACCAGCTTCTTTGCCGCATCAATTGGAAGGTGCCCCATCAAGCGGTGCAACTCCTCGGGAGTCGCAAGTACTGGCGCGTCTGATGCTGCGTTCGCACGTAGTGGTGGATGCAGAACTTGAACGGTGTAGAGTCCGCGAACGAGTGGAATGGTGCCGATTCGTCGATGTTTGCCATCAAATATGCGGCACTCCTTTTGGCAGAATTGGACTGCGCAGCCGGCTTGTGCGATATGACCGATGGATATGAGGGTGGGACCGAGCTTTGGTACGTGCAAGACATCCTTCACAAGGACTCTCGTTGACCTGTTCGCCCCATTTGGCACTTCAATGTGCATATCCCCCATTCCAACTGCATCGAGCGTCTGATTATTGGCTGCGGTAATTCCTCGTGGCTGAATAGCCCGATAATTCATCAACCGATGCCGTGAGGGCGTCATATGAACTGAGGCGCCCGAATCGTAGATTTCGAGCGCTTCTTCGGGAGCGGCGGCGATGAATACAGATTCCGAGGTGAGTGATGTCTTCACTGAGTGCTCATCATTTTTTTCATCCTTCTCACGTCGTCAGCTTCATCGTCGCTGTCCGACACATCCAATAATGGCGGCAAGTCCTTGTATTCATCATCCAACTCCTCCTCATCCAGTTCATCGACTCAATATAGTCCTCCGACTCGTACGACACTGCCATCCATGCAGCGTCTAAATCCTGTTCCGCCTTGGCGGTGTTCGCATGGCCACGACCCTTCCTATGCGGGTTCTAACCCTCCTTCCCTCCTCCTTTAGCCCTGCAATCCTTTGCCATATGCCCCTTCTTGTGACAATTATAGCATTCCATCGTCTTCTTCGGCTTCGAATTCTTGCCGCCATTCCCATAGAACACGGCCTCTTTCTCGCCCTTCCCAGAATTCCTGGCCGCTTTACGGTCCGATTCATCACTGATGCCTTGCAGCACCGTGTCGGGGTCGAGTTCTTTGCCAAGAAGCGTGGCAGCACCCGTGGAGTGCTGAAAGATAGGTTTCGTATGCTGTGGGGGAGAGAGCCAAGTACGATCGCAACGAAATTCTCGTCTCCTGGGTCGGCGCCCATAGCGATCAAGTCTGCGCGTAGTCGTCCGTAGTTTTGTCGAGGTGAGCCTTTACATCCCCTCCATCTGCGCACCGCTCATCTTGGAGCTTGCGGCGCAGATCAACCGTGACCATTTTCGATTTCTTCTCATATTCCTCTTTAACCTTTTCCCACATTTCCTTCGCTGTCGCCGCCCCCTTGACCTTCAAGAAAAGCGAATCTGGGATTACCGAAGCTAGGCCCTGCTTGATGATGGCCTGCTCCGATTTCCAGAACCGCCGACGTGCCAAGTAGGTGTCATTGGCTTTCCCCTCAGCTGCCGTCGGTGCCGCCGGATCGACAATCTCGGGGGCACCGGTGCAGCGGCGGTGGTGTCAAATGGTCGCCAAGTCCTGCCGCGTCCAGCGCAAACAGGAAGCGATCACGAAAGAAGACCCAGTTCGTGCCATCGGCTTTGCAAGCGGGAAGTTTGGCGAAATATTCGCCAAGTTTGGCGGTTGCGGAGAATGTGTTGGTAGACATGGGTGATAGGTTATAAAGTGGAAGTTTTTGTTTAGGGTTTTAAGCGCGGGGGCCAATAACCTGTAGAATTAAAAGTAGAGGTGGGGACGAAAGTGGGGAAACAAGATGGTTTATTGGCTAGTTCTCGAGGCCTTTTATACCTCGAGAAACAATGGGTATAAATACAACCAAAGTACTACGTTGAACAATGGGTTTCAGACCAGCTGAAAACCCTGGTACCATAGAAACGCTACGTGGCGTTTCTACTTGCTGTGCACACCATGGAAACACTACGTGGTGTTTCCACTTGCTATGCATTGAAACGGTTGCACTGTTTCAACCCGTCGCACCGTTTCAGCATCGGCTTGCTGTGTATATTCCAACATGCTTTCAAAGCGAGTCTATCGTCTTAACCCGGTCTCATCTAAAGAGGAAGACCTCGAGCGCAATGTGATTGCAGCTTTGGACTCGGTCAGTCTTGTTGTGATGCGGAGATGCATGCACTTCTGATTCCAGAGTCAATTCTCATCTGATCCCTTGTTAAATACGCGTCTGATTTCTAGATGCATATCGCCACGGACTGAACAGCAAGTGGGCTGCCTATGTCACGAAGGAGTATCACGGACACCGAACCCTTCCTCACAACCTGTTTGATGATCTGCGTGCTAAAGGGTATCGTTCTGATGCAGATTAATTGTTCTCTTTCAGTGTTTTTGGTTGTCCGACCTTTATATCCCTCTCTCAACACACTCCCTCCTGTTCTGTATCGCTTAGCTGTTTATTTTTTATGTTATATGTACTTGTTAGATGTTTGGTGTTGTATTCATTAGCTACAGGTCTGAAACAAGTTTCTGAGCCATATGATTTCTCTAGTGAGCTCAGGGGACCTCACGGGCTCTATACTGGGCTCACCGACATCAATGCAAGAAAAAAGTCTTGACAAAACCTTGGTTCAGGGTGGAGGGTTACTGCCAAAAGTGTAACTCGTCCTTCAATTCTGCACCAAAAGTCCTGAAAAATTTGAGAGCATCTTGTGGCACTAGTTTCAAACAGAATAGCGAGACAATTTTTTAAAATTTCGATGTGGTTGAGTTGATATTGTATAAACAGTGGTGGGGGTACTTAATCTGTCACACCACAGCCACCATCAGTCACTTGGATGGCCATGGATGCGGCCTATCTTAGCCACAATCATGAATCCTGTCTGGAACACTACAATGTCTTACATACAAACTATCTTCCCTGTAAACTATTGACACACCGTGCCGGATGTCAAAACTGATTTTGGGTTATTGTTGAGAATACAACTCATCGCAATGCCCCAGAAAATTTGCCAGAAGAATAAATTGCATCTAACTCGTTGCACAGCTCAGAAAAGATGGCACAAGAATAAATTGCATCCTACTTGAAACATTGATATTTGACAGATTACGGATCAGAGGACGCAATCAAGGCATGAATGAAGGCTGCTGTCACAGAGAGTACAGATGGAGTGGTAGGTAGGCAGGTATTGTGGTTGAAAGTTCATGCACCTGGCAGAAGTTCTGTAACAAGCAGAGCCTGAGTTGAAGGGATCCTCCTCTCCTACCATGTGATATATGTGTTCAGGAGAATGAATTAGAATTGGTAGCACCCAGGAAAGAACAGATGGCATGTAGTTGTGGTTGAATCCCATGTGTGCAGAAATTCTGGGACCTAAGATATGTTAATTTGTGTGTTTCAACAAGACTTAAGGAAACTGGAATAGGAGGGACTCCCTGTACAGTCAGCTGGATATGACACAGCCAATGTGGGACACTGTAATGTTAACACATGGAGTTTTTTTCAGGTGCATGGGTGGATGCGCACTGCGAGGTGTAGGAAATTTTGGGATCGGATTGGATCGGCCGAGGTGGGATACATGTAGTTACACATGACAGTGAAGGGTTTTCTTCGTGCATTTGACATCCCTTGTATTATAGGGTGACAAACAACAATATCTTGTGCTTGGTAATGGTCTGGTAGCATCTGGTATCTGGCAAATTTTAATATATAATACAACCCAAGCACTGATATATCAGCCTTTTTGACCACCCTGGCATGAAGCTTCTGGCTGCTTAAGCCATGAATGATCTCGTTAAATCACTGTATGACCTCATCCATGTTTGGATGCTGCAACAGATCGGTCACATGAATTCAAATCCAAACTTCTGGCTCGTAATATCCCAGCTCTGGAGGATATTAGAAATTGGAAAGCTATACAGATGAGGGACCACCAAAAAGTCATGCCAGATGAGATTCCCAAGATAGTAGACATTAGCTGGAAATGGGGTGCATACATCACAGGTATCAATTTTGGGGGCAGTTTGGTCTCTGCCTCTTATAGTGGCTTCAAGTGGTGGGTGATCCTCCAGCTTGTAGCGTCTCGACAGATTGAAGTCTGTGAGATAATATTTGACCAGATGTTGGGTGCAAGTCTTGGAAGGGTGAACACTCCCACTAAAGTCGTGTTTGTGATCTTGCTTTATAGGGTGGAACAGGATGTGATAAAGTGAAGCCCCACCCATCATGATATTGGTGGACATGCAATTTCTGACTATGGTTGCAGAATAAGCAATAAGAGACTGAGAGAAACCTACTGGTGTGCAGTGTTATTTCTGTGCATGAATTGAACCCCCTAGAGTCATCAGTGGCAGAGGTTTGTATATTATTTCATGGTTGCAGAATAAGCAATAAGAAACTGAAAGAAACCCACTAGTATGCAGTGTTATTTCTGTGCATGAATTGAACCCCTTGGAGTCATCGGCAGCAGAGGTTTGTATATTATTTCGTGAACTTACCTCGAAGATCAAAGCAGGGCTTGTCGTAACTGCGAAGTAAGGGCATGACAATTATGGCCCACCCTGCTTCATTTGGGTGTTTGAGGACCTCGAGAATGGGGGCACAGTGGTTTGCTGGATCAGATCATTGTGGTTCAGCTGAGAACCAGACAGTGATATCCAGTTTGTCACTGGGAGATTTCACACACTTCATCATCACAAAAGAGCCATCTGTGATTGCTGTAGCATCTATAACCTCAGAGTGCTAGATCAAATACAAGGGTCAATGTGGCCGCCAATGCTCCTTCCCGAGTCACCACATCAAACATACACCATATGTCTAGTATATTTCTTGGTCAATGGCATTGTAGACTTGGGTCCACAGAGGAGTCCAGCCTTCTTGGTACCTTGGTCGCAGCAGGTAGCCTGAGTCTTTGAGCCAGTTGCAGTGGTTGGACCAGAAAAGTTTGCCTCCACTCACTTCGCAACAAGATTTGACTTTGGAAGACGATGTTCTAGCATGTTTGTGGACATAGAAAGGAACGAGAGGAAGGAAGAAAGGAGGTTGTGCTCAGTAATATGCCCGCAGGAACTGCAGTCAAGTGGGTCGGCAGCCCGCACTGGTCGCCAGCAGTGACCAATCTGATACCATCAACCATCAACGGCTCCCTTCCTGTCTTTTGAAAGTTATCCAAACCGCCAGTCACTGGTGGTGCTCGTTGGCCTAGAGGATGGTTCAAAGCCAGCACCGACCGTTGGTGTGATACCACAATTGTGAAATCACTGAAATCACACAACATTCTCTGCACTCTGGATGCGCAACATATTGTGGGGCTGCACTTGTTTGGCCATGCAGACAGTGTTTGGGGCGGGGGGGATGCCGGTGTTCTCTTGATCAGGTTCCCACGTACTTCCGAGTTGACCTTTGGACCACTCGGCGTTTCGGTGTCGCTCGGGCAGGGGATTTTGTGATCCCCAGCAAAATTGCATCATCCCACATTGGATTTCCGCCAGTTTTCTGCACTTTGCACCCTTGCTGTGTGCTGGGAAAATATTCCAAAATGCATGCGGAACTATAGATCATCCCACAAGTCCCTGGCCAATCACTTTTGCTCAATTATACTCATTTCCCGTTGTTTCCCGCCTTTCCGACAGCCACCACATGTTTCCTATAGCTACTAGGATCAGGAGCATAGCCCATTCTGTCCCAAACTAATGGCAAATTGTGCTCAACGCACCATCCATGCGGTATCAGTGTTTCTTATCATCTTCTCTATATATTCATCTTTTGTTCATCTTTTAAAGGATATGCTTCATACCCATTCGGCCTCCCCATGCCAATTTTCCCATGCTATCCATTTTGTTCCCGATTCTCACGCCTCTTGGACTTGTATAAAACACCTGTGAAAAGCACTTGATCAGTAGTTCCTTTTGTACCCTGTTTTCAGCCAACAGAAAATACAAGAGTTTTGCTACAATCTGTGCAGCATTGAACTCACCTGTAAACAACCCGAATACACTGCCCATCTGCTGCTGCTTATTGGTTATCTCGCCCTCCGGTCGCTGTAGACCATTCACGACACAAATATTGATCTTGCTTGGATATTACTGAATTTTCTGCTTTCCACAGGTTCCTGAACAAACCACTCGTTTCCAGTAAAACAAAGTGTGTCTGGTGATTTTCTGCTGCCGATACGTCCTGCAGGAAATATTCTTCCGTTATCTGGAAGTACGGTCAAACCACGTCTGTTACCAAGATACACGAAATCCCTCACTCATTCACTTTCCGTGGCAAACGACACACCTGATCGGAATTTGAAGTATATTTTTATACGACATCACATTGGTCTCCGGTGATCTTTCCATACCTTATAGTCCTTTGGCTCAGATTTCACTCTAAACCACTGAAGACCGCCGTCCTCCACTGGCCAAAGTAGCGGTCAAAACTGCCAAAGACTGGTCAAACATATCTTGAAAAACCACTGAGGACTGGTGTCTGTCACAGGGCTTAAGATACTAATTCAAGCCATCAGACTTCAGTGGCCTGAATGTTAGGCGGTGTGATAAGGACCGCGGTGTCGGTATCGAAAGATATGTGATTTGAATTTGACTATGTTCGTCCTCTAGAGGGGAAGGTACAGTCGAATGATAGAGCGGAAGGTCGGTGCGCGAATCGGCCTTGTATGAGCGATGGGTGTGTGTGTGTGTGTGAACGGTGGTTCGTGGAGACCGTTCGTCTCCTAGGTGTGGACGTGTGCGGCGGACCTGTTGTTAGTGAAAACGGTAAAGAAGGTGTGAATGCCTAAACCTGGTTCCCCATACGAGAGTACTGGAACCCTAAATGTGTTGCCCTGTCTGCTTTCCTTTGTGCGCTCTTCCCCTTAGAACCAGCGCTGGAGATGCGATGTGTGTCGCACAGACGATGACACCGACGTTGTTCGGTCAACGGCGAGACGGTCGGTCTCGTTGGCTATGGACGGCGATTTGTATGTGATGGCTTCTCTCCGGGCCTGTTTTCTACAGAGCGAGGCTCGTGAGAACGGTGATCCTAATCGAGGAAGCCTGGGATGGTGACACCGGGACCGGTGAGGAGGGACCCTGCTGATAGAGGTGTGAGAGGTGAGACGCCGATGAACGAGCGAATGTAAGATGTGTGGCCTGCCTCCGGCAGTGGGCAAGGAGGAGGGTGCACGAGAGGTACGAGGTCGGGGAAGGCTGGGAGTACCCCTTAGATTGAGCTGAGAACGGTACAGAAAGTGGGGAAAACGCCCCGAAAGCTACTTCTGCAGGCCGGAAGGTACTGACTACTCCTACTAAATGCGCTCCATTTTATACCTCCTCGACGACTTCCCACGTTTCCAGAGGTGCCATGCGGTCACAGGTGTTTCCAGGGGGCAGGGGACGTCATGAGGCATTTCGGGGTGCATATATGGCAGGAGAACGGGCGCCTCTGCTGAGGAGACCGATCATTTACGGGTGCACGCGAGGCCCAGCGACCTTGGAGTACGTTTGGAGCTTCAGGCACGGCCTGGTGGTCGCGTCGTGGGTGCTGGAACGCTCAGGAAGGTGGAGAGATGAACGGTCTCCCTCGGCTAGTCGATGCGTCGTGTGAAGTGGGGGACGGGCTGTGTCGGGATATTGTCCGCCTCGTCCGATGGGTCGGTGTCAGGCACGCGGTAGGTCTGCCCGGTGTGAGAGAGCGTCCAGGAACGGAAACGAGGGAAGGTCGTCCACGCGCCAGGGGACCGGTCGTATCCTGTTGGTGGATGCCGAGTAGTGATGAACGCAGTTCGCGTGTGGGGAGCGCCGGGTTCTTGGGGATGTCACGTCGTAGGAAGGCGTCGAGAGTCCCGGATCGTGGGGAAGTCGTATCCGGGCGACGATGGTGCAGGAGCGAGGTCAAATAGCGGGGGAGACGATGCGAATGGTGGGGAGAGCGTTGGTCTCGTTCGGAAGCTGCTTCTGGTAATGTGGAATCCCGTTAGGAAGATCCGTCGCGTACATCCGAGCTCGTCCCGTCAGTCGTGCAGATGGTTCGCAGGGGCCATGAGGCGACGAGCGGTGCGTACCACGCTCGGAGACCTCACAGCGGTCCCTGGGCAAAAGCTTTTCAAAAGGCCATCAAAGACCAGTGGTTTCCACTGGCCCATTTGAGTGCAAAAAACTGTTGGAGACTGGCAGTTCCGCGACCTGTATGGTCCTTCACACCTAAATTATGAAGACAATACATTTAACTTGTAGTACATTGCAGGAGGCACCGGGGCAAACATGTCAAGTCTGAGTAAGATATAACAAATCATACCATCTTTTGAAAATTTATTGTAAGAGCAGTGGAGGCCAGCAGAGACTACCAGTGACCAGCAATCTTTGGCAGAAATCATAGGGGCCTTCAAAATACATATAAAGTATAGTGGAAATTGCCAAACACCATTACCTAAGGCTGGTGACCGCCAACCACTGATGGCCACCGGCAGCCATCAAAGGTCGCCGGCGTCCGCCAGCGACCGTGATCCATGCGGGCATATAACTTGTTGTGCTTACAGTTATTGTTTTATTGTCAATGCTGTGGCGGTTGATGATGTGAGTGTTTTGCCGGCCATTTGAATGACGTGATGTGATTGATGTCATTCAACTTCTTCTTTCGTTAGTTCCACCACGGTCAGTAAAGATGAAAATGCTTCAGTCTGAAGTCCCTTTGGATTGGCCCAACACCGTGTTACCTTGAAAAATCTGATTTCATACACTATACATGGTGGTGACTCCCTGATTGTGGAACCACTGAATTGACCCTCTACTAGTACTCCGGGAGTTTCTTCAGGCGAAATGGATTCCATCGTCAACAGAAATTGTTTGGCCTGCGATACGACAATCTAGGAGTGAGTCTGGTTGATTTTCTTGCTCCTTCGCTCACCAGTGATGAAATGTGATTCTGGGGAAGCCAGAAACAATGCAAGATTAGCTACGTTGAAAGGCTTTGCCTCGGTCCGTCTACAGCTGGAGTACTACTGATAACATGGACCAACGAGTGGAATGCAGCAGTACAAGCCACAACCACTAACCGAATCCACATCCTTGTTCCCCCTGGTTGCACAAGCTTAAACGTGCCGACAAGTATTCATGCATTTTAGACTTCTTCACAAAACTGTGAAGGAGTAGAAAAGGGACACAGATACTTTAGTTCGACTGGTTGAAGCCCTTAATCAAGCGCTCAGAACAAGAGCCCTTGACTAAAGACATGCAAGACTGTTGTGGTATTAAGACCCTCTCTTGGCATAGTCAACCGAGTGCGTCATTCCAACAACATTTTAGATGCAAAGCTTCACAGCTACCAAATCGTTTAAGGTCCATTCTGACCGATCCATAATCCCAAATATAAGCCTTCCAAGGCTACTGATGTTTAAGGTCCCTTTCGACCGTATCCCATAATCCCAAGTAATAAGCCCTCCAAGGCTGCTGTAGTGGTGCCGTGTTCTCAATCCAAATCCCAAATCCCTTCACACATCTTAATCACGATCCCAAATTATGTGTTTTACTTCCACCGAAGGCAAGACATATTAATCACATTGTGCAAACGAAGCAAAGCTCTTAATAGAACCAGTCCAGGATCACAAGCACGGACTACCCGTTGTAACACAAGCCCTAGATCCAAGTCTCTTAATTGAGACCAGGACCTAGCTCCTGTGCCACCCCAATGTTAGTGCCACAAGCACTAGATCCAAGTCTCTTTATGAGACTAGGATCTAGCACCTGTGCCACCACCCCTGCAGTAGTGCGTCCATGCTAGGACTGCCCTCCTTATATACTGTACATTTACGCTTACACTACTCTAATTACACTACCTGAGTAAGCTAAAGATCTGCCATTTAACTCCTTGTTTCCGATCGGTTGTCTGACTCAATTGAACTTCCAAGCTAAATAGTGTTGTCCTGCCCTTCGGACCATTGGATTCAGAAAGCGCTGAGTCTCCCATTTCTGTAGACACCCAGAACTCCCTAATCCGCCAAGTGGTTCCCAAGATATAACCTCGTCAATTCCTGGTCAAGCCAAGAACCCAATTTGGGACGGTAACGGAGCTGAACCAGTTTAATGGTTAAAGTCCCTTGATTAACACCTTCAGATTCAAGGAGCGTTGGGTATCAGCTTTCTGTAGATACCCTAATCTCCCCGAACCGCCCAGTAGTTGTTGAGATATACACCGATGAAGCCTTGCCCAGGTCAAGAACCCATATTGGGATAGCAACATTGATCGGTGATTATCATGTGTCCAGACACGTCCCCAGAATAGTCCAAATCAACCACAACAAGGTGATTAAATCCCACAGATCTATCTCTGCTGATAGACACTTGTTCTTCAGAGTGGATGTTTAAGTTCCCTGATATTTGTTGGCCCCACAGAGCCTTAATCAAGTGATTATAAGGACTCTTTTATTAAACCCATTGAATCGAGCCTTAATCAGTATGGGAGGTTCTGATTAATGTTCTCTCGGGCAGGCTGATTAAGCCCTCATGCAGGATGTGCCTGATTAACCATTCGGAACTCATGTTAATCCTGGAGATGTACATCTAACCTGGTATTGCACAGGAATCCCAACATAAGCAAGATTCCAGGCACGGCCAGATAGCCTGCTTATCAACGTCGGTGGGTGTTCCTGTTCTAACATCCCCAAGTTTGAGGAGCTGCCGCAAAATCAACGCCAGTACGGCAAGCGATTCATTTATAAGGCTCACTTGTTTGATTCCAAATCCCGTGCCGTGTTCTTTGTCCAAAGGATTGGCAACTGAGAAGGTGGTGTGAGTCAGATGAGCGAGATCCCAAACGCTACACGCACTCATATTGGTATCGATAGCGCCGGGGGCATAGGAATTCACCGTCACGTTATGTTCGCGCAGTTCCAGTGCTGTTATAATTTATAAACTGGGGCGGAACGCTGGCAGGTGCTTACCAGTGGTTTGAGTCATTGAACGGATGGCGGCCTTCAATATGCAGTAACCACCGAGCCCCACATATCCTGGAAAGATTCAGCAACTTCAAGGAAGGTCCCATCCGTGGTTGGATTTCGCAGCGCACCTCGCTGTCCACAAACTGACGAGGCGCCTGCAATTTACCCATGTCAGACTCGTATTGTTCACCTTGTCAGTGTCAAAGTCAGGTGAAAGGTGTACCAATGATTCGGCCCCCAGCACCTTGTTTGATCATCTGACGGGCAGCATACTGGTAGCACAGCAGAGTCTCTCTAAGATTCACATCCCAGCCTTTCTGCCATGTCGGAAAAATCCTATTTGTCTTGCATCGGGTCTGAAGATGTTCCAAGTCGTCCCAAGGTCATATGCCACTATGTCAGTTGCAGCATACGACTTAGGTTATGGCAAGCACTCCCAAGGTTCCCAAATGCCAGGGAACCTTGGCACTCCACCGAAGCCATTGCAAGCGATGTATGTACGGCAGGCTGGTCACTGTGCTTCCTGGCTACCGTGGCTCATTCATTTATCTCTCTCGGAACATTGAAAGATACAGAATCAATTTTATTTGGGCTATTTAAAAGATATTGCTACCAACACAAAGTACGCACGACATAGGATGAGATATTATGGTGAGGTAAAGGTTACGCACATGTGGAATGAGCCGCCGAACGTGCTTACCAAATAGCGCTGTATGCACGATATGTGGCTGTGCGAACCATGAATGGGATGATGGCTGTGCGGAAAACAGGTTAGCACTGTATTCTAGGAGGGAGCAACGACGCACCTAGACAGACACAGTGGCCTGCGGGTTGCTTATGACCCAGGTGAGCACCTTGCCCTCCAACTTCTCCCTCAATCGCCGGTGGTAGTGGTGATAGTGTACCTGTCGGATGGTGGTTAATGAGAGAAGTCGAAAGGAGCGGCGGCGTACCTGGACCCTGGACGGACACAGTCGGCAGTATGGGCTGATGGTGGTTGAGAGGAAGAGTGGTGTGTCAACTGTCACACCATGCTCTTCATTTATGCCAGCCGCACCACCATGACATCATACATTGCTCAGCTTATGTTATCTGCGCCAACTCGAACCCACTCCCGTCGCTGCGCCGTGAAGGGTGTGCCTATCACATACAAGTACAAAGAAGACACAACCCGTGGGGTTCAGATCAGTAAGTACAGAATAACATCTCATGTAAAAATTACTGGGCTACTGCTGGCTACTGTTCCAAGCCATCTCAAGGTGTTCCAAGACATGGGCAACTTGAGATGGTGATAGGGCGTGTACCAAAGCATGCATGAAAACACCAGTTTTTATTTCATTTTGAACCTATTAGTGGGCAGAAGTGAGGCATTAGATTATGAGCGTACACCCTCCCTGGGGTATCCTGGAAAGATTCGACAACTTTAAGGAAGGTCTTGTCTGTGGTTGGATTTCGCAGCGCACCTCGCTGTCCACAAACCGAAGATGCGCCTACAATTTACCCATGTCAGACTCGCCTTATCAATGTCAAAGTCAGGTGAAAGGCGTACCAATGATTCGGCCCCCAGCACCTTGTTTGATCATCTGACGGGCAGCATACTGGTAGCACAGCAGAGTCCCTCTGAGATTCACATCCCAGCCTTTCTGCCAGTTCTCAACATTGGCTGAGGTTCATCAATACCAAGCATTACAATAATACGACACTTCAACTCACCGTCCATTATTGACACCACTCCTCCAGGTCCGTTCACTATCCCGGCATTGGCTACCATCTAGCGATGTTTGCAAAGATACCAGATATCGGTTCGGAATGTTATGCATGACTTACCATATCCAGCCGGCCAAGAGAAGACACAGTTGTTTCGACCAACGCCTTGACCTCGTCCTCCTTGGACACATCGGCGATAACTGCAACGGCCTTGCGTCCAAGCTGCTGAATTTCCGCCACCACCGCATTGAGCGCGTTGATTTGGCTGGGGAGGTCGGCTACGGCTACGTCGAGGCCGTCAGCTGCCAGGCGCAAGCTTATGCCCCGCCCGATTCCTTGTGCAGCGCCGGTGACGATCGCGGTGCGGGTGTATTTGTGGGTCTGAGTTGCGGTGCTCATGATAGTGAGACGGAGCCCCGAGCCGAGGAAGCGGCCGTTTTAAAGTGCATGGACGATAAATGACACTATCTTCTTATGCTATAGATTTGGATCTGTTGAAACTCTCACGGATCCGTGGATGGCTCCGGAAGGACGACGTTGAACGAAATACAAAACATGGTCAGCGGATGATGCATCGCGCTGATGTCAACTTGAACTGTGGGAAGATCGGCCCGAATTGCCCAAGATGGCAAAGTCGACATTGACGATGGACAGGACGCTGACGGGCGAGAGGGGTCTAGTAGTGTCGTGAACCAACTTGAACCTGCAACAGCGCTACCACATCCGGCAAGGCCTGTATTTTTCCTGACGGAATGGTTGTGGTTGACTGCCGGCTTGGTGTCCGCCTGTCAGCAGAAATTCTGGGATTGAAAGAAAATGTAGTTAACGAGGAGCTAGAACCGCAGGCCCTCGTGAATCAGCTTGATACGGCGGAGCCAATGCAGGATATCATAGACGACCGACAGGTCTGACGCCTACCCTGGTGCAAAGCTTCCAACTGCTGAGGCTGCCAACGTTGGACGGCCTCATCCATGTTTCGGCGTTGCGACGGATCGGTTTGGAACATCTCTGCCACGAGCGGACACATGAACTCGAATCCAAGCTTTCGGCTCATGAATTCGTCGCCCTAGATGGAGGGAAAAGAATTCAAAGCTTGAATGGGACAGGGTTTTGCTGTAATTACTTGACGCGGTCCGGATGAGAGTCCCCAGGCAATAGACGTCCGTTAGGAATGGGTCGCGGCCTCTCGCAGGGATTACCAATGGCGGCACACTCGGGAGCACGCACCTCAGGTTGTTCTGTATGAAAACAACCTGGTGTTTGAGGCAAGGATGGAACATTCGGCGATGGATCAATGATCCATCAGTGGCACTACCGCCTCTTTCCTTCCGCCTCCACCCACCACCCAGCCGCCGCCTCTCCTGAGTCCGCCGCCTAGTACCCTAGTACCACCAACGACCTGCTCGCTGCCATTTCGACGTTCGACGCCGCCCCGAGTGCATTAGCGCCATCGCCGGCTGCCTCCCTTACCTTCGCCGCCCCTCCGCCGCCCGACCGCCTCAAAATTGCAAATAATGGGTAGAATACCTCGCTGCCCGCCGGCCGCCGCCTCCTGCTCGATCACCTGTCCGCCGCCCACCTGAGGGACCGCCTCTTCCCTTACGGCATGGGCCTGTTAGGCCATTTAACTTGTATGACAGCAAATGGCCTAAGAGGGTACATCGGAGGTGCGGAGCCGATGCTTCGATGACGCACGACGGTACATCGGAGGTGCGGAATGCGGAGCCGATGCTTCGACAACTTACACGTTGCCTCCGCCCTCGCTGCCGCCCCTCCCGCCGTCCCGCCACCCGCTGCCCGCCATCATAGATCTCGGTGGCGCCCTCCCACATCGCTGTTAGCAATTCACCTAGCCCCCTCACATGCTGACCGGTGACCCCCCGCGCTCACTCCCGCCACCTGCTGCCCGCCATCATAGACCTCGGTGGCGCCCTCCCACCCTGACATTGCACCTGTTACCAGTTCGCCTAGCCCCCTCACATGCCTCGCATGCTGACCGGTGACCGCCGCGCTCACTGCTGTCCGCCGAGCGTGCGCCATCATGCACCTTAGTGCCTCCGGCCCACTTTCCTGCTTTTCCCCCTCAGTCCGTCTGCTGATTCTTCCTTGCACAGATCCATAGCACAACACCAGTCGATTTTCACCGTCCGCTGTGCTCGCTGCTGACCACTGTGCCCACTCGCACCCAGTTGCGGCACTTCCTGACAATCTAAGCGGTACGTCCGCCTTACTCGCTGCTGACCACTGCGCCCACTTGCACCCAGTTTCGGCCCACTTCCTGACGATCCGAGCGGTGCGTACCTCAAAAAATGTATCGTATCTGAAACGAGAAGGCACCGGAGGCACCGGCCACTGAAGACTCATATAATTACCTACCTGCAGCCCACTTCCCGACAATCTAAGCGGTGCATAGCTTGAAATGAATGGCCGTTCCGTGTCTAGATCATTGAAATTTGCTTTAAAAAGACAACACACATGCAACGGAGGCGCCGGTCACCTAAACGTCTCAAGAATCACTCAGAATGAGATGGGCGACAGTTATGTACAACATTGTAACATTGCTCTAGCTACAATGTGTATGTACAATACAGTGCGATAAAACAAAATGGAAACAAAAACCTACGAATACACAAGATAGGTCGGCAACGGCGTAGCGATGGACAGATAGTAACAAGATATAGCAAGATGATGGAGACGGAACGAGATTGGATGGGGTATGTACAGAAACAATACACAAGATAGCAAGATAGCAAGATGAGCGATACATGATGATATATGAGGGAAAATATACAGGAGGGGAGGGGGAAATATACAGAAGGAGGGGAGAGGCGAGAGAAACGGAGTGGGAGAAGCGCAAGTCCGACGATTGATGGTGATACCGAAAAAAAGGAGGCAGCGGAGCCTCCGACGCGCAGTACATGTTAACAAACAAAAAAAAATTCAGCCCAGGCCCAAGATCCCTCAAGGCGGCGCTCCACCCTGCATGAACCCAGCTATCATCGCCGAGATCTGCTCAGGCTTCAGCGCCCCCAGCAGCTGCAGAAGCTGCGGATCCATTGGCCCTGCCATGGGCGCAATAGACGAGGACACGGGGCCTGCGAGCACATCAGGAGCCGTGGCGACGCGCACAGCGGAGGATGACGAGGACGGCGCCATGGACGAGGATGCGGGGGCCGCGCGGGCATCAGGAGCCTTGGGAGCGCGCAAGGGCGGCGCGTGTGTCCGCCGCGGTACCTCCGCCTCACTCAAGGTTGCGATGGGCGGTGTCGAGTATCGGGGCCTGTCTCTCCCAGTTCCAAACCCGGACCTGGACGGCGGCACCGAGGGTGGTGCCATGGACTGCGGCGGCGGGCCCGATGAGGCAGGCGGCGGCGGCGGAGGCTTCCGCCTCAACGCGGACGAGGAGGCGGCGGGCAGCAGTGGGGCGACAGGCGGCGGCGGCGGCGGCCTCTGCAACGATGCAGACGAGGGGGCGGCAGGCGGTGGTGGCGGCCTCTGCAACGACGAAGAGGCGGGGGGCAGCAGCGGCAGCACTCCCATTTGTTGACGGGCCGCATTCGACCGCCTCGACCTCGGGGGCGGTGGTGCAGAGGTCGGAAGGGGCGGATCCCACTCATGTGGAGGGGCGCGCGGAGGGGGCGCATCCCACTGATAAGCAGTGGACGCGCCGTGCTGTGCCACCTTCCCCAAGAGCCTGCCTGGCACCGTCGAAGACATTGCGCATCTCGCGCCCATCCTTCTTTGACTTGTGCACCGGCGACACCGGGATTTCCACGTAGTCCATGACTTGCTGCTGGGGAGACGGAGCCGCCTGTGGTGCGACGGGAGCCTCGGCTGCTGACTCGGACTCGGACTCGGACTCGGACCGGACTGTGGTCGCCCGTCTCCTCGCCGTCCTCCGAATGGGAACGTCGTCCGACTTCTCATCGTCCGACATGAACAGCGGCGCCGGTGCGGCAGTAGCAGGCGCGGCAGGAGCAGCCGTACGCTGTGTTGTACGGCGAGGAGCTAAACGCCCGCCCCCCTCCTGCTCTGGCATGGTGGCACCAGGAGCCTCCGCTGACGGCGCCTCCGATGGACGAGTGGAATCCCCCCGCCGTCTCTTCAAAGGGGGCGATGCGGGCTCCTCCTCCTCCGGCTCGAAGTCGGATGAGCCGCTATCGCTGTCCTGTTTCGCCTTGCGCTTGCCCTTCGTGCGTTTTGCAGGCTTGGGCTTGGCCTTGGAGCGTACAGCGTATCCCTTGGAGGAGTTGGCGGTGAGCGGCGACCCTATCGAGATGACGGGGTTGGTATGGCGTAGGTCATAATCCACCTCGTGGGAGGCGTTATCATCCCGCAGACACGGTAGAAGCTCGCCTCCCGACGTGCGCCAATGCTGTTTGATCGCTGTCGCAGGGCCCGCCGGCGGAGATACGCGGTAGTCGTGGCTGAAGATGACATAGGACCCTGAATTATCGTTAGTATGCTGAACAACTTGAGATCAAAGAAAAAAATACCGGAGAGGCGCTTGCGCCGCTCAAAGCGGAGTCCCTGCTCGGGGCCACCCTTCCGGGCATCGAGAGCGGCGTTGAGCGACACCATCTCTGGATCGCGCCAGGCGCCGGTTCCCTTGCCTCCCGGGTACCAGCTGAAGAGGCGCACGTCGGCGGGCCAGCCCGTACAAGCAAGTTCGGCGGTCGCGAGCAGATTAGCGACAGTCGCACACGCGAAGTTGCTGTTGTCCTTCATGAAGATGTCGATCCCAGTGTCATCGATGCAGGCGGTGGCGAGCCGGAGCCGCGAGGCCTTGATATCGTTTTGATGTTTGTTGTTGGTCGCCTTCTGCTTTTCGTTCTTGACAGAAGATGGCTTGGCCTTGGGCTTCGCCCGCGCCGGCACGGATGTGTCGGGGGCAAAATCAGCGGTCGAGGCATCCTCGGCGTCGCTGGTGGCGGTGGTGACGGCAGCGGAGGCGGCGGCGGCGGAGATGTTGGCAGCAGGGACGTTGGCGATCTGGACGTTCTTCATCGCGTTCATACTAACTTCGTGTCAGTAGAGGTCAGAGTATAATCGCAAACACTCACTATGAAGTTAGCTTCGCGGCCGCAATAATATCGCTCTCGCACGAATGGATATCTTCCAGAAACTGTACAAGGTTTAAGGGAAGTTACAAGGTGGCTGTAAAGGAGGACATACCGTTTTCATCCCGGGCGTCGTAATAACCGCCCCCAACTCCGTGTCCTCGTTGAGCCACACCCCATTCAAGACAATGAAGGCCTCGAAGTTGTCCTGTGTGGACATCTTGTTCAACTGCAAATAACATCAGGGATCTGTTTGCGAGCGGGTAAAGCACTTACGGCGCCGGTAAACTTGCCTTTCCAGCCCTGGAACTTGATTTGCCGCTGCCGGAGGCTCTGGTCGACCTCGGACTCATTCTTCACGAGCTCGGCGGACGTTGTGAGAATCTCCTCCGCCTGCTCTTGGGTGTACTTCTGCTTAAACGCGGTGAAGGCCTGGGCGAGCAACGTCGTGTCGAGAGCCGGGGTATCCTCGCCGAAGGGGGGTGTGTAGTGCGGGTCGACACGGCGCCTCTCAGCAAGGCGCAGAGCCGGCGTCGAGTTTGCAAAAGGTTGGTAAAGGTTCCAGAGATTTTCGCCCCGCACCTTCAGCCCCTCGGTCTGGCGGACATAGGCGTTAAGGACGCGATTCTGGGGGAGGTTGGTTGCCACAGCGCAGGCAGCAATCGACTCGTCCAGCTCCGCAAAGCACCGCTGAAACGCTTCCTGTTGGAAGGAGCTGAATCTCCCGCGTTGCGGAAGCACCACCTTCACCCGATCATGGGCCTGGAAATCGGGACCATCATGCTGTGCGTGGTCGCCGTCGTCATCACTGTGGTTGCCGGGAACGTCGTGGTCGCCGTCGTTGGGGACGCTGTGGTCGCCGTCGTTGGGAACCTCGTGGTCGCCGTCGTTGGGGACGCTGTGGTCGCCGTCGCCAGAGGCGCCGTCGCGCAGGACACCATGAGGGGGTGGAGGGAGGCACTGGGCTTCGAAACCATAGCTCTTGTAAAACGCTGCGAGGTGAGGGTCTGCGGGATCGGCGGGAGGAGCCGCGAATGCAACGCACTTGGGCGCAGGATCGTCGCTGGGGGCAGCAGGCGCTGGGCGCTTTTGCGAAGTCGAGCCCTGAGCAGACCGAGAACGCGCAGGAGGGGGGACAGCATGCTGAGGAGCAGCAGCGGCAACGGCGGCGTCCTGAAGAGCGGGGGCGGCGGTGCGCTTTTTGGTGGTCAAGCCTTGAGCAGGGGCGCGACGTGCAGCAGGGGCGGGGATGGTGATCGTGTTTCTAGGGGGGGAGGCGCTGGCCTTCGCCTTCACACTGGGCCTGCGGTTAGCGCGTAGCCGGGTAGGGGTGAGATTAGGCGGCGGCGTCGCGGAACAGTGCCTGCGCCTGCCGCCACCAATCTGCGGCGACTGCGTGTCAGTCTCTGGGTCAGAGTAGTAGCCTGCGCCATCTCCCGGCTCCATAAATGGGTCGCCGCCGCCATAGATGGACTCCAATTGATCGGCGAGAGGCTGTTTTGGGGGCCATGAAGATACGGCCGCCCAGCCTTGCATGTCCGACGCATCTTGGGAAAAGGAGGGTTGGGGGAAAGCAGGCGCTGCTGTCGACGCGTTTTGGAAAAGGGGAGGCACCGCGTTTTGGAAGAGGGGAGGCACCGCGTTTTGGAATTGGGGAGGCGCCGCCGCCCAGCCTTGCAGGTTTTGGGGAAAGGAAGGCGCCGGTGTCCAGCCTTCCACGTTTTGCGGACTTGGCGTAGGGGAGAGCTCGTCAACATCTTCGTCCATGGCACTGAGAAGGTCGCTCTGGGCCATAGATCCGTCAGCGTTCATGGTGGGATAGGCTATGTCGCCGGGGATTGTGACGTTTGCAAAAAAATCGGGGTCGTCCGCGAGGTCGCAGGGCACCGTAATTGAGTCCTGGCTGGTCGTCAGACGTGGCGGGGTGAATAGCAGACTGGTATCCATCTAATGCTCGAGTTAGAAGCCGCCATGGAAAGCAGAAAAGGACAGGAGGGAGGGAGAGATCGATCAATCACCGTCGCGTATCACGTCGCGTATCGCACGCGCCAGAGGCTCTGAAGCAACGCCTTTGGGCTGGAAAAAAATTACTGAAACCAATCCATCAGTGCAGGTTAACTAGGAGATGATTCGGGCTTACCTGAGGCACAAGAGACACGGTTTTGGCGGGAAAAACGCGTGCTTAAAGGTAGATGAAAAAAAGAGGAGATGGGAAAAAGGAAAGGAGGTGCCGTCACATGTGGCATTTGGAACTATACAGTGCCGCTCACGCCACCGTTCCTCGGCTCTTCCACCACCTTTCCTCGGCTCTTCCACCAGCGGCGCCTCCTGCCCGCTCGTTACACGTCAACGTTGCTGCTGCTTGACTCATTTGAGGAGCCAATGAGGAGCCGTATAAACATCGAACAGTGTGTGTTATTTTCCTACCTCCTTCCCACTATCCATTTTCGCTCATTCAAGTAGGGCATTCTGGTTCTGTACCGCGCCCCCACCTTCCTGTGCTTTTTTGGGATTTTTCCCGGGGGTTTGAAATATCTTGCACGAAAGCGACTTGAGTGTGGCCAAGATTCCAGTGCACTTCTGGCCGCACCTTGTCCTTTACCACCATCTTGCCCATGGGCCGTCGTCCCATACACCTAACCCGCGCCGACCAGGCATCAGCAAAGAGGGAAGCGGACATCAAGTATCATCGCACCACACAGTACGCCAGTCGCAGTGCTGTTGCAAAGAAAGCCGCAATATATTCATAACTCATTTACAGTGCTAAAGCAATCTGCGCAGCGGCTCCGAAGCCATCTCAGCACCGGCAGCGGTCAGCTAAGACTGCGATACCAGGGCTCTCGCCACCCAGCAAGCTAGTCCTCAGGCTCCGCCAGTTCTCGCTCCCCGACACTCAGCCCGCCTATCAGGAGGCACTTCGCAGGACGAATTGAGGCCGCCTTCTCGGACGAATTGAACAAATGGAAGCTGGAACCACTGTTCCCCCACGACTTTAATGAGCCGCCCGATGCGCCAAACCCCTGGTCAAATGCTTACCACTGGCACACTCGACAACTTGTTTTTGTTCTCCACGGGGACAGAATGCGGGAGCTCCGTCAACGGGACGTCGAGCTTCGTACGGCGTTCGAGACGGACCAAGAGGCGGCGATGGACAAACTGCGCGCGGAGGTGCTGGATCTGATGGTGGCATTTGGGAGAGCCGCCGACGTGGGTGAACTCTATCACCCGTACATTTGGGCTCGTGAATTTGCTATGTGGGAACTTCATATGCAGTGGCAGGCACACATTATCTACCATTTGTATTATCTCAAGTTTCTTGACTGAAATGTAACTCTTTTCTTGGCTAAAAACGGGTATTTATTGCAAAGAAAGAGGGTATGATATGGCTGGGTATCGTGGTAGGGGGAGATACAAAAACTACGAGCGTTGTCTGGCCGTTTGGAAAGGCAATGTGAGTATATGATCTGTTAGCACCTGCCGCACCGTCGACATCAGAGCCTCCGAAATATTGGACGTGTGAAAGCCTCGCAGAACGGAGGCAATCATACAAAGGACCCAAACCCCGCAGTCGTAGCCGTTAGATTGAAGAGGGTTTCGCTAAGAGAGAGATAAATGGTGAGCAAGGGACCCAAAAAAGTCGAAGGGACGTACTTCGTCACAGAGCGGCCGCGCCGTCCAAGTCTCATCCTCCGTGGAAATGTACATACGATGACCATTACGCCCGGCGATGAACACCATGCGCTTGATCAATAACATGATATCCTGCCAAAGGGTCAGCAAAAACTCAAACCCTCGAAAATCGGAGCCACCTGCATATCTTGACGCCAGCCACTACGGAGCCCAAGACTGTCAAAGAAGAAGAGGCGATTTTCCTGCACTGCGGCGACTACGAGAACCCAGTGCTCCTCCTTGGGGCGATGGACTGGGATGATCCAGACGGGTTTTTCCCAGTACCGCGTGTCTGAGAGAAACCTCCAAAGAACGGGATCAGGGGCATTGAATCGCACGCGATGAAGATTATAGGTATTGAGGAGTGCACATCTGGACGCGCCAGAGTTATGAAGGGAGGTTGGGCCGTCGAAAAGGTTGAGAAGCGCGGCGGCGGCGCCGTTCAGAATCTCGCCATTCAGGCGGCCGGCTGGTGAGCGGAGGCGATCCAGGTCCGGGATGAGCACCTCCACTGTTGAACAGCCGTTAATACCGACAACAACGCGAGGCACCGCCATCTGGGAGACTGTCAAAGATTGATTGTATGTACGGAGATCGTCAATAAAGGTCGTGTCAATGCTAAGCCCAGTCTGTAGCATGGTTAGTTTAGCACATGTCAATGCGACATTGACGCACCGCACATTGCCAGATGATCTGGAGGTTTGACAAGCCTGTATTGAAACCGGAGGAGTCCTCCTCGTCGTCGGATTCAGCTTGGTACGCCCCACCTTGGATATCGTACACATCGGAGATGTCGGAGGGATCAATCTCCTCTAGATCTACGGTGGGGACGGCATTTGACGCCGGCTCCTCAAATAGTGCCACTGGCTCCAGGATTGTGGAGGCGGCACTGAGAGTAGATGAGGAGGCGCGTGCGGGAGCACGAGTGGCGGCAGATGTGGAGGCGGCACTGAGAGTGGATGAAGAGGTGCGTGCGGGAGCGCGAGTGGACGCGCCAATCCTAGACCCTGCAGAGGTGCGGGCGAGACCGGAGGCGCCGGTGGACATCGAGGGGGTGATTCCGGCGGTGAGAGCGGTGGAAGTCGCGGATGAGGTACGGATGGAAGCGGCGGAAGGGACAGCAGTGGTGGAGAAGGTGGACGTGGATGTGGGCAGCGAGGCGGATGGTGCGCTCTGGAGAAAATGGGCAAAGTGGGTTTGTTTGGGAAGCTGCCAGGAGCTCTCCAGATACTGGAGGCGTTGCCGCCGCTGCTCGAGCGGAAGCTCGAGGCACAAATCTGAAAGTAGTAGTCAGGTGTCGGACCTTTGAGATAGAAAAGATGCCTACCTTCATTGGTGTCGATGGCCCGCTCAGCAACGGCGAGCTCGTGGGACAACCATTCCATCAAGTTATTGCGTTCCAGATGAAGCCGCCGCGCCTCCTCCTGGCATCGATCAAAAGTGTGGAGGGCCCGAATGCCGTCACGGACATCTGCATTGTCCAGCCACCGGGGAATTTCCCCTTCGGATGGGGTGACCCAGACATCCTCGTGGAGCGAGGGATCCTCGCGGAGAAGACTGAGCTTCGTCGGGAGTGGGAGTGGGATAGGAATGGTACATCCAGAAGGCCGGAGCCTCTCGAGATTCGCGCAGTGGGAATTGAATTTATTAATGGCCTTGAGGAGAGCAGGTGCACGCTTGGAGATGGTCTTCTGCGTAGCCTGGTGGAGTTTGGTGCCTAGAAAATAATTAATGTGATGTTTTGTGGCCGAGATCAGGCTTACCCAGAGGCTCCCGTCGCCCTGCAACAGCGCGATCCAGTGTCTCCCACTCGTAGAACGACTCGATGGCACGACCGCGGATATTAATCTTGAGGTCCCTCATGATGACAAGGGTTCGTACAAAGTCTAAGGGAAGCCCCCGCAACTCGGGGAAGGAGGCATGGATATTCAGGGACGCATACAGCGCCTCCGCCTGGGAGCTGAGGATTTCGTGGGTGACCTGGAGGCGGCGAAGATGGGCTAGGGTGTCGGGGGACGCCTTCCCATCGCCGCTTGTGAGGGATTGTTTGGCGTCAGAGATTGATTTCTCGACGGTGTCGATCTGCTCCTGCAGCTTCAGGACTTTGTCGAGGTTTCGCTGTAGGCGCATGGGAGCATCTGCCATCTCAATAAGAAGAAGGAATGGATTTATTAGAATAAGTGCCTTACGTGAGCGCGCGGAGGTTTGTGCTTTCTTTTGCGCCGCCCATTGGAGTCGGAGCTCAGCTTCAGGGACACCACACTGTATGAGTGTCGTGACCGCAGCTTTACGCTTTTTGGTGAGGTTCTTGGTCTCTTGTCGCTTCAACCAGGCCCCGAGTCCGTCGAGACCCTCTTGATTAACAAATGATGTGTACTGATCTATGGTCCAAAGACGCCGGGAATTCTGGGCTCTGTTAGACCAATACTTGAGAATAAATTTGCTTAAAAAGAACTGACCCATTGTGTTCGCGTGAGAGGGATCAGCTTCCGGATACGGGACCAGAAGCTGTTCGACACCCTCCATGTCGCTCAAGCCGGCGCCGCCACGACAACGGGGACTATAAACAAGCTGACAAACCCACCGGTGCCCAAAGGCATGCATGGCATTGATTATGAAGGAGACACACTCCCGGAAACCGTTCGTCAGAATGTGGAACTGCGAAATGGGTTAGCCGGAGGCTCCGAGCGACGATCCATGAAAAACATACCAGATTAAAGCTGTGATCGGTAACACATCCCACATCGTACGCCTGCAGGATTGTTGCCTGCGGTGGAAGAAGGCTGTTTACCTCCTCTAGCAAGGCAACAATGTACTTTTGCTGCTCGCCGGGGGTGTCGATGTCGCAGAGGAAAAGAACCTGTGAATGACGACAGGTCATCACAAAAACACCTCCAGCATCGAAGTGCTTGGTGTCGGTCTTCTGCTTCTTCTCGTTCGCAGCATTCCACAACTCCTGGCAGGCGTCAAGAGCCTCCTGCGGAATTGCAGGTTTGAAGACCGCTGGCTTCTTCTTCCGGGCCTCGTTTATCCGCTTCTCAACTCGGGCGACCTTCTCCTTTGAGACAAAATACGAAGAATCATATGAGATGGGACCGTCGCCCGCTGAACGGAGGTGACGAAAGCTGAAACAGCCATCAGCACCAAGCTGGACATCGCCACCGCTGTAGGGAGATCCTCGGTCAGGAGTTGTACACAAATAACTAGAGAGGGAACTCACTCTCTGAGCGATCTTCCCCACTCCTCTAAACCGAAACACGCAGGGCACCGCTCTCTTAAAACGCGCGCGGCACGTCCTGGCGTGAGCGGCGGAGGGTTAAGGGGTGTCGGCGGCGGATTCGTAGGGGGACGCGGTGGAGATGGCCGCGGAGATGGCCGCGGAGGGCTAGGCGGGGTCGGCAGCGGACTTGTGGGAGGAGGTAGCGGAGTTGGTGGTGGAGATGGGGACGGTATGGAGCGATGCGGTGACGGACATGGCGGCGGCGACGTAGTATCCGGTTCGTCAATGGACATTGGGGAGGAAGGGCGCGTGGTGTTGCTTGCTGGGGCGGTCTCATGAACGGGAGGCTCCGGTGTTGCTGGGTAGGGCGTTCTGGGAGGAAGCGTGGGTGGCGGGGGTGTATCGTCCCGTCCGTCGATGGTATCGTCCTGTTTGTCGATGGACATCAGGAGGGATGGAGCATCCGAGGTCCTTGCAATGTTGGTTGTGGAAACAGGAGGCTCCGCCGCCCCCGCTGGCACTGGATCTGGAGCAGGAGGGGCAAGTGCCAGCTCCGCTGCGACCAAGGCCGCGTCGACCTTGGCTTGCAATCGAACCCGGAGGTTGCAGTCCCAAAGGACTGCCTGGCCGAGCAACTTACGGAAAGGATCCGTCGCAAGAAGTTCAGTGTTCTGAGGAATGATGATTCAGTCGAGTCATTCACGTGTAAACACAACAGCGTACCCTCTGTGCATGTACTGGAAACCCAAAACGCTGATAGATGCTCTGGAGGGCAGACGCGAGGGCTGTGACGGCATCGCAGGATCGCTCGAATAGCGCCCGATAAATCCCCAGAAGATCAATTGATATGCCGGTCTGTACCTTGGTCGGCGAGGCAGGAAACACTCCGTTCTGAACGAGGAGAGTAGCAACCGGCATGCAACAGCAGGTTGTCACGTCCACCATTTGATAATCTGCATTCAGATTCAGTGAGGAACCAATGGGAAGCAATGATATGAAGGATACGAACGTGATATATAAAGACATCGCACTTTACTCGACACTGGGAACCCACAAGAGGTGGTGCATTCGTAATGGATCGCCGAAGGTATGAGGGAGGGGCGCTGTCCGTAGCTGCTACGCAGGTACTGTGCATATGGACCTTCAAGGATGGGTAGCAGCACGTTCCAGGCAAGGTTCAACCGTTCAGCAGCAGCCAGTCCAGGGCGAGGGCCAGGAACAGGCGGCAGAGCAGGTGCCGGAGGCTCCGGGTCCACGTCAATCCAGTCGTTTCCTTCTTCCGCTTCACCGAGGGGCCCAGCAGGTGGCTCAGCAGGGTTGAGTTGGTCTTGCGCTGGCGGGGTGGAAGGCAGATCATCAGCTAGGAGCTGGCTGAGCCGGGCACGAAGCCCGCCGATGGTGGCAGCGCGTCCAGGTACCGATAACGCGGTGTTTCTTTTGTTCATCTCGCTCCCTGAGCGGACTGGTGAAGTGCACGCCAGCTCCCGAGCGCGTTGCGGGCTGGGATGCGCGTAAAGAGCGCCTGCTGAGGGCGCGAACATTAGACGCCATCGAAAGGGTAGCTGTCAGGCGCGTCGAGAGGTTCTAAGGGAGCGAGGTCGCATGTACGAGTTGGTGTATGAGTTGATCCTGCAGTTCCAGGTGTTGTAAGGGACGCGCGCACGAGAGGCGGGAATGGGAGGCAGAGGCTGGAGGCCGAAAACGGCGGCAGAAGCCCAAAGGGGAAATCACGTCATCGAAGCATCGGCTCCGTACCTCCGATGTACCCTCTTAGGCCATTTGCTGTCATACAAGTTAAATGGCCTAACAGGCCCCTGACTAAGCAAAACGGAGGTCCCTGAGGTGCCGCCGCCCTTGTCTACGCCGCCGCCGCTTCCCTACCCTGGGTCCTCTCGCTTGTTACCCCGCCTCGATCGGTGCATCGCTCTCACGTCTTACGGCCTATATATATCTACTTGTTCGTGCTGCCGCCGTCTCTCCCTCTCACTTGGTTCCTCGGCCGTGGTGCCGTCCCTAGTCTGTCTTTTTGCTGGCTTGCTCGTTCCTGATGAGGCCTACACCAGCTTTGTCTCGTTCTCTGGGCCCCCGCCCCGCAAGTATGTTCATCCGCTGCGTCGCCGCGCGCCCCGCAAGTTACCTCCGCCATTGAGGATGTGAATCTCAGAGCCGCGGGTAGTTTCATTTCCAATGACTTGCAGCACTGCGCTGCGCGATCACAACCACTTCGTATCAGCCTCCCCCACCCTCCATCAACCGTCTCCGCGATGCCTTCTCTGGCCCTCGGCCGCCTCCAGGTCGCCTCCGGGTCGTCCGGGACGCCTCCGGGTCGCCTCCGTGGGCCTCCAGTGGCCGCAATTATTACCCTGTATTTAATCAGGTCGAAATATAAGCATTCAAACCTCAGTGATTGGTGTGGAAAGCAAGAAATTGGTAAAAAGTGGGTGTGCGGGAGGGGCGGCCATTGATCAGCAATCAAGAAGAGAATAAACGTAGAACCCGTGAAAACAATTCGTTGTGAGCTCAATTCTGAACGGAATAAGGTCAGGTAGGGCTCAAATTGAAGCCCTTGATTGTTGAAGTTGTAAGGTCAGTGCAAGAAATGTGACCAAGTGAACTTATCTTTTCATCAATATCTATTACTTACTTCAAAGGCCCCCGTCACCGAGCAGAGGCGGACGGGGCGGAGGCAAGAGTGGAAACCAACACATGTTGTCTTTATTGTTGATGCACCATATGAGCTGCAGCTGTGGCAAGGGTGGTTATCAATGCCGGGCGCGATGATGCCGTCCAAATGTCGTCCATTCTCGCATTGACGGTATCTACTCGCAGTAAAACTCCCGTAGCTTCCACATTTTCGAATCTATCGACCAAGTCGGATCCCATAGGAACCGTCGAATGCGCGAGCTAATAAGAAAAAATTATATATTGAATACAAGAAACAAATCCTATGTGTATAGCTTTTACATCCCAACCGGCGCGTGCACGCTTGTAGCGTACAACGTACTGTATCTGTGGATAGGGCACGAGTATATAGTATCGAGTGGAACAAGTACAACTTGAGAGCGTTAACGTTGGAGTCCGGAGCAGTACAAGTCCGTCACCGTCCGATGCAAGTACAAGTCCGTGCGAGCGGTTTCTGTTGTGTGTGGGGAGAATATATGTGGGTAGCAAAAGGGAAAGCAGAGTGATAGATACGCAGCCTGGGGCCCGAGGACAGCAGAGCAGGAGAAGGGGGAAAGATGGGGCAGGGAAGGGAAGGGGAAGAACGTGAACGTAAGGGTCGTACAGAACATGAAAGGCATGCAGGCGAGATTTTTGGCCGCAAAAGAAGGATGGTAGTACATTTAGTAGTTTGATGCAAGAAGACGGGTGTTTGAAGCAGGATGAGCGAGTGAGATGGGAGAGATTATTAGTCTTCAGAGGCGAGGCTTGCCGTCGGGGAGGCGTCTAGAAGCCCCCGAAGCCCTGCTGCCCGCCCTCGCCGCCGCCACCAGGAGGGCCGGGGGTGGGATGCCGCATGACGCTCTGGTGCATCGCCTGTACGCCAAACTGCCCTGCGCCGCCCATCCCGACGCCAGGCATGCCCATACCGGGCATCCCCATCCCCATCATCTGCATCTGCAGCATGGGCGTCATCTGCGGCATCTGGTACGCGAGCGCGTTCGGGTTCCCCATACCCATGCCGCCGCCGAACTGCGCGGGCTGGGCATGCTGCATCGGCGGGGAAGAGTGCGCGGAGGCGCCCCCGCTGGTGGTGGGGCTGCTCGGCGAGGAGGCGCCTTGGGTGCCTTGGCCCTGCATTTTTTGCATCGCTTGCAGCTATAGCAAGAGTGAGCATAGTTCCGAGGGAAGAGAAGGAGTAGCGCACCTCGTAGAAAGCAAAGTCCTGGAGGAGCGATGTCCGGGCGGGGTGCGTGTGGAAGATGCGGAGCATCTCCTGCCCCGCCTCCGCAAGCAGCTCCTGCGTGTCGCGAGAGTTGGTCACCGGCTTGCGCTCCGTGGTATTCCTGTCATGTAGTATGAGGCCAGCGAAACAAAAACAAAAAGAGTGGCACACACAAAAGTTTTATGTGGCGCAGATTGACGTTGGGGATATCGCGCACAAATATCCAGCGCACTTTGAACACGCCCTTCCATTTATCCGAGGCCCAGACCGTGCTGCTACGGGTGTAATCCACAGGCGTCAGCATCTCCGCCATCCCGCAGAAATGGCCGCTGCAAGTGCGCGATCAGTCACCCAGTCGCACTGGGGCGCCCCCAATCAATCAAACGCACCTAGCATTTACACTGAAGAAGAGGTAGATCGGGCCTCGCCCGCCGCATTCCTTGAACGCCTTGTCGAGGCGCTTGTTCCCCGGCTCCGTCGAGCTCCAGATCTCGTATTTGAGCGACTTGTGCACGTCGTCCTCCGTGTACGACTTGATCACAAAGAACCGTGCCTGGAAGTAGTCGTTGGGTTAGCCAAATGTCAACAGAACGAACGGCGACGTACGAAATTCGGTCTCAAATTAAATTCGGTGGGATTGTATCCCTTGGAAGCGATCAGGGATGGCACGTCGACGGGCGTGTTGACGAAGCCCCCCGTCGGCGTCTGCCCGCTGGGCACGCGCTGCTGCTGCTGCTGCTGCTGCTGCATGTATTGCTGCGGGATCGGTGGCACCGGTTGGCCCTTGCTTGCCTGCTGCTGCTGGTAACCGTACTGCAGATTCGGGTTCGACGTCCGCAGCCCTAGCCCGCGGTCCTTCGAGCCGCCCTCCCATCCCTGCCCGCCCTGCTGTTGCTGTTGTTGCAAGAACTGCTGCTGCTGCTGCGCCTGCTGGAGCACGTACAGTGCGCTCGCGCTCGCGGGCCCCCCGCTCTGGCCGAGCGGTGTCTTGCGCCCGTCGAAGTCCGTCACGAGCTGCAGCTTGCCCGGATCGTTGCCGTTTCCATTGCCTTTTCCGTTGTTCCCGCCGTTCCCGTTGTTGCCACGCATGCCCGGCGCCTGTGCGGGGGGCGGGTGCGTCGGGTGGAACCGCGGAGGGTGGGCGCTCTGCCCGCCCGCGTTGTTGTTTCCGTAAGCGCCACCCCCATTGCCGCCTCCACCGCCAATGTCGAGTGACGACAGCGCACGCTGCACGTCGTCGACGTTGCCGGACTGGAACCCAGGGTTAGGTGCGCGCCAATCGCCGCTTCCACCATTATTAGACCAGGATGAGAGACGGCCGATGGGGCTGGCCGGGCCGGGCTTCGGAGCGTAGTACTCCTGGTCATCGTATGCGCCGGGGTCCTCCTGATACTGGTACTCCTCGCCTTCGTCGGCAGCGGGCTCGGGGGGCGTCGCCGTTTGGGAGGGGATGGGCGTCTGAAGGGTCCCAGAACGGCGGAGGTTTGTGACGGGAATTTTCTGGGCCTGGCGCGCCGCGGCACCATACGTCAGGGAGACATGGCGACGCACACCAGGATCCCCTGGTGGTGGCGAGGGCCCGTCGTGCGGTGCAAGGGGAGAATTGGGATCCAGCGCGTCTTCCGCAGGATGCTGCATAGTCGTCAGATCAAAGTAACACCGAAAAAATGTTCTCCAAAGCAGAAAACGGCCACGGCATTTGATCTCCGCGCTGGTCTAAGTAGCTTGTCGGCGACCAAGCGGTGTCTTCTGAGCCAGTGCCGGAGTTGAAATGCAGTGGCCGCTTTGCCCTGGAAAGAAGTAACACACACCTCTTCTTCTGCTGCGTAGGCGTCAATATCACCTTCCCAATCGTCCTCATCGCCTTCGTGACCGGCGATGGCGGTGAGACTATTCTTGGTATTGGGTGTGAGACTGCCGGACCTGGACAGACCTGATGACTGGGGCTGGAAGGCTGATATCGGGTCCCAATCAGACTAGAGCGGGTGCACATGAGAAAGCAAGCATACCGCGGTGGTACCGCGTTGGGAGCGAGCTCTGGCGATGCAAAGATGACTTTTCGCCGACAGCGCCGACGCCGCCGACCCAGTCTTCGCCGACGACCTCGTCCTCGTTCCAGTCCTGCGCTGTTTCCTCAGAGATTGCACCAGCCCGGGCTGTTCTGGACGACGCCGAGATTGTATGGTGCCTCCGGACCCCGGTGGTGTTTGTGGGTGAGCCAGGGACCGCTGGTAGCTGGCTTGGCTGGGACATGGTGGACCAGGAGAACCAGTAGGCCGACTACGAGTCCACTAGAAGCAGATGGAATCCAAGCTCGTCGCTGTGGTCGTCGTTAGTAAGATACAGACGATATCAATCGGGTCCGGTATGATATTATCGGACTACCGTATAATCACCGGTCACCTTTTGCTTCAACTGCCACCTAGGCGCAAAAAAATTGAGGCTCTTGAGCGTTACCAGGGTTCTCAGACACGTCCTTTGACACGCTAGAGCTTAATTATCGCCTCCTCATGCCCGCATCTGCTGCTTCTATTCTTTCGGCCAAGCTCCGGACATCTTGAGGCATAGCAGTCTTGTGGCGCGCTCTATCTCGTGTTTAGCCTCCCGCAGTTTCTGTTCTGCGCACCGACGATCCTCCTGATTCTCACAAATGCTGCCGAATGCAAGAAAAACTGGGCGGCTGTACTACTCTGACGCTCTCGACCAGAATCAGCTCCCACGTCTAATTGTCCACAGCACTTGGATCGATGACCGTTGGCTGATTCTCGATATCATTCCTTCTGTCGCACTGCTTTCGGGTCATTCATCTGCCTACTGCAGTGGGCACTATCGCGATGAATCTATCTCTGCATCTGCCAAGGTCTGCTGCCTACTGAAATTAAACCGTGCCGCATGCGTGGACCAACCAGAATGTGGGGCATCCGAATCGTCGCGGATATTGCCCTGGAAGTCGCATTTAGGAGTTACTTAAACCAGGGCTCTCATTGGATCGAAAAAAAGTGCCATATTGCTAAAATTAAACGAACAAGTATCACTTTCCTCTTCTCACCGACGGATTTTCTTGAATTGTGCACTGAGCTTGTCGGTTTACCGGAGAAGGCTCCGACGACCTTACAGCATGTATATATGCACCTGAAAACGACGACGCTTCTCTAATTTGCGGGACCTTTCGACATGTTTCCATTCCGATGGTTCCATTCCGCCAATCAAATCCACTGGAGGCAACATGGACGCCTAATTTTTTCTCGGTCAGTTCTTTATACGGCGATCTATGGATTTTCACACCTACCAATACAATCTTCTCCGTCATCACTCATCTCGACTGGTTGTACTCTGTGCCCCCGAGGCGTGCACTGTGACCCGTGGTTGGAATTATTTTATGTTCCACTTCAACCTAGTGGGTCGGCTGCAGACATCAAAAGAAGACCTGGGGCGATTTCTGGACCCATACTTTCTCGTCATCGATTTTGCAACCACCTGAAAGTATCCCGGATTCCGGTGTTCGAGTAGCAAAGCCACTAAACATTTATCATCCAACGGACACCATGCTTGCGTTCAGTCTCCCAAGGCAAAAGGCCATTTTTTCTGTCGGCATGACGAGTCAAAATTCATGAATCCTTGCCCTTTCCGGAAGACGATAGACATTCAAGTATATTTGCACCGATCCAGCGTTAGTTTACCACGATCCACAAATTGCCTGGTGGCAGGTTAGCACTCGCTTACGTCGAATGGGCAGACGATAGAAATCATACCGTCGTACTTCCCAATCCAACGTGTCGCCTGCATCCCAGCGAGCTGCTTCGGCGTCCGTCTACATCCCCCGGCATCTTTGGCTCCTTTGCCGAATAATGGCGGTCTTACTTACCGTTTGCCGTACGATTCTCGTCGCCACTGTCGACCGATGCCAATAATTCTGTCTCAAGTCTCCCTTTTGGTGCCGTGTTTCCACCGAACACGCTCACCATTCTGGGGACGGAATATATTGAACATTGACGATCTAACTCAACCACTGGAAATACAAGGACACAACTAGGGCGACAATTAGACGGAATTACTGAGGAGAAGACGAGCATCACGCTGGACCCAAGCTCTCTTGTTGGGGTCTAGGTCTACCTCAAGATCGAGAACAATGGAGCCTCCATCACTGAGGACGGAAAAAAACCACTGTTCGTGAGCGCGTCGGTGTCTCCTTTCCTCAACATTGTTTGTGGACGGCTGGGCAGAATTGGCGATCTCGATAGACCGAGTGGGGTCTTCCATAAACCTTTTTAGACAACTGTCTATAAAGATTCAGGAGAACTCACCGAGCGCTGGAGAGGCGTTCAGATTGATCATCCGAAACTGAACCACCGATGTTGCTGTTGCTGATGAGGTCTGTTCTCTTCCGCGGCTTAGTGTATTTGTCTCGCAAGAGCAGCGTCGGGCAGCAAGCAAGGATTCAACAGTCAACCACCAACTGCTGAGGTTGACCGCTGACGAAGGCGGAAAAAAAAAAAATCCTTGATGATGCCTCGATGATAGAGAAGCTTGATTCGAGGTCCAGGATACTTGAATTCGGCTTTTTGAGTTTTTTGAAAGGAAACGATACTCAAACGATGCGTGACCCCTGGCAGCGAGGTCACAGCCGCTCCTTGCTCAACATTCAGGGGGAGTGGATGAACAGGACATTTCTATTAAGCATTTGCACATAAGTATTTTTCCTAGACAAGCTTGTAAAATTGGGTGACTTCCCATAAGCATATAATATTCCTCGAGCTTGTTTGAGTGAAAAATTCAAGTCAAGCTTTTCCTGCTCGCATTCCCATAAGAAAATAATAGACTCATTGACCTTGTGTCTCTGCCCAAAGGACGGCCGGGATAGGATCCGATGGTCAACTGTAGTGGTAGGCATTTTTTTGGCCACCATTCGGGACCTTCAAGCACGAGTTCAAAGTGAGGATCACATCTTCGTCCCGCCAAATGGTTTATTCAGGATAATGATAATCTGAACGGGGGGTGCTGACCCCTCCTTCAGATTATATTAAATTTGCATTAAATCGTGTCTGCATTTGGGCCCTCAATTGATGGGGTCCCGACAGCTGTCTCGGCATCGTCTCGGAAGGCATGAAAATAATGCTGGTAGAATTTTTTAATGCTTATGGGAAGTCACCCATTGTACCCTTTGTCGTAATTTCACCCAGTGTAATAATACTTATTCCATCAGCCAAGTATCGGGAGACGCGAAACTTCAAACTGCAGTGCGTCGAGGTGGCAGTCAGGGTCCCCGAGCGGGAGCTCCTCTCTCCGAGTCGCCACTCGAGCCTCGCTGATCATGACGAACAGAATGTTTTCCGCCGAGCTCGTAGGATTTCTGCCCAGGGTAAATTTGAGTTCATACTGTTCTGACAGAAGTTCAGAAAGGAAATACATAACGTCACGCGGGATTACACTGCTTTCAAAACCTGATGCCTTTCTTTGACTTTGAGGACGTCGTTGACAACATTGTCGACGAGGTTTTTCTCGATAAACAAGACGACGATGGAGTATACAACTATGAACGCCTTCCCAAGGTGACTGAAACTTTTTAAAGCCAATTCAAGTTCGAGCCCTGACATTATACCCCGCTTACTTAGAACTTCCTCAAACTCGCTCTCGTGTCTCGCAGCTTCTTGAACCCCGTACGCCGCAGTATCTATCGCGATGTACGGGTCGAAGGTACCGAGCGGTTCCTTCTGCTCACGGGACAACTCCGTTTTTCTCCCCAACTCGCCAAGTTCGTCAAGAGCGCGTCGCTCGTATCCAACTGCATGCAGTCCCATCATATCGATGGTGGTATAGATGAAGGTCCTGGATGGGAGCCGAGAAGCGTTAGCGTCATTTCCTTGCGATGGTTTCTCGACGCATGCCCGCAGCTGACGCAGCTCAGTATTTATGGTGGAGACTTCTTGTTGGCACTCTCTTCCCAAACCCCACAAACCATAAAGCTCACGGATATCACCCTACTGGGATGCTCTCGCTGTAATCTCAGCGGTCAGACTTTATCGTGCACGGATGACCTGGCGGCCGGGTGGCTCAAGAACATCATCGCTTTCCCGCGGCTCAAAGAGCTCGATATATCTGAATTTCAAATCGGCGGACCAGGTTTGGATGCGGTCTACAGAATTCCAAGCAGGTCCTCTGTTTGCACAGGGCTCGCCATCTCCAATATGAATCGGCGCACAGTTCCGAACGGCTTGAAGACTCTACTGCGCAGCATGCCCGCACTTGCAGAACTTGTCCTTGACGGGATTTCCATGCGCCTCGGGGAGCTCAAAAACTGCCTCAAAATTGTGGCGGGCACATTGACGCTCTTGACGATCAGCGACTACCATTCCACGGAAGACAACGCGCAGCCATGGGAGAACGATGCCGTGGCGGTCCTTACGCAGCTGAAGACCCTTTCCTTGAACGGTGTACCGGTCACCCCGCCGTTCTTCGACACGCCTTCCCCCCCGTCTGGAACATCTGCGCTTCTCGGGGAAGGCTCTAACGCGACTGCCGGCGCCCGCCTTCGCGGCGTGGCTCCGCCAGAAAGAATTTCCCCTCCGCGGTGTACTGAAGAAGTTGGAGGTCGTCGGGCAGCTGCGAGCAAACAACCTCAATCGTGGACCCGAGGCGTCGGACAAGCAGGTGGCAGAGCTCGCCCAGCTGTGCCGCGCGCTGGGCATCGAATGGATCCACAAACGCGACCGATATGAAGATTTCTTTTGAAGGACGGTGGTAGCTGTTGGATCCCAAGTTCCGGGCTTCAAAGAGGTACTTACCTGGCATTAATTATTTCTCAGACTCGCTGACGATTTCTTGTCAGGTTGAACGAGTGTAGCCAGCTGTATTATAAATCCATCCGCCTTGAGGCGATCTTTTCTTCCAATTTGTGCCCAGTGAAGCACGTCGGCCTTGTATAATCTAGACCCAAAGGACTTTTTTTCTAAGATGCGACCCTCTGAAAGCAAGTTACCAAGGCGAATGTTCCTCAAGCTCGTGTTTACGGATGCAGGCAATCATTTAATAAATCAAAATCACGATCGACATGACTCGCGGGTCGCTCAAACACCCCGCACGGACCTTTATTTTCTGCCCCAAGTTGAGAAGTGCGCCGTTTCTACTGGAACACTGCTTGAATACTGCGACTCTGAGGGACACTTGAAGTCAATCGATTCAGCGGCTGCACTTTCCCGATCTGTGCCGATGATATTGGTGATTCCGACCACTCGCAGCAAGATGAAACTCAAGGGCCTAGGTAGGGTAGGGATAGGTGTCAGGCAAAATATTCAAGCGGGTGGAATAAAAGCCTCAACCTCTAGGCCAACGGTGCTCGTCTCTCTGCGCTTTTGCTGTGTCCAAGATCGTTGCGTTGTTGCAGGTGCGTTTAGTGACGCGCATCCCGGGATTTATGCTCAGCGAGAGTCTGAGACACGAATAGAAAATGGTGTTCAACCCATACCGTGGTGTGACAGAGGCTGAGCCTGCGTCCTCGCAGTCTGCTCTTTCGCCGAATCGCGCAGGCAAAGAAAAGGATGCATATCGAGCAGACACCTCGAAGCTGAAAGCTCTTCCGACTCTTCCGGTGCTCACCACGACACCGGCTCACGAAATGGGATACTATCCTGCTTCGCTTTGCGTGCTCGGCGTCTGGATCTTGTTCGTTATTCTTCTGCTTTGGCTGCTTGAGTCCGCCGTCAAACATGGGCCCCAAAGTCTTTCGCAGCCGTGGGCATACACCACGCTCCCCAGTCTCCTCATCACAGTCTTTGCGCAAGGTCATGCCGCGGTTACGGCGATGCACCTCTCGCGCGTTTCAGTCTCCGCCCTGCACTCTGTCCGCACGTCCCCGAGCACATGGGCCGAGGTTTTTTGGATATCCGACCGCGCGTGGCAGGGCCCTGTGGGAATCTTTTCCACCTTCCTAGCCGCGTCGCGCCTTCGCGTGCGCACCTCTGCGCACTTCATCTTCTGTGCAGTGACGTGCCTCACCGCGCTCGTTACCCCCATCGTCCTGTCGCGCGCATATCCGGTCCGTACAATCACCGTTGACGAGAACACCACGATCACGCCGTTCGCATTATCTGCAGCGAAGATGGGGGCCGTTGACGCGTATGCGGAGATCGGGACGGGGACGGGGTCATGGACGACTGCGCTGTCGGTTGCGGATACGTACAACAGCAGCGTTTATCTGCCGTCTGGTACATCGCGCAACGCCGAGCCGCTGGACTTCTTCTTTGCGGGGAGCGTCGAGGGGACGACCACGAGAATTCCCGGATTGCGCCTCAGCGGCCAGTGCGCTCCAGTCGATACCACCGTCACTGGATTCAGCGACTTCCCGGCTTACTGCGTGGCTCAGATTCCCAACGGAGCCTCGCGGTACTCGACTGGAGTTGTAACCGTCACGCCGCCTTCGACAAACTTGACGTTGATAGCGTGTTGCAACGCTACCTGGTCGGCGGTCCTATCTGCGAATACATCGACGGCCACGAATTTTGGGTATATATACCTGGAGTCCAACAACGCCAGCCATATATCCACCACTCTCCCCGGGTCCAACGTTACTGGAGTAATTCGCTGCGACACTCGCTTTTCGACCGGCAGCGCAACCCTCTCGGGTGCCAACGGCACATATTCCAATTTCACCGAAGAAGCGCTGTACCAGCAAACGCAAGGTGGAGAACCTCTCCTCGACCCGCTCTTTGCGCTGTTTTACTATCTCGGCAATGGCTATACGAGCAAGCTTTTGGTGGATGATTCCTTGAAAGCGGCGGTTGTTCGTGCGCTCGGATATACCGGTCTCACTGACGGCAGCAGTGCGACGTACAGTCAGCCCAGGCTGGCAGAGATGGCCACTGGATTCTGGCGCGGCGTCTCGTACAACGTCGCTGGTCTCGGCCTGCTTTCGCGCTCGAACGACACGTCGTATGCTGCGGTGCGGAGCGGACAGACGTCGGTGTACGTGCGGGAAAAGAGGTTCGCCGCTGGTGCATACGCCCTGCTGGCGATATGGCTGCTCCTGCTCCTAGTCATCACGGGGCGCAGCTTCAGGCGGACTTTTGGGGGCAGCTTCGACAGCTACATCACCGCGAAGCTGGTGATGGACAAACCGGGTCTGGTGGACAGCTCGCAAAGCGACTTGGCCGCGAATGAAAACCTGCGAGCACCGTTTTACCGCATCGGAAGAGATGAGAGTGGACGAGTCGTGGTGGCCGAGCAGTAAAAGTGTTTATGTATTGTTACTAGCTTCTATATTCCTAATACCTGTTTAATTTTACTGAAGCTCGCCCCAACTCTCTGGACGCCAACACCGAACCCAATCAAAACACCCACATCGACGACGCCCACCTCGACGATTGCAAGCATGAACCGCGGAGCAAAGACCTTCCATACCATCAGGTGTCGTCGCAAGATAGCTGCACTGACAGCAGTGCCCAGCAGCAGGACAGCGTAGTATATCATGATCCCCAGGCCCGCAATGATGCTCTCGCCCTGTATCTGCGTGTCCGCTCTGACCTTTTCAGCGGGTTTCTCGGTGGTCGGTGGGCCCGCGGACAGAGGAGACCGATTCCAGAGCGCAACCAGCGGAACCGCCAGAGCTGCCAACAGCACCGGCCCGACGGAGTTGAGCACGACAGTGACGCCAGATAATGTGAATTGCATCGTCGATGTGAGGAGGAAGGCCGACTTCCATTGAATGGATGAAATAGTAGACTGGTGGCCCGTCCCGTAGAACGCGTGTAATCCGAGAAGCGCGATAGGGACGATGTCGGCGAATTGGATAGGAGGCGATCGCGAAGGCGCGGTAGCGTCGAGCAGGGCGGCCGGATTGGAGGCGACCAAGGTTTCCATCATTCGCACGTCTCGGACGCTGTCTATGACCTCGAGATAGGCGACCAGGGCCACAGCCGTAAGGGCAAGGACAAGCTGCCCGGTGAGCTGGGTTGTGGTGTAAACTACGACGAAGAAGATGGTCCAGAAGAGGAGGTAGGACGACCCGAACGCGTTGGCATAGCCAATGACGGTCACTCGGCGTTTCTTCCCCGCCTCTGTAGGTGGAGCCTCGATGTCCAAGCATAGCGGGATAGTCCACCATAGGGATCCACCGCCGGCGAGGATGACGAAGAAGGAAGATCTCACGAGCCACGTTCTTGTGAAGCGCAGGATCGCAGTCCACTCGCTCCCCGAAACACCCGCCGAGTCGAGCCATTCCAACAACCAGTTTGCTGTGCCTGCTAGAAGAGTAGGCATCACGATCCATGGCAGGAATAGTTTTGCGAGTCCCAGGTGCGACCGGGAGATTTTGAGGAAGCGGCGGAGCACCCACGGCAGCGAAATAGCTGTCGGAATGACGAGGTACAAAACAGGCAGGGGAGGTGCAGGCAAGGAAGACGACGCGTAGAATGTTACATGACAATATGGCTGCTGCTCTTCTCTGCATACGGTGCTCAATGAGATGATGCGTACGCAAACGGCGAAGAGAGCTGAGAAGCCAAGGATACGCCACCGGAGTCGCGACGATGGGGCTGTGGTGCCCTTGAGCGCAAATGGCGCAATAGATGTGATTATGAGGAAGGGCACCAATCGATCTTCCCAGAACGTGAAAGAGTTGGATAGGAAAGCCAGCGCGTGGAAGATGAGGGGAACCGGGATGGATGTCACCGAAGGAAGTGGCGGGGGCGAAACGGCAATCATGACGATGCAGGCCACGAGGGGGCCGCCGAACAAGATGCAATCCAATGCATCCATGCCGGGCAGATATGGTCCTACGCTGAAGTATGCCAGAAACCCGGCGACAGAACCAGCGGCTGCACCACGAACGTAATTCTGGAGCTGCTCTCCCAGCCACTCGTCCCATTTATCGCCGGCGACCGAAAGCCCCGAATATGCAGCCCATGTCGCTATTACGCCCATTCCAAGCAGCGCTAAGCCGAGCCCCATCAGAAATGGATTAAACTGCGCCCAGATCGACCTGCATGCTGCGAGAGCAACGCGAGTATAATTCGACATGACAATCAGGCTCTGTTCGACGGTTAAGCCGACCGCTTGGGTAGCGGTCCATGCAGAGTTGAGACTCTGCCATGCGTCGTCGAGTTCCCCGCCCGACGAACTTGACCGATACGCGTCGAGATAACTCTTGATTTGTGCGACGTTGATCTCAAGGGCCCGGACTAAGCTTGCGCCATTTCGATCACGATAGAACAGCTCTGGTATGACGGTGCCCAGGTTGTTAAATGGGATGGGAAGTCCGAGAAGAAGGGAGAGTGTGGGTACGATATCGATCTGCTGAATGGAGCGGTGCGAAGTAGGTGCTTGGGGGAAGGTGGTGTATTGGAGAATACCGGAGGGGATGGACGAATGGTCAATGGATAATTCGGCACTCTTGCTGTATATCCACATCGCAGATGACGTTTCGAAAGTGCCATCGCCGCCGTGATCACCAGAGCGATCCATACCGTGGTCTCCGAGCACAACAAGGAGGGTGTCGCTGTCTAACAGCTCCACTACACGCTTGAGGACCCGGTTCATCTGCTGGAGTTTGTCCTTCATGCTGGGGTGGTCCGGACCAACTCTGTGCCCGACATGGTCCACACCCAGAAAATGACCGACGAGAAAGTCGAACGGCTTGGTTGGGTCCTCCAGCAGTGGGAAGAGGTTCTCGATAACACCGTTATCCACGCTGTGAAGATCCTCGACGTTGAAAGAATCGTACGGGAACGACATATTCTCGTGAAACGAGTCGGGAAAGACGGATGTCCATGTGTCATCTCCCATAAATGCCGTCTGTGGTTGCCAATGAATCTTGAAGGAATTATTGAATAAAACAAAACTGTTCACCTGTCTATAAGCCAGACTGAGCTGCTTTATTATAGAGTCCTCTGCGATGGATGATCCACCGAAATTATTTCCAATGTCGACAAAGGTGGGCAAGGATCCAGTGGTCAATGCTTTTATACGTTGCAGCGTAGCGGTGGGTGGATCAGAGTATGCATTGAACAAGAACGAGTTTCGAGGATTCGCAGCTGTAAGTTCGCGAGGAAGGGTGAGGATGTTGTGGTGGAAAGGAGACGCTGGAATGGGAGGCTCTGGTGATACAAAGTCGAACCGGAGAGCGTCGATGATCAACAGAACGGCGCGTTTGTGTGTGGGAGGTAGTACACATGCGTCGTCCAGGCATTGGGTGAAATCCGGGAGAGAAAGCCGCGTCAACAGAAAGCCGCTAGTGAAGAGATAGATTCCAGCCAGATGGATGATGAAAATAAAGGATAAAAGAGCGAATCCCTTGGAAAAAGCCATTTCCAGAGGGAAAAGTTCCGATTGAGCCTTGACGCGACCCACGTGATCCCGAGCGGCTTCCTCTCTTACCACCACCATCTTTCAGTGCTTCACTCTTTCTCACCATGCAGGCCCAGGGAACGCGCACAGAAGCTACTACCTCGTCGGCCCAGAGTTTGGCCGCTGTTCAGACACTTCTAAAAGCCAGTCTCGGTTGTATAACATTCTTAAGGTCGGTGCTCTGCCGGTCTTCAATTTTCTCTTTTTCACGCTGAGATACTGTCTAGGGACCTCCTACCTAGTGATAACTTTACCGACAGTGCGTACAGTTCGATGTTATGTGCTCAGAACGTTGTTCTGAACTCCTCAGGTCACTTCACGACTTCGGACGACTCTCTACTCTCTCAGTCCTCGGATTCTTCTCGTTCTATAGACAGCAGCCGTAGCAACAGCAGAAATGTGAACGGATTCAGGATAATGGTAACATCTAGTCGTGTGCCCCACTCGCTTTCTAACAATGACGGCCAGACGATGACAAGAGGCTACACGGACGAGGCTGACAGGATTTTAAACTACCTAGTAAGTTCTGTACCCGCCCCCAGAGTATTGAACTCACAATTGTCGTCCAGGAACACGGGATCTTTGACGCTTTACAGAAACAATACTTGCGCAGCTTCATTTTCGCCATATACCTCGTCAGTTTTTCGCGCATATACTGTGCTCTTTGTTGTTTCTCACCCGCCCCTTGCAGGACGAAAAAGATCCCAGCAAGTAAACGCGCATATATCCACCTTTTTTTCATGTATCTAACGTCGATTTCGCAGTATTGTCGAAGCCTATACTTTCAACTTCCACGTACGTCTTTCGTGTCGCCTCCAGCACGCTCTTAAACGTTGTTTAGTATCACACGATCCCCGGTACCGATACCGTGATCCCCGTTATGAGCTTGGGTGACGATCTGGACAAGATGTCCCTCAAGGACTCGGCGAAGGACCCTGTCGAAAAAGCTGCGAGAAAAGGCAAGGCGCCAACCCTAAAGGACGTTAAGAAGAGTGTCAAGGTGAGTAAAATTATCGTTTAGCAGCTCTCATCTAAATAATCGCGGCAGACTTTACTCAAGACCCTGATTCATTCCACAACTCAAATGGATGTTCTACCGAGTACGTTTGGTCGAGATGATCTTCTCTTCGCATCTGACGACTGTCCAAGAACGCCGTTACGCCACCTTTAAATTATTTTATACGGACGAGACGCCCGCTGATTATGAGCCGCAATACTTCAAGGCCGGCGACGCCCAGAAGGACAAGTGGTTTTTCATGACGCACGATTTGGACGAGGTACCCGATAAATGGAGTGTGGGCCAGCTCGATGCAGGACACCATTCGTAGGTCCTCCATTCCCTAAATACCGCAGTCACTGACCTCTGCATCAGGGTCAACCTCAGCGTCGCGTCCGTTGCCACATATCTGCCATCCTCTACCGAAAATGAGAACGCCACGTTTACGGGCACGACGTCGCGCGGCCCGGCCGCTCCAACACTTACCCCGGTCGAAGAGGCGGCTCTCAGGGCAGATCAGGCAGCAAAGCAAGGCCAGGACGCAGAGGCGCGGAATGTCGTGTGGTCCGCAGATGTTGGTGTTGAAGACGAGGATCCTGATGCGGAGGGCGAAGAGGATACTGATTTCTTCCGGACTGCCGATGGCAGTTTCGTGCCCATCGGTTTGCGGAATGACGAAGGTGTTATTGTGCCTCTTCCGATGGATACCGAGGAGGCGCACTTTGGAGGTGTTTCTCAGACAGTACCGACTCGTCTACACGATCTGGTCAGACACCTACCGGCTCTATTCCGATTCTGTTGACTGATCGCCTCCTTAGAACGCACAGCAGAGGTTTGACAACACAGATCTCGAGCAGACGCAAACATTCCCCGACTTCCACAGCTCCAGCCAGGGCTCTCTACCGCCCTCCCGCGGACATTCCCCGTCGACTTCGAGTGGCCACGGACACGGCGCAGACCTATTCGACCGGAACGCGTCCCTCCCGTCGTCCGATCTGATGTCCCCGCTGACGAGTGCCTCCGGGGGCGAAGAAATCGATACGCAGATGCTTCAGGACCTGGTGCTCGACAATCAGGGCACCACGGAGGACAGCGAGATGCTCGGTGCGTCCTTTCTCGTCTTTTGCGAATGGAATCTTCTGACGGGCATGCAGACATGGAAACTCAGGTGTATCCTGCTGAAGATCCTATACAGTCCTTCCAGGATACGCCCATGGAGGACCAGATCGAGGATATGCCGACCCCCAAGCCGCTCAAGAAGATCCAAAAGAAGGCTGTCGTGGATGTTGTGGATCGCGGACTGGAATGCGAGTGTGACGTTACGGTGGGTGAATGTGTCGACTCTCGTCCTCGCTTTATTCACTCCAGTCAAGATCGACGACGAGAGCTGTTTCTGCGAGGGCGGCTGTGGACGCTGGTACCATTTATGGTCAGTCATCATTTTTTTTGACTAAACGCACTCCCTTCTGTTGCTCATGTTATGTGTTAATAGGTGCATGGGGTACGAATGTCGAACTCTTTTCTTCATTCTTCTCTCATATCAACCGTAGTTTCCATTCAACTGAAGATCGCCGCATTCCGGAGCAATTCATTTGTTTCGACTGCCGTGTTCGCGCCGACCTCTCATGGGAGCTCATTAAAGTAGACCTGTATCCCAAGATGATGTCCAAGTTCAAGGATTTGGCTCTGTTCAGGTCCGTGACGTTTCTTGGGTGAGACATCTTCATCTTCCTTAACGTTGGCAATAGGCGGGCTATCAAGGTGGCGGAAACGAATAATCCCCAGAACGTCGCCGATTTCGCGCCGCTTGTGGGTGAGGCTTTCAATGCTCTTCTATCCGCTCTCCCTCTTATAGATTGCAGGCTGTGACAATGTCCTTGCCCGGCAACTGTTCAAGCGACTGGAGAACGAAGGTACGTGGTCCGTCAAAACGTCGGTCTTTGACTCATGTTCCTCGGCTAGGCTTCATCGTGGAACAGTCGACGGAGCTGGACGACCTCGGCTTCGCGCAGGTGCGGTCCAAGGCGGCGAAAGGTAAATCCAAGACGAAAAGCAAACAGCGGAAGAACGTCCAGAAGGCAAAATTCATCTTCAACCGCGCATCCATAGCCACGACCGAGTATTCGGACTACTTCAATCCTGATCATAGCGTCGAAAGCCGCCTATTGGGCCTGCCGCAGACGGTTTGTGATTCGTTGGGAAGGTGGATGGGATGGATGATGCTGATGCTGTAGGTCTTATTAGAAAGCCAACGTGAAGGCGCGCCCGACTGTTCCCGTTCCCGCTGCCGGCGCATCGAGCAGTACCTCGGCGCCTGTTCTGCCGTCACTGCCCCCGATGGCGACGCTTTCTACCGAAGAGATACAGACGCAGACACAGACGCAGATACAGACGCAGGAAGACACGCAACCCGATCCGATGGATTTCCTTCCTCCGCCTGCACAGAACAACAAACGCCAGCTCTCGGACGACGGCGCGCGGCCGAAGAAGAAGATCAAGATATCTATCGCTCCGGCTGTCGATCTGGCCGAGTAGGCTAGATTCTCGGTCTCGGTCTCGTTCTCGAAGTTTCGTTTTCGTCCTGGTGGTTCCGCGCCCGACCCGACCCGAGTTCGTTGTCGTCTCCCTGTTACCCGCAAAGCTCTCGAGCTCGGAAACCTTTGTTCCGTTCCCTTTTCATTGCAAGACTTTGTTCGCTGCTGGACTCCTATCGCATCGCACCACACATCACATCACATCAGCTCTCTTTCGTTTCATTTCGTTCCGACACAGGTCACAATTTCTCGTCCCTATGCATCGAATCGCTCCCCTCGCTCTCGCACGTCGCACGCACGCACCCGCAACTGGGCATCGCACTGTATCACCACGCACTACAACAATTCACTGGATAGATGGATGGATGGATAGATGGACTCTCTACAATGGACTCTACAACGCATGCATGTACCACACGGACCACAAAACGGCATGTACCTACCACATGGACTACAAACGGAACCGCATCGCACTTTTAAATCGCACTGTACTCGTTCAGCTGATACCGAGAATAAACCGCTCGCACATTGCGTTTAGACTATTCCTGGAGGCAGCGGCAATGTCTAGACTCTCGCTGGGGTCAGAAGATGGTGATTGGCCGCATAAACGACTTGAGTGAGTGAGAGAAGTAGGCCGGGGCCGCGGAGTCAACCACGAATCACTGTGGTGCAATCCTCCTCGACTTGTGCGACTTGGACTCTAGCGGGGTTTTTTGGGGTACGAATAATCGGCCTGGGCACAGGCTAGACTTCCGAGCTTTGATTATTCCTTGAAACTGGGCCTGGAGTTCCTCCTTGGTGCCGAAGGTCGCTTCTACTGTGCACAAACTACGCGCTGGAACCGATAAATCGCCGCAACAGAAGTCACTGAGCCTCTTGTTCACAGAATTCCCTCGCGCCTTCACGCCTTCACAGATTCACAAGACAAATTAAATCAATAGAGGAACCAAGTACTCGGGTTGCACTTGCTGGTCTCTCACGCGGACTTTTGGGATTGGAACTGTGCCTTCAATTTGTGCCGCATAGGTAATTGAAGGACAGTATGCGAAAAAGTCTCTTGATGGCGGCGTAAGTGGCATTATGCTGGTCAAGGCAGAACTCATGGAGAACCCTCGGTGCCGCATCGAAAAGTTTGTATGGCCGCTCTTCTGCCTCGATGCCTTGAAGTTAGATGGATTTTCCAAGGTGCTTAAGCTGGGTGGTGAATACTATTGTGTGGATTTGCATTCGGACTCGTCTCCAGCGAACGAGACAAAATGCCTATGATTCTGAAGACCGCTATTGTTTGCAGATTGCTGGTTCCTTGGTACTAATGCTTCGACGGACGACAACTTTGCTGTCGTTTGCGTTCAGTTTGGCTCGTTGCGGATCCGTGCCCGCTGCCTTCACACTGGGTTTCTTGCATATTCGCTCCTCGCTCCTCGGGATTGCCACGCCATTGTTCAGCTGTCTGCTCTGCCAGTGCGCCTGGGCCTTCTTCGAATTCGGGCTCTCCGGACATCATTGGGGGAACGGCAACTTAAACGAAACCGGATATGTGTCGGACGGGAATGCGTGTAGCGGGAAACCATGGGCCCAGGTTGGGGCAGTCAGCGAATAATCGAAGACCCCCCGTTGCAACGACACCCATTTTAAATTTATGTATTAGCAGCAGAATTTACTGGAATGTGGAGCCGGCCTGAATGTAGAGGAAGCGGGATGACCAGGAGTTTTAAACCCTCCTGGGTTACTACTACGGAGAGGCGTGCAGGAATTTTGGAGTCCGTCTTTCCCCCACTCCCTCCCACTCCACAACACGACCTCCTCGGACCTCTATAAATCCGATTCAGAGTCAATGTATTCAATAAATACGGTCGATAGGAGTGGAAAAGACTGCAGCCACACTTGGGAACAACCCACATCGTGGTGCGGTAAAGAGACAGTTGGCGCCTGAACCAAGCCTGATTTGGACCGGCCCTAAACACGCGAAAAGGAGTCAGGTGACACTGCCGTCTATAAAAGGCAAGTTTGGATGGCTTTTCTCTTCATCCCCTCATGGTCTCTTAACGTCCTCTGCAGTTGTCACCGGTGGATGTGTGTATCGTGGGGGCCCTCGCAGAAGATGAAGTAATGGTGCAAGGCATAGTCTACACCTCCGTATCTCCCGACTGTTATGTTCCACAACTGCTTGGGCTCGTTAGCGTGGTGCACATTTTTTTTTGCTTCTCTCGTTTTTTTTCGACTATACGTACCAGCTATAACATAATGAAACCTATCGTGCCTTCGGAATTTATATTTTAAAACTGGGGTTCTTCTTACAATACGGTATCGATCTTCGGGGGTGCGTCCTTTATAAACAAGGGTGTTGCTGCTTGTTCCTCTACCACCATGCCCTATAAGTTGTCGGCGACGTTGACTGGCCACACATCCGATGCAGGTCCTGGCAGCGTCCAATATATCCCGTTCTGACCGAGCGTGAACAGGTACGCGCGTTGAGCACCCCGGCCGACGATCTCATCCTGTCCGCCTCTCGGGATTCGACCGCGATCGTGTGGCGGCGCGACCCGGTAGCTTCAAAGTTCGCCTCGGATTCCGTTTTTCACGCCAGTTCGCGATATGTGAACGCGGTGACTTACTTGCCACCAACTCCCGACGCACCAAAGGGTCGGGATTTGTCAGACACTTTCCACGAAGGTATTGACGATCTGGAGCAGGATACGCGGTCACAGGCGACCAGGACGGCGTGATTAATGTGTATTCGTTGGAGCCGGCAAAGGATGACCCCGATTACACTCTCCTGGGGCACACGAATAACGTCTGTGGCCTGCGCACGACGCCCGCGGGAAATATAATATCTTGTTCCTGGGACTAGTGAGTTGCTTTTACCCTAGTTTTCTCGACGCCCATACGTCCGCGACAGCACTGCGCGGGTCTGGAAGAACTTCAATACGGCGTATGAGTTGAAGGGGCACGAAAATAGTGTCTGGGACGTGTTGGCGGTAAACGAGGACGAGTTTATCACCGGTCCGTCGCAGGTGCTCTTTTGTGTTCTCTGGCTCACTGTGCGCAGGCTCTGCGGACAAAACTATCAAGCTGTGGCAACAGCACAAAGTAATACAAACTTTTGCTGGACACAACGCCGTCGTTCGTTCGTTAGCCTTGATTCCGGACATTGGATTCGCATCATGCGCAGACAAGTGAGCTCCTTCTACTTTCATCTTCATTGTATTGACCCGTCTTAGCGAAATACGGGTATGGTCGCTCGGGGGCGACCTCGTATATACACTTACTGGCCACACATCGTTCATATACCGGCTGGCGATTCTGCCAAATGGGGATCTAGTATCGTCCAGCGAAGACCGTAGTGTGCGCGTCTGGAAAGGTCAGTCCTTGGATGTCGATGTGAATGTCTAATTTCTGAGCCAAATGTAGACGGCGAATGTGCGCAGGTACTCGTTCATCCCGCCATCTCGGTATGGACGGTCTCAACACTCCCGAACGGTGACATCGTCAGCGGCTCGAGTGACAAAATTGTTCGGGTATTCAGTGCTTCAGAGGACCGTTGGGCGCCCGCGGAGGAAATCAAGGCCTACGAGGACATCATTGCGCAACAGTCTCTTTCTTCGCATGATGTCGAGCAGGTGAAGGTGGAGACCCCGGAGGCTTTGACCAGGCCTGGTGCGTTTTGTTGCTCCGCGCCGCGGATCCTTTACGATTCGTTTTCAGGCAAAAAGGTCGGCCAAACCTTACTGGTGTCGAATGGCGATGTAACCGAAGTACATCATGTGGGTGTTCCCTCCGTTCTGAAAATCTCGAATTGCTCAATCGCATTTAGTGGGACGGCTCCGTGTGGGAGAAGATCGGAGAGCGCGTGGAAGCATCGTCCAGCGGCGACAAGACCAAGACGTTCTTTGAAGGCAAGGAATACGATTACGTCTGGAGCGTCGCGATCGAGGACGGCGAGCCGGCGCTCAAACTTCCCTACAACGTATCCGGTAGGCGCATTTATTGCCTCTCTAACAAGCCTTGCTAAACATGCCGCAGAGAATCCCGCCGCGGCCGCCCAGCGCTTCCTTGAACGGAACAACCTCCCGCTGTCGCACGTCAACACGATCGTCGAGTACATCTACCAGAACACACCCGGGCAGACCCTCGGCACCGGCGGCGGCGAGCAATACGTCGATCCATTCACAGGCGAGCGAGCTCAGTCTCAGCGGGTCAGTGCGTGAGGTAACATCGATTTGATTTGTGCAGGAGCATCGAGGTATCAAAGCTCGGGCGGCGGTGCTGCGGCTGCAGCGCCGGCTTCGTCGTACATGGACCCCTACACCGGCGCATCGCGATACACGGGCGCACCGGCACCGGCACCGACGGATTCGTCCAACTATATGGACCCATATACGGGCGCGTCGCGGTACTCTGGCGCATCGCAGCCCGCGGCGGCGCCCGCCAAACCGGCGGGCATCCTCCCAGTGGTGCGTTCATCGTGGTTGTCTTTTCTTGAGCTCACAATATTCGCATTTAGCTGCAACCCGTTCTCCTCAAGGAGGGAAACCTGGTCCAGATGCGGGCGAAGCTGCATCAGTACAACGACGGTCTGCGGAACGAAATCGTGAGTCCGCTGGTCCACCGATGCGTGCGTGCGTTGATCTTGGGTCATCGGGCAGTCCACGTCGGCCCTTGCGTTTTACCCGGACGAAGACCGGTCCGTCGACGAGGCGTTTGCGTATGTGCAGAAATGCGCTGCGGGGAAGCGGCCGACGAACCCGCTCGGGGACATCCACGTCGAGTCTGTCATACAGGTGCTCGAGCGCTGGCCCGTGACTCTCAGACTGCCAGGTACAGTTAATTCCGTTTCCGTGCTCCGATATTCCCCACACCACTACTAACGCCCCACCCAAGTCCTGGACCTCGCGCGCCTGATCGTCGCGTTCTGCCCCGAGGCGGTTAAGGCGCCGGGCCTCAAGGAGCGTCTGTTCGAGTGCCTTTTCAAGGCGGCGGACTGGAAGACGCCGTGGGTCAAGTCGCCGACCAAGCCCGCGGAGATGAACATCATGCTGGTGCTGCGCGCGCTCGCGAACGTCGCGCAGGAGGGGTCCGGCGCGGCGGACGGGCCGTGGCTCGGGCAAGTTCTGACGCTCGTGTCGGATGCGAAGTACGCCACGCTTTCGCCGGCGCAGCGGAAACCGCTGGCGACAATGCTGCTCAAGTGAGCTTTTTGCCCTCGATTGTTTTCTTGTGGATCGGTGTGCTGATATCGTCGAAAGCGTATCGTGCGTTACGCTGTTCACACCGCTCGATGCTGAGAGTCGGGAGCGGCATGTGTCGATGATCTTCCAGGTGCGTATCTATCTGCCATTGTCTCATGTGGGTCAAGCTGACTTGCCGCAGGTACTGGAGGAGGAGCAAACCGACTCGGAAAGCGTCTACCGTGCCCTTGTCGGCCTCGGTAACGTCGTGAGTCACTCATCACTTCCTTTGCATCACATCTCCCACGCTCATTCACCCCGCTAGATCTACGCCTCGAAGCAGCAGAGCAACCCCCTCGGCGGCGCCCAAGCCGCGCAGGTGACGCGTTCGATGCGCCCGCTGCCCACGCGCTTCCCCGAGGACCGCGTCCGGAACATCGTCGTCGAGATCTCTGCACTGCTCGTGTCTGGGATCCTGTAACTGAAACGAAACTGTAACATGCAAAAAATAGTCCTACGGGTAGACTCTTAGCTCTTAGACGATGTAGTTAGTTGTATGATATCGCTCGTTAGACTGTTTTCTTTGTATAGGTGGCTACTCGCGAGGGCGGCCGGGGTATAATTGGACTTTAATTAATACAAGATTATGTTTCATTAGACGATTTTTACTGTACGGTGTAAGCGCAGTAGAGTGGGTGGAGCGGCCTCTGCCGCATCGCTTCATGACTCAATTTGGCCTCGAGTGCGAGGCGCCGACGGAGTCAAGTGCGGGTGCGCATTACGTAAGGCACGCGCCTCTTCCCCAATGCCATTCGCCAAGATTTACATCGTGAGGCATGGAGAGACGCAGTCGAACAAAGAGTCGATAATCCAAGGGCAGCTAGATACAGAGCTGAACGAGACGGGCATAGAGCAGGCGCGGCGTGTTGCAGATTTGCTGCGATGTGTGCATTTCGACGCGGCGTACAGCAGCGATCTTGTCCGCGCGCTCAAGGTCCGTGCCGTTCAATGTCCTTGGTCAACTTGCTTATTGAATGGGAGTGGATTCAATTGCTGTGATAGACGGCCCAGATTATCTTGGACCATCGCACAGACATAGAGATTCAAAAGGAGGAAGACCTGAGGGAACGAGTGCGTGTGGCGCGCCAGGTGACCGAGATGATTGACTTCAATCTGCGCAGTTCCTGGGAGATATGCAGGGGACGAAGATCGGTGCGGGGATCCTGAAGCGGGTGGCGGGGAATGATACGGTCGAGCCTTCGGGGGTGGTCAGCGCGCGCGCCGTCGGGTGGTGGAAGAAGGCCGTCTTGCAGCGCACGCGGGCGCTGCCAGCTAGAGAGACGGCGTACAACGTCTTGGTGACGAGTCATGGGGGGTGGATCATGACGCTGATTCGGACGCTGGTTGGGAGCGGGAGGGCGCGGTGTGCGCCGGGGGTGGAGCTCGCGACGTGCCACAACACGTCCGTGACGATTATAGATGTAGAACTCGGCGACGAACCGGCGACGATAGTGCAGTTTGGGTATGTGGCGCATTTGACGCAGGGACCGGAGGACAAGATAGTGGACACCAATGTAGACGAGGCGGTGGTGGATGCTGCCAAATAGAGATTTCGCGAGTTACTTGAAAGGACCGTAATTCCGCCCACAAGTCGGAAGACATAAAAAACTTGAATATTCACGAGAAATACGTGTCCTCCCGAGCAGCCAAGCTGTTTCTTGGCTTCGTCTGCATCCGTCTTGGCCTTTTCAAGGACGAAAGCTGTAAGGGTACTGCGGAGACAAATATCGGTAGATCTTAGACCATAGCTATTACGGTGTTGTGGATTTCAAGGCCGTGTACCGTCGTTACCCGTGTCCGTTCTTTCCGTCCTTGGTCCTCTCGGCGTCCTGCAAGCTGGCTTGGCCTGCCGCGTTTTTTCTTGGATTTTTTGCCTAGGTCTCTTGAAAGCTCTTCGGGTTTCAAGGCTGTAGAGAACGCCGTATATCCATAACCCGGGAGACATGGGTTTCGTCGTCGGACATTTGCGGCATTTGAGGAGCGGACGCGGTCAAGACACCGAGACGAACGTGATCGTGTTGATATTGATGGCATCAATGCCAAGGGGATAGATTATACACTGCCTCGCATTTTCGCCGTTCGGGTCCCGAAACCACCTCTTGCTCCTCAACCACCATGCCGCCCTCGGAATCGACACCCTTGCTCAACGGAAATGGATCCCATTCCGACACTACTTTCATCGGTCGCGTCAAAACCCTAATTGCCGCAGAAGGAGAACCCTCCTGGATAGCGTCTTATAAATTCTTCCTATTTGGCTCCTACCTCAACCTTTTCCTCCTCTTCGTGCCTTTGAGCATCATCTCTCACCAGTTCAACTGGGATGCTGCGCTCCGGTTCTCTTTCAGCTTTATCGCTATTATCCCTCTCGCAAAGGTAGCCCCACGAAACAATACGAAGATCGATCTTACTCAACGCTGGTTAGCTCCTCGGTGAAGCGACAGAGCAGATGTCGGCCAAGTTGGGGCAAACCCTCGCCGGTCTTCTCAATGCTTCATTTGGAAACGCCGTAGAAATCATCGTGGGCATTGCGGCTTTGCTCCAAGGTCGCCACGTGTCTTGCTTTTCGGCCTGCTGTGACTGACTGACTGAACGAACCGATCAGGGGAACTCCGGATTGTGCAAACATCGGTATGTTGGTCGTTATTTCCCTTTCTTCCGATATATAACTGTTTTATGTAGATGCTGGGATCCATTCTGTCGAATTTGCTCTTGGTTTTGGGTTGCTCGTTCCTTGCAGGTATTTTTCTTCTGAATCCTATTTATATTTCTCCGGTCTTACTGGTCGCCAGCCGGGTTCAAATTCAAGGAGAGCAATTTCCAGGTCACAGCTGCCCAAGCGTAAGTCGTCCGCAGACAAAGCAATCCCCATTTCTTACATCTGCACGCAGTTCAAGCTCTGTTCGACTATCTCTTTCGATACCATGATTTTCTTTCTGACCTGAACCTTTTAAGCTCATGACGTTAGCTTGCATCAGTAGGTTACCCGCAATTTCCCTGATTTATGGCAGTTGAACAATCGCCATCTAGCACTCGTTATTCCGGCAGCCTACCAAAGCACCTTGTTGGCTAATCTGGCATCCGACGGTGCCAAAGACAAATTATTGTCATTATTCACTACTGAGGACGATATAGACCAGAGTGGTCTGCTTGTCATCTCCAGAGGAACCGCGCTTCTTTTGCTCGGTGTTTATGTCGCGTATTTGGTCTTCCAAGTCCGTCGAGTTCCCTTCGATTCACCGTATTCGTGCTCACGATTTTTTTTTTCTTCAGCTGAAAACGCACGCCTATCTCTTCGAGGCAGAAGAACAAGAAGCGGAGCAGCCCCACATGAGTGTCGTTGCTGCAGGAGTTGCGTATGTATTTTTCATCTCATCCGCTATCCTATGCTAACCTGGTTCAGTCTGCTTGGAACTACTGTCGTGACCTCCTTCTGTGCTGATTACTGTGAGTGACCTGGATCGTTTTATGTCTATTGTGTCCTAATTTAATCCCAGTGGTCGCTTCCATCGAAGAAACGGCTGAACGGTATTCCATCCCCAAGCCATTCATTGGTTTGATTCTTCTCCCGATCGTCGTAAGCACAGTTTGTTGGGCTCTCGCTCTACATATCTCTAATTCAACTAGGCGAACGCCGCCGAACACGTTACTTCTGTTTGGATGGCCATGAAAGGCCAGATGGAGGTTCGTATACTTTCGTCCTTCGTCTATTGCCGTGGATTAAACTTTGGATAGTTGACTATCGGGATTTGCGTCGGCAGCTCTATCGTTAGTTTTCCTATATTGACTCTGGATAAGTCTCTAACAAACGCATAGCAAATCGCCACATTCGTGATCCCGCTCCTCGTTATCGTCGGTTGGATGTAAGACAAAAGGTCGTGTGACGATGATATACTGATGTTGTGTTTGCAGTGCTGGACCTGGACACGAGCTGACGTTGTTCTTCGCCAACTTCGAGGTGATATCCTTCCTGTCTTTGTTTTGGCGGCGATACTTAACCCAACATAGACCATCTCTCTCTTCGTCTCCGTGTTCCTCGTAAACACGCTCATCCAGCAAGTTCCATGTTGAAAACTTGGATTTTCCACTGACCCTTTTGTGCAGAGACGGCAAGTCCAACTACATGGAAGGACTGATGTATGTTCCCAGTCTCTCTTTTCTTGCCTTCATCTCACGTTCCCCAGGCTCGTCACACTGTACTTTGTAATCGCCCTCGCGTGTACGGGCCCACCTTCCCTTTCTCCTCGGTCGACGCAAACTAACTTCCCTTCTAGTTTGGGTCTCGTAATCAAACATCGAAAGCAACTCCGCGCGATATCCACATCCCCACCTAAATCTAATCTTATTTGTGCTCAGTGCCCAGTTCTACCCTCCCTCCTTTTCGCCATTTCGATATACGTACATATTTACTACTACCCAGTTAGTCCATGTAGCCCTGCCCTTGCCACCACAGAATCGGAATATCGATACCCACCTCACTGACCCGGTTTAGACGACTTGGACTCGATTTTCGGCTGGGCGGTATCGGGTGGACCAAAGGCGCTCGATCGTGGACGTAAGTGGTTTATTCGCTCGTGGCTGCGCTCACCCGTGAGGAAATGGGAGTCTGGAGAAGCCAGGAAAGACGTGATATTAGCTACCATTCGCGTTGAGGTGCGACGAAGCGCTGAACACCGTGTCAAGTATTTACACCCCATGAAAAGACATGACGCTAATTTTCCTCGACGTCCGTTGAGAATCAGGGCTCAGGCTTGCGAAACGTGTGGCATATCATTTTGTTTTTTGTGTTGAGTTTTGGTTGAGTTGACAATCTTCAACCGTGGGAACTTTGGTTCAATCTGGAGCGTCTCGGAACGGACATCGCGTCCAACCGGAACTTGTGAGTAAAAAGTTGTTGTAGCAAGTGAAGCAACAAGGCCAGCTACATTCCAAGCACGTTGCGGGAGAACGGGCTGTACACTGCCATGGGTCGAGCTGTTGTAGCTAAAGACTGTCCATGGCGCACGCAGAAATTCAAGTAGAACGTACAGTTAGCCAGAAGGAACTGTAGTCAAAGGGTCCCTTTTTACAATCAGCTTGATACGGAGGAGCCAGTGCGGGACCTTACACAGGAAGGATAACCAATTATTGACCAGCAAAACATCCAAAAAACATTGAGAACCTATTTACAATGCCTTTTGAATGTTTGCTGGTTCAATGTACAAAAGATATTCAAAATAATTTCTCCATGACTTGGGTATCTTCTGCATGATGTTGGCTATGGAGAACATATTTTGAACACATTTTGCATGCTGTAGCCTTGAAAATATGGAGTGCATTGTAAATTGGTTCTCAATGTTTTTCGCATGTTTTGCTGGTAAATAATTGGTTATCCTCCCTGTGTTAATAAAATGCAAGCCGATACATCAACCTCTTCGATTACCCTCGGCGTGCGAAGATTCCAGCTGCTCAAGCCGCGAACAATCTCGCCGAATCGTTGGAGAACCAAGTCGTCCATATTCTGGCGTTGCGACGGATCGGTGTGGACATCTGTGATGAGTAACCGTATGAATTCAAATACAATTTTTTGACTGGTGATACCCCAGCCCTGGGTGGAGAGAAAGAAATTTAAATCGGCAACGTGCACGAGAAATCATTTGCCTCCACGATTCCCAAGGTAATAGACGTCGGGCAGTTCGGTCTCCGCCGCTTATGGTGCGCTCTCCTGGCTTGTAGCTTCTCGACAAGCCGAAGTCTGTCAGCGGATAGAGGGAATATCGACGGAGACCGGGATCATTTCGTACTTGTCTTGTTCATGCACGCGTCCATCACGCGGGGGTGCTACGTTGGTGCGATGCCGTACTCACCTCCTCCCACAGACTTGGGACCAAGCCAAGCTGAGCGGCAGGACTTTCGTGGGGTCCTGTTGCCAGGCACCGCCATTAGCGCTGCTACTTGGCGGCGACACCTGATGGTGTGGAAGATCTTCGCTTCGCACGAGTTTCGCGCGGCGCATTCCTGCTTGCAGTCGTGGGGATGGGCGTTGTCGATGTAAGTGCGTAATCGGGTTTGGCGCTGGCGTCCAGAGGGTTGAGTATGAGGAAATTTGAACCGGTATTAAGAAAATAGAAGGCCAGTAACGATATATAAACGGTCTTACTCTTCCGCCACCACAACCCGCCCACTCTCATCTCTTCCAATACGAGTAAACGGAGCTCGCAGGTTCTCATTCGAGGCAAGGTGGCCCCTCGAGTGGTCCACCAGACCCGGTTTATCTATCACCAGCTTCGCAGTAATGTAGCTGTCGAAGCTGCCCCCAAAAGTCGGCCTGAAGCTGCGGCCCGTGATGAACAGTAGCAGGAGCAGCCATATCGCCAGTAAAACGTATGCAGCTATGGCGAACCTCTTTTCCCGCACGTAAACCGACGTCTGTCCACTTTGCACTGCGGGATACAACGTGTTGTTCGAGCGCGAAAGCAGGCCAAGGCCAGCGACATTATACGAGACGCCGCGCCAGAAACCAGTGGCGATCTCGTCCAGGCTGGGCTGAGTGTACGATGGAGTACTGCCGTCGAGACTGATTCCGGTGTATCCCAGCGCACGAACAACCGCCGCTTTCGAGGAATCGTCGTTTGTGAAGAGGTTGGTTGAGGACCCATAGCCAAGATAATAAAACAGCGCGTAGAGCGGGTCGAGGAGAGGTTCTCCGCCTTGCGTTGGCTGGTACAGCGCTGCTTCGGTGAAATTCGAATATGTGCCGGTAGCACCCGACAAGGTTGCGTTGCCCATTGAAAACCGAGTGTCGCACCGGATGACTCCACTAACGTTTGACCCGGGGACAGTGGTAGATACTGCACTGGCGTTGGTGGACTGCACGTATATATACCCAAAGTTCGTAGCTGTCGTTCCATTTGCAGAGAAGACCGCGTTCCAGGTCGCATTGCAACACGCTATCAACGTCAAGTTCGTTGAGGGCGGGGTGATGCTGACGGTTCCACTCAAATACCGCGTGTTCACATCGGGAATTTGGGCCGTGCAGTAAGTCGGGAAGTCGCTGAGTCCAGAAACGGTGGTCTGGACTGGGGCGCACTGGCCGCTGAGGCGCAATCCGGGAATTCTGGTGGTCGTGCCCTGGACATTCCCCGCGAAAAAGAAGTCTAGCGGGTCATCGTTGCGCGATGCACCTGGCGGCAGGTACACACTGCTGTTGTATGTATCCGCAACCGATAGCGCGGTCGTCCACGACCCCGTCCCCGTCCCGATCTCCGCATAGGCGTCAACGGCTCCCATCCTCGTCACAGATAACGCCAGTGGCGCGATCATAGTGTCCTCATTAACAGTAATCGTCCGGATCGGATATGCGCGCGACAGGATAATGGGGGTAACGAGCGCCGTGAGGCAGGTCACTGCACATAGAACGAAGTGCGCAGAGGTGCGCACGCGAAGGCGTGACGCGGCGAAGAAGGTGGAAAGGATCCCCACAGGGCCCTGCCACGCACGGTCAGATATCCAGAACACCTCGGCCCAGGTGCTCGGGGACGTGCGGACAGAGTGCAGGGCGGAGACTGAAACGCGCGAGAGGTGCATCGCCGTGACCGCGGCATGACCTTGCGCAAAGACAGTGATGAGGAGGCTGGGGAGTGTGGTGTATGCCCACGGCTGCGACAAACTCTCAGGCCCGTGTTTGACGGCGGATTCAAGCAACCAAAGCAGCAGTACAACGAACACGAGCCAGACGACGAGCACGCAAAGCGACACAGGATAGTATCCAATATCGTGAGCCGGTGTTGTGGTGTGCGCCGAAAGAGTCGGAAGCGTTTTGAGCTCCGAGGTGTCTGCTCGATATGCATGCTTTTCCCTGACTACGCGATTCGGAGAAAGGGCCGACAGGGGAGAGAATGGAGGGGAAGCAGGCTCCTCAGCGTATGGGTTGAACGCCATTTTCTACCAGTGTCTTGGTGAGCATAAATCCCGAATTTACATAATACGCGCCATGAAAACGCACCAGCAACAACCCAACGGTCTTCTACCTGCAGAGTACAAACTCAAAAAGCGAGGCATCGTTTGACAGAGGCGGAGGCTTTTCACCGTTTCGCTTAATTTGGCAGCGCCAAAAAAACGCGATGCCTTCAACCGGCTTCAGACGCTGAGTTCAAAGGTGCATCCGAGTCATCATTCTCCGAGTCTTTGGAGTCTCCCATCGGACCACCCAAGTACAGGCATCGAAATTCGAATCGTTTGCCGGAGTTGTCGTAGGCTCAAGGCACAGAAATAAAGATCTGTGGCGGATCCTCGTCATGTCGATCCTGATAGATTGGACGATGGCATCAGGCTGCGCATCTAAGTCTGCAACTGAAGCGCTTGGCGGCCCGTGTGGTCAAAGCCTCAAGTTGACCTCAAGGCAATGGAATCCAGCCGCGGTGTACATATGTACAGCTCAGCGCTGAAGGGTTCTTGCGACCGAAAGAACTGCAGAGAACAAAGACAGAGCCAAGTCAGCTGCACCTGTGCCTTGATATCTGATCAGTGCGCACCCTTTTTTTACATAAATACACACAAGGAGAAGTATGACGTTTTAGGCGTCACATTATTGGGTGACTTCCCGTAAGCCAAAAGTGTGTAAAATCACATACTTTCGCCTGTTTGCCGAGATGCCGGCGCTCCCATCAGGACCCCATCGGCCTCAGATCTCGCTTACACTCCATCCTACCCTCGTATACTCGAGTATCTGTTCGGGGGGTCAGGACCCCCCGAACAGAACAAATTTTGTTGAAACAAACCGAAAAAGGCAATGTCGGATCACGACTCGAGGCTCACGTCACATCACCATTCTTGTTCCTCCTCGTACACCGACCACTACATTGCACCAAATTTCATGTCGTTCGTCACCACCACCCTCAGGACCGCAACGTGCTTATTAATTCATCCGCTGCTCTGCACGCCGTTGGCATGCTCCGACCACAATTGTGGCAGCTGCAGTGGCAGTCATGTCCCAATCCATGTTGTTGTCGTCCCCCCTCGTCGGCGAGGTCCAGCCGGTAGGTCGTTAACGCGTCGAGGTCCATGGCAAGTGTAGTGCAGGTGAGTGCTGCGTGGGCGACGCGTTGATTGATGGTGTTGATTGACGGAGCTTCGGGCTTTGTTCGGTGTCTCGCATGAACAGTGTTGGAGTATCTCACGGGTAGTCGACATGAATACAAATAGGTTTTACTTTTCACACTTCCCATCATTGGCACCGCGAAGTGTCTGAAAAATACAAATTTTTCTTACGGGAAGTCACCCATTCATTTTGGAAGAAAAATCTCTCGAGGCAAAAAAAAATATTGGGCTCAGATCACAGAATGATTCCATATCACATCTATGTATACTAGGTACCTATATCATGCATCTCCCCGCAGGAATAGGGCTTTAATCGGTAGAGAGAGGGCAAAACAGACCTTCGGATGAATCTGTCGACATCAGCACAGCCCCTGCATTAATTTTCCCTATCGCTATCGCAGCGCCGACACCGTCTCTGTAAGAATCAACATTCTGCATCTACATTGCAAGTCTATGTTAGATCAAAGTGGGAGAGTGCCCTTTACGGTATGCAGGATGGGCACGGTTCGATTTCCGATTGCCGATTCAATCTTGCCGGTGTCCATCATTTTATTTGATAAACAGCTATGACACCTCCTGTGCAGACACCCCATAGGTATACCATTAGGTGGTCAAGGGAGGTATTTTCTTCATATACAAGCCTTCTACCTTCTAATTACTGCCTTGCAGGCACTTGACAACTAGGGTATGAGAATGTGCGACACGTCGCTGGTCACATGGCACATGATCCGTGACAGGACGCGGTCTAAAACCCGTCAAGTTGATGGATTTCTGATCACAAACACTTGCTTTTCTTTAGTCTATTTTTTTGGTAGTAGTGGTCATTCCTGCAATACCAATGTCAAATCTGAGTATGCACAGTTTATCCATATGCCATCATACTGCTTCTCAAATATTTGTAGGAAGCCTTGCCCACTGTGCCCAGATTGGATGGGCAAGAGAAATATGCATCCTCATCTTCATACAATATTCTGATTACATTACCACACCCACAGCTGTACCGTACCGTACATCTTCACCTCAGATTCAAAGCTCAATGTCATCGGTTTTCATTTCAAGGACTGTGATTATATCTAGATGATGACACAGTGGCTGTGCCATCTCGGCACCTTCCGAAGTATGGTGTTCACATTGTACAAATAAGTTCACACACATTGTACAGCCTTCACACACACAGTGTTGGGTCGGCTCACACACACAGAGTTGTAAGTTGCCTTTTATGGTGTATTTGGCACTATTTCTCAGCGCCGCCGTCCCGCCATCACCATCCTCCGACCCTCGCAAGTGAATTTATACTAGCAGTGGACCACTCTGAGCCAAGTATTAGGGCTGGACTGTGCTTCAAGAACCAATAAAATGGCTTTTGTCTCTTCAGATTATTTTCCGAAGGCTTCAAATGGACTCTGCTCACTGTCTGGGGCGACGACGGAAGCAAATTTTTAGTCTTGAGTCAGCGTTTCGGCCCATGTCACGGGCGCAAAAAATCTTGTCACCAACTATCGTCCCACTCTTTTTTTTCTCCCTCTCAAAAATGTCAGACCCCACTCTCTGTCGTGGCCTCGACGCCAATGGCAACCAGTGCATTTGTATGCGAGCCAAGGACACTTATGTGGACGAGCACAACCGTACACGTTGCACCAACTGCGACCATATCGAAAGTGCACATCCTGAGCCCAAGCCCAGTGTTACCTCTTTCGTCAAAGGCTTCCGCGATGCGGCCAAGCTGGGGTCTTCTTCCTCCATCTCTGCCCCTGTCAAGGCCTCCCATGAAGAGGCCGAAGCAGAGACGAGTGCGGGACTTCGTCCCAAGAAGCGCAAGTCCGACACCAGCATAGACCCACCTCCCAAAAAGCCCAACAAAAGCGCCAAGGGCAAGGCAAGTATCATGGTGGCCCTCTTTTCTACAGTCCTGTGTTGATGTCGCCACAGGGAAAAGTCCAAAAAACCGAAGGCGAGCTAGTCAAATACAACAAGGCGGTATTTCTCCCCTATGGACTGTCCTATGTAAGACTTTATGGCCTTTTCCTTCTCGCATGTCTGACCAGCATGATATTTCAAGGACGGTTCCCTTCGTAAATCCAAACTTCCGGGCACTGAGGAAATGCAAGACATGCGTGCCGCTGGCCTAGTGGTGTTCTCTTCTCCCACTAACCCCCTCACCATTGACACTGCCTGGAGCAACGCCGAGGCAAACACTGAGGTCGCCCGTCTGTTTCCCAAGGCCATGGCCTTCCTCGCGCGGAAGACATACATAGGCAATCCCAACGACCCGCCCGAGATCAAGAGCCAGCTATGGCTGGCTGGTATCGCGCACCGACAAAATATCACCCTTGCTGCTGATGCTCTTCCAACCGGTGTGGAGCTGGCAAACCATTGCAAGATCCTGGGACGGCCTATTTCGGACCGAGTGCTGTATATAGGTACAATGATATTGTACCCTTCGCACAGGACCTACTAATTCTGCCTGAAGTGTCCAAGGTCAAGATTCCCCAGTACCGTTGGAAGTGGGACCAGTCAGACAGTGACGAAGATCTGGGCAGTGAGATCGATACTGTGCCATCGGAGGACATCACAATGACCCCTCGGAAGCCTGGTCCGTGTTTCGTCCTCTGTTTTCATTTACTCTCCTCTTACAATCTTCTAGCGCCCCAGAAAAAGCCCAAAATCAAGGCAGAGCCAGGTTTGTCAGCTTACTTTCCTCGTTCGATTGTCTGTATGATGGATAAATCCAGGTCTCAATGCAAGCACCACCGAGTCGGACATGCGGAAGGCTGCACAGATGAGGACACGTCTGTCCACCGGTACGTGTAGTCTTTCTCTAGTCTACTAGTACCGTCCTCACTGTCCTCCCAGGTACTATTAAGAAGAAGGCCATTTTCATTCCAGCAAGCAGCGAAGTGGAGGAAGAACCCCAGGCAGGACCATCTGGTTCCACCAAAGAGGTCGTAGAGGTCAGCGATGATGAAGTGACCTTTCCTTCTGCCCTCGGGCTTTGGAAATCCCCCCTGCATATCAAGTCTCCTTCACCGGCACCATCCCTTGCACCGTTATCTCCTAACCAGGACCCACCTTCCTTTTATGAAGACTTTACCATCCACTCTCCGCCACCCCTCCAGGAATCCAGCTTGCCCGTTGCAAGCAGTTCCTCCTCTTCATCTACTTCCGCTCCCTCCACATCCTTCTCTGGTCCCTCCACCTCATCGACGTCTGCCTCCGGGTTCACTGCCCCTACGTGGACTTCCACGTCGTGGATGATGCCGGACACAGGAGCAGAGACCCCGAACATACCTCTTCCTCCAGCGCCTCCAGCTGCTTCCTCAGCCGACGAGAAAGCACCTCGTTTCAAGAAGATGGGTAAAGGACGGGGCTAGAAAATCCTCCGAACGAGTGCTATTTATTTTATCATTTGACCTACCATGCGCTCTCTCATATATATTGCCCTGGACTCATTTCCGTTATCTATCCTCGAACTACTACTTACACTCCTTAGCTCCCTCTCCCGTTATTTATTTGACCTGAACCCACTGTCGTTACTCGGGATCTCCTCACTTTCCATTTTCGTAATATAGCATGTCGGTAATACTCCCGTACCATTAATCCCAAATAATTTATTCTTGTATATAAAAAACTAGCAGCTAAGAGTGGCGAACGAATTGAGCAGACCACCCATTGCAATCCTTGACCCAGTTATCCCCCTGGCGATCAGAGTGCAGGACCAAAGTACCTCTGACTCCGCTAAAGTGCAAATTGAAGTGCGTCAGATCACACGATGGAAAAGCAAGAACGTCGCCGAGCTTGAGGTCAAAGGAGAACCCAGTCTCATAGAGACAGAGCTGGCCCCCGGAAAAGTCCCCAAACGGAATGACAAGGCAGAGCTTCTTGTCACCGCCGTCGCGATGCGCCCACGTGCACGCTCGAAGGTTTACAACAAAACCCCCGAACGGATAGCAAGGAGAGGAAGCATCGAGGGGGAGATGCTCCACGAAGATGGCGAGTTCATCATACTCTTCGGGTAAATATTCTTTGAGCTGGCATACAGTTAGACACAATTGATGAAGAGAAGAAAGATATGAAAAACATACCGCCATCCTCAAAAGCTCAAAGAAGTCCGAGTACGCTTCTGCAAGTATCGCATACTGCTCCAAATCCTTCATTTCCTTGGATGTATGCACGTAGCGCTGATCAAAGTTGACTCGCCCTTTGTGGTCTTTACGGACATTGTCAGGGTGGGCGTTGGGTGCTCCGGTGCCCTGCATCAAAAAAATTGGGTGAGAATCATACCAAGCCAAGAATCAGGGGAGGTATTACCTTTTCCCCGTATCGTGCATACCAAGAAAAGTGGCAGGACCTGAAAGTGAAGTCCGGCCTGTTCGAGTTGTCCGCTCGCAACTCGCCAGGCATGCACGCATGGATGTGCTGAGCAGCATCCACAAGCTTCTGGCGGTATTCTTCTGGCAGTTTGAACAAAAATGCCAACAGCTTTCCGTTCGCATCTTTCATATGAAGGGCTTGTCTTTGATTTTTGTCAGCTATGAAAAAAAGAAAGACGAAAGAGTGATCTTACCCCTGCAATATATCACTTGTTATGCCGACATAGTGGCCCAGTTTGGCTTTCCCGCCCGCATGAAGGTTGTTTACCTGCAAATATGTTATTAGTGGACCCATGCGAAAGGGCGCAGCGGATACACATACATGTTCTTGTAAATCATCCAAGCTCTTCGCTACAGGGGCTCCCGCCGCTTTTGTTCTCTGGGCGTTGGTGAAGGTGTTCCGATTCCTCTTCTTCACCGGAGATTTCGTCTTCTCTAACTTGAGCGGTGTTTCCATTAAATAGACTGGTGGCAGCTTCACGCGACGAGGATCCTCAAGGGGTTTCCAGGAAGGCACCGCCGCGCTATTCCACTCGGACGATCGGGGATGTAGTTTGGGGAATCTTAACAGTTATGAGCCGGGGACCATGCAGAAATGGAAACTAGACTTGCTGAGTCTCGACGCTATCGAAGATCCTGTCGCTTTCCCCGATGTCTCGGAACGCAAAAGATTCTACACAGGGCCGCTGATCACCGACAGGCAGAGGTATGTTGCGATGGAGTCGCAGGGCCTCAATGTAACCACTGGTGGCGCCACGCATGTGGAAGATAGGCATCATGAGGCGGCGTACCATAGGTAGCCACATGCCGTCTAAAAAGGGATGTGAATTGATTGAGATATCCTATGGTAGGCAGCAACATTATACGCACGTTTTACTCTCCTCAGGGCAGACGCCAGCGATAAGAGATCACTCTCCGCTGTCTGTCGAGTAATCTGTGTACGCAGGTTCAAGGCCGCAATTATGGGCAAGATGTATAAAGTCCCTGAAAACCTAAGTGAGGATGACATTGCGATGCAGAGATTGAGGACCCACCTCCAGCGCACAGGAGCATCAGCTTTTTACCGTGGTTAACCCAGTCGGTAAAAGTATTCTCGTGTGTGCCAGGAGCATACGTGCGGGCCAAATCTCTACCAGTCACCCCGGCGGAGATGCTTCAGTTTGGCGTCTGCTCTGAGGCTAAGGAAGCTATTGAGACAAACTCTGAAGATGAAAAATCACAAGGAAGCACAATACCTGTCCACGTTCAATGCCAGCTGGATTAGACTGAGCATGAGATGAAGTTCTTGCACTCTAATCTCATTCGTTTTCTGTTTTATCCTGGCAACGACGGACACCATATCATGCGAGTCCGCCAGAGCGCAACCCTCTTGCACCCCCGCCAACACCTCTTCCAAGTCCTGGCGATGCGCACGGCCGAAGACGGCGAGAAGCTTGGACAACAGCCGTCCAGCACCCTCCGTAATGGCTGGCCCACCATCCGGATCCAGTCGGAACTGCACCTTTTCCTTCCTCGCCCTCTTCCTCTGACCATCCTGTGCGTTATTCCTCCCCCTCCCCCGAAGTCCGTGTCCCGACGCCGGCCCTGCCCGTCTTCCCAGCGTCACCTCCCCCTTCCTCCTGCCCCTCCTGCTGCTCCCGGCCCCCTCCTTCACAAGCACCACAGCCAGGCTGGTTGCAAGGCATGTTACCGATGTCTGCGTCAGATCCCGTAAGGGCGGCATCCCCTCGGCGTGCGCAATCGGGGGTCCAAAGATGGATGGGATTGACCCCGCCGGCACCTCCTCCCCCGTGCCCGCCTCCTCCTCCTCCACCACCTCGAACAGCCCACGCCGCAGGAATGCGGATCTTGAGGCCTGTCCGAGACTCGGGAGGACGCTGAGCCTCTTCCTCGCGTCTACGCCATTCTTCCTCCTCATCCTCGTCCTCTTCCTCACGTCTCCGCCACTCATCCTCGTCCTCATCCTCTTCCTCCTCTTGGTCACCATCGTTGTCCTCGTCGTTGTCCTCGTCCAGGTGCCCAGCGACCCGTTTCCCCAGGATAGATGCAGACGGCGACCCCACGGGGGTTTCACTATCTAGGCGGAGCGGTGAAAGAAAGCAGCCTGGGAAAAAAAAAATTAGCAGCGAAGACTTTATACTTTCGGCGGCACTTACGGCGCGATGGTGTATTGTCGCCTTGTAAGGTAGGCGAGCTGCCCAGGGGCGACCCAGGGGGGTTAGGTGAAGATGCGGGTGTTAGCAGCGGAGAGAGTTGAAGAGGAAGAGGCGTGGGGGTGGATATTACGAGTGGCAGGGCTGGTGATGAGAACAAGGGTGTCTGAACAGCAGCGGTAGGTCCACGGGGGTTAGGTAGAGCTGGCAGGGCATGGCGTTGAACAGCTAGAGCAACGTATTAGCGTAGAATCAAAGGAGCAAAGGATATTACGCACCAGCCAGAAAATTCTCTGGACCTTGCCCATCCTCCGGGGGAAGGCTATGCATCCTACGAGGAGCCAAAGCGCGCCGTGGTAGAGGTGCTGTTACTCTGATAGCCCTGGAAGCACTCGCAGAGGATGCTCCCTGAGCTGCGAGGGGTTGGCTGAAGCTCAAGACAGGATTACGAGTTGGAGTCGGAGTCGCAAGGGCAGCACTCAGTCTCGAGCTTAGTTCAGTGAAAGAAGGGGGCAGGGAGGCTCCTTGGGCGTTCATGTAAGCCACGAAGGACGCAGCGAGCTCGGGAGGGACAAAGACATCTGGCATCGCGGGTGATGGTGGCAAAAGTAAAGCGCTGGCAGAGGAGTACTGGCAGAAATCCGAGCCCTAGGAAGATTCACGGACGTCCGTGAATTCTTGACGCGTCAAGTCACAGGTCCCACGGTGTTATGTCGAGGGCAAACGCGTAAACGCGACGCGACTTGTTTGTGGATGGGAAGAAAGGTTTGTTGATGTCCGAAAAAGGAAATCACCTCCTGCCCTCTGCCTCTACACTCGTCTTGGTCCCGGCTTTCCACTCTCTTTCTCATAGGCCAGCAACAATGTTCGAAGCTCAAATGAGCAGCCAAGTTTCAGCCCAATCTCCCTCCTTAACCTTTGGTTCTATCAAACCAGTTGCTTCAAATCTGGCTCCAAGCGCGCGGCATTCTCAAATCAAAACTGGGTGTTTTTTCTCTGAACCGAGCTATCAAGGCTATCTTTAGGACTTTATCTAGACACCTATGTTGCCCCCTAGGTTTTCGCTGAAGGTGTGTTCCATTGTCAATCAATTTTAACCCGATTGCCTCAAACCAACCTATCCAGCCCATCGTTAGGATGTTCCCAAGAGGGCTCCGCTGTCAGCTAGGCATTCGATCACGAAACGAGTCCACACGTGGCGCAGCCATCGCGCCATGCAAGTCAGCTCAACGCCAGAAGTGGGCCTGGGACTAAATCATGTATATCTTCCTCAATATCTCGTCTTTTCACCTAAACTAACTCATTTACAGCGACTTTAGGACCTTCTGCATCGCTGGCAACCCTCTTTGGGGTCGTCCCGCCCCCGAGCGCGTCGCCGCTGCCACCAATGATATTGAGTCACCCGCTGGCCCATACTCAAGTATGTATATTTCCTTCACTCTTCGCTCTTTCTACCTGAACTAACAGACATACCACGACTCTAAGATGCACACTGGAGGCATGTGGTGTCAATTCGACCATCGCGCTCCAAACGAGTCGGCGCCGCCGCCGACTTTATCACCCTGTGACGCAATCTGGCACAACACCGAAGTGAGTTGTTCTCACTCAATTCTCACTCTTTCTCCTCGAACTAACCGACGTCCCGCAACTTCAGAAGACCCTCTAGAGGCATGTAGTGTCGATTTAACCATCGCGCTCCAAACGAGTCGGCGCCGCCGCCGACTTCATCACCCTGTGACGCAATCTGGCACAACACCAAAGTGAGTTGTTCTCACTCAATTCTCACTCTTTCTCCTCGAACTAACCGACGTCCCGCAACTTCAGAAGACCCTCTAGAGGCATGTAGTGTCGATTTAACCATCGCGCTCCAAACGAGTCGGCGCCGCCGCCGACTTCATCACCCTGTGACCCAAATTGGCACAAGACAAAAGTGAGTTGTTCTCACTCAATTCTCACTCCTTTTCCTCGAACTAACCGACGTCCTGCGACTTCATAAGACCCTCTAGAGGGTGGTGGTGTCGAATCGACCATCGCGATCCAAACGCGTCGGCGCGGCGCCTACTTCATCACTGCTGATGTCCACAAAAGGAATTCATTGCTTGCCATCCTCCTCTGCGCTTCAATTCGTGCCCAACGCCTCCACAGCCCCCAAACCCTCTTCCCAGTCTCACAGAAACCTCCGCTCACAGACTGATTTGCGAAGAACAGAACGGACCAACGCGCCTTCCCCGCTCGAATTCAGCGCGCAGCCCACAGTCACCAACCCGAGCGCCGGCGCTCGCTCCCCGCGCAGCGCACACCTCAATGGCATCTCTCACCTCCATCGCACCTCGACTTGGACGGCGGCTGGTCAGCCTCAAGACCTAATTAATGATTGAGGAAGGTATGCATTTATTCAATTACATTGCATTGGCTTGTTCCCCCGCCTCCCTTCTTTCCCTTCTCCTCCTCATTCTTATCCTGACTTTTCAATGCTAATTCGTATTATCAGTTGTACAGCGACATCGATTTTGAGTCCCAGGTTGCACCCATGCCGCCTCGACTTGGACGGTGGCTGGTCAGCCTCAAAACCTACCTGCAGCGCAACGCCCTCTTCGCCCAACCAACGGACGTGCGCGAGAACCCCGCTGCAAGTCATCAAGTCAGACGCGCACTCGCCGTGTTCTCCAGCTCGCGCCCAAACCTCCAACGTCGGCAGGCGATCCAGCGTGTCCGGTCGCGTCGATGGTCCTGCCGTGTAGGCATGAGAGGGTCCTCCTCCCTCTCCTTCCCTTTTCCGCTCACGACCACGACCTCCTCCTTCGCCCGCTCCCCGGCTCTGGCACCGGCCCAAAGGGATTTTTCAGCCCCTCCGAGTTGTACAAAAACTCGGGCGCAGCGCTGCTCTGGCACCGCTGCAGCGGCGGCAACGCCTGGTTCTGCGCGTGCGCATGCAACGTCGGGTGCACTCGCCTCCTGTCAACGACATCAAGCGTGCATGCACCCCGTCTGCGTACAGCCTCCCCACCGCTCGATGCGACGCGTTTCTTTGGATGATCCTGGGGGATTTTACCAGCCATCGTCCGCCCAGCGCGAGCATTGAAGGTACGTCTTTCTTTCTTTTCCAACGGTATATCGGGTTAATGTCCTTGATTCTGCAGTCGCCTTCCACGCGCGTCCGAACTCTGACACCCTCTTAGCGAGAGTTCGGGGATGTTTTGGTTTTGGTTTTTTGATTCAAGTACATATCCCACTTCAGGTGCGTTCCTTCCTAACTTCCTTTTCTGTTCTTTATCGCTGACGGTAGGCTTCTGGCGCCCGAATCCGTTCCCTGGCATCCCTTCCATATTGCAAGCTTGCGCCCATCTCTCCAAGCCAATGTTTCCTACGACCGGTACGGCCCTCGACGTCACGTACAACCCCAGTGCTAGTGAGACCAGTCTTCGAGGTTATGGATTCTCGACACGGTGCGCATCTACCCTTGCCTGTCTCACTCGCGGCTGACTTTGCCCTCCAGCTCGACCGCATCGACTACTGCCTGCAGCTCAGCTATCACGCATCGCACCCGTCGCATGTCACTGGGCGGTCATTGGGTGAGGTTTGGCGATGTTTTTCTTTCCTTCCCTCTTTCTTTCGGTCTTGCAATGGGGATTTGTTTTCCGTACATCCCACGATGACAAAGTACACAGAAGTACTTGCATGTATGTACATATATCTAATTGGAGTTGCTATCTACTGTATCCATGTCGGAGCTTGAGTCCTCCTCGAGTTCGTGCAAAACTCTGGACAAAAGATCCAGAGCCTGTGACCAACGCACCGCCCGTGGAAACCAGTCTGCGCGAGGAAGTATTACAGTCAACTCTTTCCCCTTGGTACCTGGGCGGAAAACCTCGATCTCGGGGTAATCCTCTTCATCCCATTCGTCCTCAAGAACGCCATAATCTTCGGGAGGAGTCGCGGGCTCGTCGAGGAGCTGTCCCAAAAGCCCCAGAAAATGATCCTCGAGGTCAGAGTCCTCGAAGGGAGAGCGGTGGTTGGCCACTTTGACCGGCTCGTGGCGAATATTCTGAGCAAGGTCCGCCTGAATCTGGTTCTCGAGCTGCTCCTCCACGGTGGGTTCTACATCCTCATCGCCGCCATCCTCAGGCTCGTCATCTGAAGTGATGCCTGCACCCGTCTGATTTCTCGAACGACGCAGGCGAGGTCCCTGTAGGCCATAGTACCGGTTGATGGCATCGGGATGTATGCCATCGAGGGGATCGTGGCGGTAGACACCCTCAGTTAACTGGCCAAGGAAACGAATATCCTACAAACCAATTTGAAAATTGATAATTAAGCAAATATTCTGCGGACTCACGGCGGGACTTTGGTCGCTGGTCATGGGACCCCGCAATGGATGTAGATTCCACTCTTCTTGGAATTCGATGCAATCATGGTTTATTTCATCAAGGAATAGCAGGTGCAAGAGCCAAAGATGGCCGGGATTCTTGCGCTCGAGACGATGAAGGCGGCCTAGACGAGTGAAAAAGCCTCTCCATCGGCGGGCAAATTGGGTCCCCACTTCGACCCACAGTCGCTCGATGCGGGTGTTGCGCGTCGACCTAGGGGATTGTGAGGATGCAGTCACAAGAGATATACTGTGTCACTCACGAGCCCCACATAAAGGAAGCGCGGCCAGGACCCCTGTGCATGACCATCCATATCGCTACCTTTGTATTCTCCCCTCCTCGATCCCCGCGCATTCGAGATGGAGTGCCATACTGTTGAATGGCGTCCATGAAGACCTGGAGTACCGTGGACGCAAGGTTGTTGGTGCTGGCTCGGAGCCCAGTGACCTATTTTGAAAGTGTTTGGAAGAAGTAGAAACCGAAAAAAAAGGTAAACTTACGGTCCGACAAAACCCGTCTATGAAGCCATGGATCACAATTCCCCACCAAATGAGCTTGTGATGCCCATCGCAATGCCAGAGGTAGTTGGGCCTCGGGACTTTGTAGCGACGTCGCCTGATAGCAAGGTGAGTGCGCAGAGCCTGGCCAAGAGCATCAACTCTCCTGAGAGAATGGCGGGCCCGTTCTCTCTGCACTCGGAGCCCATGCCGGCGGAAATGGCCGCGCAGATAGCGGAGTCCAGACGTCGGTTTCTTGGCCTTATATTGGCGGGTGAGTAAGTCGAGGTCAGCGTCGTCAATTTCATCAAATCTGTTCTGCAACCCCAACTCCCGCAGCCTCTTTCTCAGGGTGTGACGGTGGACTCCAAGGGCTGCAGCAAGAGCGCCCAATTTGATGTTGCGGTTAGAGGCGGTAGCCTCTCTGAGGTACTCGGGATCTATGTGTTTTGGGGGGCGGCCGCGCTTTCCCGTGTGCTCCTTGGTGACCGGTTCCAACAGCACAATATTATCTCGTTCTCTGTAGGATATCAGCAGGTTGAATTCAGTATAAATGTAAGAAAGCGCACACTCCTTCAGCTGCGAGTGCTGCTACCTGGAGCTCGTAAACCAGGGGTCCAAATATATTGGCACATTCGTCAACCCAATCCCTGGGAACTTCCCGTTCCAATCCTTCAAGTACTGGTAATAAATTGTCGATGATATTGGAAGATAGCAGCTTGTACCGCAGGGTGTCGCTATCCTCCTGATGGAGGGCTTGGAGTGCACGGACATAGGCGTCATCGAGGACTTGGCGACCGGTGACAACATTGGCCCCCCAAGGCTCGGCACTAGGAGGGAGAGGGGGCAAGGTCTCTGGAAAATTGAAAGTCGCCATCGTGGTTAGGAGTAAAAATTGAAGCCATGTGATCGTTGCCGACTGCAGTCATGGGCAGACACTCTGAACTCTACTTCGAGGAGGGCACTATGACTATTAAGGTAGATGAATTACTTGGTTATTACATTCCAGACTGACCCGCTTTCCAGGCGTCGGATGGAACACTGTACAATGTCTATCGCGCACCCCTCATGCGCCAGAGCGAATTCTGCAATGGGATGCTTACCTTGCCCAATCCCCAGCAACCCCCTCTTTCTTTGACCCAGAACGCAAAGGAATGGTTTGAACGCTCCAGACAGCTTGGTCTGGAGTGCACCAGTGATGCTACAGCGCTCGAGCTGCCTCCCCAATTCACCGCTACGGAAATCGAAATATTCCTGGACTATATGTTCTTGCAAGGGTCAGTGACAGCAACTTATAGCTCTATGCTGCGGCTCACAACATTATAGCTGGTCTGCGGCAACTCCTTCCCTTGAGACCGCCTGCGCCGTCCTGAAACTCAGCCATTTCTTAGTGGTAGAGAGAGGGATATCCTATGCGAGGCATCACCTGGATAACCACCAAGACCTGAACGCAGTTGTGCGTTTGAAATTGGGATTCGATTACCATTTCGTTGACTGGATCACACGGGGTTTTGACGAATTAATGGCCACTCCCGTCAATGACATATCCACCGAGGATGAGGCCCTCATCGGCTGGCCCGCTTACCGTGCGCTGGCTAGGGCTCAGGCTGAGGTACTGGATACGCGTCTGAATCTGGCTGTTGCTCGCATCCCAGATGTGAATCACTGCAACTGGTGCAATAACCACAGCTACTGCCAGTCGGAGTGGGCCAAAATGTGGACGTCTGTCAACGGCGTGTTGGGAGCTTTGATCAAGGAGGAGCTGCCCGGCTCTGCAATCCTCCAAAAATTGCCAACTTACGATTGCGGCGGAATGACCTACGATTGTCATCGTCGGACCTGTGACGGCTTGAAGGACACGGTGGACAAGGTCAGCATCTTGAAGGAGGAGGAGGGGATCATCGATAGGCATGTAACAGAGTTAATGGGGCAGCTGGGAATAGCCTAGATTTGTTGAGGAAGTAGCGCTAGAGGTAGTAAGTAGTGCTAGAAATGGTTTGAAAGGCGTGTGAAAAATGCCGAAATGTGTGTGTGAACTGTCAAACTGTGTGTGAACCGTCAAACTGTGTGTGTGAACTGAAGGTGTGTGATATGGTGTTCACTTTGTACATTTATTATTTCACACAGAAAGCGATCTCACACACACATTGTTCGAAATTCTCTCACACACAGAGTTCAGTCGGTCTCACACACAGTGTTGAGACCTCACACACCTTTATGGTGTTCACTTTGTACATTTATTATTTCACACAGAAAGCGATCTCACACACACATTGTTCGAAATTCTCTCACACACAGAGTTCAGTCGGTCTCACACACAGTGTTGAGACCTCACACTATGGTGTTCACATTGTACAAATAAGTTCACACACATTGTACAGCCTTCACACACACAGTGTTGGGTCGGCTCACACACACAGAGTTGTAAGTTGCCTTTTATGGTGTATTTGGCACTATTTCTCAGCGCCGCCGTCCCGCCATCACCATCCTCCGACCCTCGCAAGTGAATTTATACTAGCAGTGGACCACTCTGAGCCAAGTATTAGGGCTGGACTGTGCTTCAAGAACCAATAAAATGGCTTTTGTCTCTTCAGATTATTTTCCGAAGGCTTCAAATGGACTCTGCTCACTGTCTGGGGCGACGACGGAAGCAAATTTTTAGTCTTGAGTCAGCGTTTCGGCCCATGTCACGGGCGCAAAAAATCTTGTCACCAACTATCGTCCCACTCTTTTTTTCTCCCTCTCAAAAATGTCAGACCCCACTCTCTGTCGTGGCCTCGACGCCAATGGCAACCAGTGCATTTGTATGCGAGCCAAGGACACTTATGTGGACGAGCACAACCGTACACGTTGCACCAACTGCGACCATATCGAAAGTGCACATCCTGAGCCCAAGCCCAGTGTTACCTCTTTCGTCAAAGGCTTCCGCGATGCGGCCAAGCTGGGGTCTTCTTCCTCCATCTCTGCCCCTGTCAAGGCCTCCCATGAAGAGGCCGAAGCAGAGACGAGTGCGGGACTTCGTCCCAAGAAGCGCAAGTCCGACACCAGCATAGACCCACCTCCCAAAAAGCCCAACAAAAGCGCCAAGGGCAAGGCAAGTATCATGGTGGCCCTCTTTTCTACAGTCCTGTGTTGATGTCGCCACAGGGAAAAGTCCAAAAAACCGAAGGCGAGCTAGTCAAATACAACAAGGCGGTATTTCTCCCCTATGGACTGTCCTATGTAAGACTTTATGGCCTTTTCCTTCTCGCATGTCTGACCAGCATGATATTTCAAGGACGGTTCCCTTCGTAAATCCAAACTTCCGGGCACTGAGGAAATGCAAGACATGCGTGCCGCTGGCCTAGTGGTGTTCTCTTCTCCCACTAACCCCCTCACCATTGACACTGCCTGGAGCAACGCCGAGGCAAACACTGAGGTCGCCCGTCTGTTTCCCAAGGCCATGGCCTTCCTCGCGCGGAAGACATACATAGGCAATCCCAACGACCCGCCCGAGATCAAGAGCCAGCTATGGCTGGCTGGTATCGCGCACCGACAAAATATCACCCTTGCTGCTGATGCTCTTCCAACCGGTGTGGAGCTGGCAAACCATTGCAAGATCCTGGGACGGCCTATTTCGGACCGAGTGCTGTATATAGGTACAATGATATTGTACCCTTCGCACAGGACCTACTAATTCTGCCTGAAGTGTCCAAGGTCAAGATTCCCCAGTACCGTTGGAAGTGGGACCAGTCAGACAGTGACGAAGATCTGGGCAGTGAGATCGATACTGTGCCATCGGAGGACATCACAATGACCCCTCGGAAGCCTGGTCCGTGTTTCGTCCTCTGTTTTCATTTACTCTCCTCTTACAATCTTCTAGCGCCCCAGAAAAAGCCCAAAATCAAGGCAGAGCCAGGTTTGTCAGCTTACTTTCCTCGTTCGATTGTCTGTATGATGGATAAATCCAGGTCTCAATGCAAGCACCACCGAGTCGGACATGCGGAAGGCTGCACAGATGAGGACACGTCTGTCCACCGGTACGTGTAGTCTTTCTCTAGTCTACTAGTACCGTCCTCACTGTCCTCCCAGGTACTATTAAGAAGAAGGCCATTTTCATTCCAGCAAGCAGCGAAGTGGAGGAAGAACCCCAGGCAGGACCATCTGGTTCCACCAAAGAGGTCGTAGAGGTCAGCGATGATGAAGTGACCTTTCCTTCTGCCCTCGGGCTTTGGAAATCCCCCCTGCATATCAAGTCTCCTTCACCGGCACCATCCCTTGCACCGTTATCTCCTAACCAGGACCCACCTTCCTTTTATGAAGACTTTACCATCCACTCTCCGCCACCCCTCCAGGAATCCAGCTTGCCCGTTGCAAGCAGTTCCTCCTCTTCATCTACTTCCGCTCCCTCCACATCCTTCTCTGGTCCCTCCACCTCATCGACGTCTGCCTCCGGGTTCACTGCCCCTACGTGGACTTCCACGTCGTGGATGATGCCGGACACAGGAGCAGAGACCCCGAACATACCTCTTCCTCCAGCGCCTCCAGCTGCTTCCTCAGCCGACGAGAAAGCACCTCGTTTCAAGAAGATGGGTAAAGGACGGGGCTAGAAAATCCTCCGAACGAGTGCTATTTATTTTATCATTTGACCTACCATGCGCTCTCTCATATATATTGCCCTGGACTCATTTCCGTTATCTATCCTCGAACTACTACTTACACTCCTTAGCTCCCTCTCCCGTTATTTATTTGACCTGAACCCACTGTCGTTACTCGGGATCTCCTCACTTTCCATTTTCGTAATATAGCATGTCGGTAATACTCCCGTACCATTAATCCCAAATAATTTATTCTTGTATATAAAAAACTAGCAGCTAAGAGTGGCGAACGAATTGAGCAGACCACCCATTGCAATCCTTGACCCAGTTATCCCCCTGGCGATCAGAGTGCAGGACCAAAGTACCTCTGACTCCGCTAAAGTGCAAATTGAAGTGCGTCAGATCACACGATGGAAAAGCAAGAACGTCGCCGAGCTTGAGGTCAAAGGAGAACCCAGTCTCATAGAGACAGAGCTGGCCCCCGGAAAAGTCCCCAAACGGAATGACAAGGCAGAGCTTCTTGTCACCGCCGTCGCGATGCGCCCACGTGCACGCTCGAAGGTTTACAACAAAACCCCCGAACGGATAGCAAGGAGAGGAAGCATCGAGGGGGAGATGCTCCACGAAGATGGCGAGTTCATCATACTCTTCGGGTAAATATTCTTTGAGCTGGCATACAGTTAGACACAATTGATGAAGAGAAGAAAGATATGAAAAACATACCGCCATCCTCAAAAGCTCAAAGAAGTCCGAGTACGCTTCTGCAAGTATCGCATACTGCTCCAAATCCTTCATTTCCTTGGATGTATGCACGTAGCGCTGATCAAAGTTGACTCGCCCTTTGTGGTCTTTACGGACATTGTCAGGGTGGGCGTTGGGTGCTCCGGTGCCCTGCATCAAAAAAATTGGGTGAGAATCATACCAAGCCAAGAATCAGGGGAGGTATTACCTTTTCCCCGTATCGTGCATACCAAGAAAAGTGGCAGGACCTGAAAGTGAAGTCCGGCCTGTTCGAGTTGTCCGCTCGCAACTCGCCAGGCATGCACGCATGGATGTGCTGAGCAGCATCCACAAGCTTCTGGCGGTATTCTTCTGGCAGTTTGAACAAAAATGCCAACAGCTTTCCGTTCGCATCTTTCATATGAAGGGCTTGTCTTTGATTTTTGTCAGCTATGAAAAAAAGAAAGACGAAAGAGTGATCTTACCCCTGCAATATATCACTTGTTATGCCGACATAGTGGCCCAGTTTGGCTTTCCCGCCCGCATGAAGGTTGTTTACCTGCAAATATGTTATTAGTGGACCCATGCGAAAGGGCGCAGCGGATACACATACATGTTCTTGTAAATCATCCAAGCTCTTCGCTACAGGGGCTCCCGCCGCTTTTGTTCTCTGGGCGTTGGTGAAGGTGTTCCGATTCCTCTTCTTCACCGGAGATTTCGTCTTCTCTAACTTGAGCGGTGTTTCCATTAAATAGACTGGTGGCAGCTTCACGCGACGAGGATCCTCAAGGGGTTTCCAGGAAGGCACCGCCGCGCTATTCCACTCGGACGATCGGGGATGTAGTTTGGGGAATCTTAACAGTTATGAGCCGGGGACCATGCAGAAATGGAAACTAGACTTGCTGAGTCTCGACGCTATCGAAGATCCTGTCGCTTTCCCCGATGTCTCGGAACGCAAAAGATTCTACACAGGGCCGCTGATCACCGACAGGCAGAGGTATGTTGCGATGGAGTCGCAGGGCCTCAATGTAACCACTGGTGGCGCCACGCATGTGGAAGATAGGCATCATGAGGCGGCGTACCATAGGTAGCCACATGCCGTCTAAAAAGGGATGTGAATTGATTGAGATATCCTATGGTAGGCAGCAACATTATACGCACGTTTTACTCTCCTCAGGGCAGACGCCAGCGATAAGAGATCACTCTCCGCTGTCTGTCGAGTAATCTGTGTACGCAGGTTCAAGGCCGCAATTATGGGCAAGATGTATAAAGTCCCTGAAAACCTAAGTGAGGATGACATTGCGATGCAGAGATTGAGGACCCACCTCCAGCGCACAGGAGCATCAGCTTTTTACCGTGGTTAACCCAGTCGGTAAAAGTATTCTCGTGTGTGCCAGGAGCATACGTGCGGGCCAAATCTCTACCAGTCACCCGGCGGAGATGCTTCAGTTTGGCGTCTGCTCTGAGGCTAAGGAAGCTATTGAGACAAACTCTGAAGATGAAAAATCACAAGGAAGCACAATACCTGTCCACGTTCAATGCCAGCTGGATTAGACTGAGCATGAGATGAAGTTCTTGCACTCTAATCTCATTCGTTTTCTGTTTTATCCTGGCAACGACGGACACCATATCATGCGAGTCCGCCAGAGCGCAACCCTCTTGCACCCCCGCCAACACCTCTTCCAAGTCCTGGCGATGCGCACGGCCGAAGACGGCGAGAAGCTTGGACAACAGCCGTCCAGCACCCTCCGTAATGGCTGGCCCACCATCCGGATCCAGTCGGAACTGCACCTTTTCCTTCCTCGCCCTCTTCCTCTGACCATCCTGTGCGTTATTCCTCCCCCTCCCCCGAAGTCCGTGTCCCGACGCCGGCCTGCCCGTCTTCCCAGCGTCACCTCCCCCTTCCTCCTGCCCCTCCTGCTGCTCCCGGCCCCCTCCTTCACAAGCACCACAGCCAGGCTGGTTGCAAGGCATGTTACCGATGTCTGCGTCAGATCCCGTAAGGGCGGCATCCCCTCGGCGTGCGCAATCGGGGGTCCAAAGATGGATGGGATTGACCCCGCCGGCACCTCCTCCCCCGTGCCCGCCTCCTCCTCCTCCACCACCTCGAACAGCCCACGCCGCAGGAATGCGGATCTTGAGGCCTGTCCGAGACTCGGGAGGACGCTGAGCCTCTTCCTCGCGTCTACGCCATTCTTCCTCCTCATCCTCGTCCTCTTCCTCACGTCTCCGCCACTCATCCTCGTCCTCATCCTCTTCCTCCTCTTGGTCACCATCGTTGTCCTCGTCGTTGTCCTCGTCCAGGTGCCCAGCGACCCGTTTCCCCAGGATAGATGCAGACGGCGACCCCACGGGGGTTTCACTATCTAGGCGGAGCGGGTGAAAGAAGCAGCCTGGGAAAAAAAAATTAGCAGCGAAGACTTTATACTTTCGGCGGCACTTACGGCGCGATGGTGTATTGTCGCCTTGTAAGGTAGGCGAGCTGCCCAGGGGCGACCCAGGGGGGTTAGGTGAAGATGCGGGTGTTAGCAGCGGAGAGAGTTGAAGAGGAAGAGGCGTGGGGGGTGGATATTACGAGTGGCAGGGCTGGTGATGAGAACAAGGGTGTCTGAACAGCAGCGGTAGGTCCACGGGGGTTAGGTAGAGCTGGCAGGGCATGGCGTTGAACAGCTAGAGCAACGTATTAGCGTAGAATCAAAGGAGCAAAGGATATTACGCACCAGCCAGAAAATTCTCTGGACCTTGCCCATCCTCCGGGGGAAGGCTATGCATCCTACGAGGAGCCAAAGCGCGCCGTGGTAGAGGTGCTGTTACTCTGATAGCCCTGGAAGCACTCGCAGAGGATGCTCCCTGAGCTGCGAGGGGTTGGCTGAAGCTCAAGACAGGATTACGAGTTGGAGTCGGAGTCGCAAGGGCAGCACTCAGTCTCGAGCTTAGTTCAGTGAAAGAAGGGGGCAGGGAGGCTCCTTGGGCGTTCATGTAAGCCACGAAGGACGCAGCGAGCTCGGGAGGGACAAAGACATCTGGCATCGCGGGTGATGGTGGCAAAAGTAAAGCGCTGGCAGAGGAAGTACTGGCAGAAATCCGAGCCCTAGGAAGATTCACGGACGTCCGTGAATTCTTGACGCGTCAAGTCACAGGTCCCACGGTGTTATGTCGAGGGCAAACGCGTAAACGCGACGCGACTTGTTTGTGGATGGGAAGAAAGGTTTGTTGATGTCCGAAAAAGGAAATCACCTCCTGCCCTCTGCCTCTACACTCGTCTTGGTCCCGGCTTTCCACTCTCTTTCTCATAGGCCAGCAACAATGTTCGAAGCTCAAATGAGCAGCCAAGTTTCAGCCCAATCTCCCTCCTTAACCTTTGGTTCTATCAAACCAGTTGCTTCAAATCTGGCTCCAAGCGCGCGGCATTCTCAAATCAAAACTGGGTGTTTTTCTCTGAACCGAGCTATCAAGGCTATCTTTAGGACTTTATCTAGACACCTATGTTGCCCCCTAGGTTTTCGCTGAAGGTGTGTTCCATTGTCAATCAATTTTAACCCGATTGCCTCAAACCAACCTATCCAGCCCATCGTTAGGATGTTCCCAAGAGGGCTCCGCTGTCAGCTAGGCATTCGATCACGAAACGAGTCCACACGTGGCGCAGCCATCGCGCCATGCAAGTCAGCTCAACGCCAGAAGTGGGCCTGGGACTAAATCATGTATATCTTCCTCAATATCTCGTCTTTTCACCTAAACTAACTCATTTACAGCGACTTTAGGACCTTCTGCATCGCTGGCAACCCTCTTTGGGGTCGTCCCGCCCCCGAGCGCGTCGCCGCTGCCACCAATGATATTGAGTCACCCGCTGGCCCATACTCAAGTATGTATATTTCCTTCACTCTTCGCTCTTTCTACCTGAACTAACAGACATACCACGACTCTAAGATGCACACTGGAGGCATGTGGTGTCAATTCGACCATCGCGCTCCAAACGAGTCGGCGCCGCCGCCGACTTTATCACCCTGTGACGCAATCTGGCACAACACCGAAGTGAGTTGTTCTCACTCAATTCTCACTCTTTCTCCTCGAACTAACCGACGTCCCGCAACTTCAGAAGACCCTCTAGAGGCATGTAGTGTCGATTTAACCATCGCGCTCCAAACGAGTCGGCGCCGCCGCCGACTTCATCACCCTGTGACGCAATCTGGCACAACACCAAAGTGAGTTGTTCTCACTCAATTCTCACTCTTTCTCCTCGAACTAACCGACGTCCCGCAACTTCAGAAGACCCTCTAGAGGCATGTAGTGTCGATTTAACCATCGCGCTCCAAACGAGTCGGCGCCGCCGCCGACTTCATCACCCTGTGACCCAAATTGGCACAAGACAAAGTGAGTTGTTCTCACTCAATTCTCACTCCTTTTCCTCGAACTAACCGACGTCCTGCGACTTCATAAGACCCTCTAGAGGGTGGTGGTGTCGAATCGACCATCGCGATCCAAACGCGTCGGCGCGGCGCCTACTTCATCACTGCTGATGTCCACAAAAGGAATTCATTGCTTGCCATCCTCCTCTGCGCTTCAATTCGTGCCCAACGCCTCCACAGCCCCCAAACCCTCTTCCCAGTCTCACAGAAACCTCCGCTCACAGACTGATTTGCGAAGAACAGAACGGACCAACGCGCCTTCCCCGCTCGAATTCAGCGCGCAGCCCACAGTCACCAACCCGAGCGCCGGCGCTCGCTCCCCGCGCAGCGCACACCTCAATGGCATCTCTCACCTCCATCGCACCTCGACTTGGACGGCGGCTGGTCAGCCTCAAGACCTAATTAATGATTGAGGAAGGTATGCATTTATTCAATTACATTGCATTGGCTTGTTCCCCCGCCTCCCTTCTTTCCCTTCTCCTCCTCATTCTTATCCTGACTTTTCAATGCTAATTCGTATTATCAGTTGTACAGCGACATCGATTTTGAGTCCCAGGTTGCACCCATGCCGCCTCGACTTGGACGGTGGCTGGTCAGCCTCAAAACCTACCTGCAGCGCAACGCCCTCTTCGCCCAACCAACGGACGTGCGCGAGAACCCCGCTGCAAGTCATCAAGTCAGACGCGCACTCGCCGTGTTCTCCAGCTCGCGCCCAAACCTCCAACGTCGGCAGGCGATCCAGCGTGTCCGGTCGCGTCGATGGTCCTGCCGTGTAGGCATGAGAGGGTCCTCCTCCCTCTCCTTCCCTTTTCCGCTCACGACCACGACCTCCTCCTTCGCCCGCTCCCCGGCTCTGGCACCGGCCCAAAGGGATTTTTCAGCCCCTCCGAGTTGTACAAAAACTCGGGCGCAGCGCTGCTCTGGCACCGCTGCAGCGGCGGCAACGCCTGGTTCTGCGCGTGCGCATGCAACGTCGGGTGCACTCGCCTCCTGTCAACGACATCAAGCGTGCATGCACCCCGTCTGCGTACAGCCTCCCCACCGCTCGATGCGACGCGTTTCTTTGGATGATCCTGGGGGATTTTACCAGCCATCGTCCGCCCAGCGCGAGCATTGAAGGTACGTCTTTCTTTCTTTTCCAACGGTATATCGGGTTAATGTCCTTGATTCTGCAGTCGCCTTCCACGCGCGTCCGAACTCTGACACCCTCTTAGCGAGAGTTCGGGGATGTTTTGGTTTTGGTTTTTTGATTCAAGTACATATCCCACTTCAGGTGCGTTCCTTCCTAACTTCCTTTTCTGTTCTTTATCGCTGACGGTAGGCTTCTGGCGCCCGAATCCGTTCCCTGGCATCCCTTCCATATTGCAAGCTTGCGCCCATCTCTCCAAGCCAATGTTTCCTACGACCGGTACGGCCCTCGACGTCACGTACAACCCCAGTGCTAGTGAGACCAGTCTTCGAGGTTATGGATTCTCGACACGGTGCGCATCTACCCTTGCCTGTCTCACTCGCGGCTGACTTTGCCCTCCAGCTCGACCGCATCGACTACTGCCTGCAGCTCAGCTATCACGCATCGCACCCGTCGCATGTCACTGGGCGGTCATTGGGTGAGGTTTGGCGATGTTTTTTCTTTCCTTCCCTCTTTCTTTCGGTCTTGCAATGGGATTTGTTTTCCGTACATCCCACGATGACAAAGTACACAGAAGTACTTGCATGTATGTACATATATCTAATTGGAGTTGCTATCTACTGTATCCATGTCGGAGCTTGAGTCCTCCTCGAGTTCGTGCAAAACTCTGGACAAAAGATCCAGAGCCTGTGACCAACGCACCGCCCGTGGAAACCAGTCTGCGCGAGGAAGTATTACAGTCAACTCTTTCCCCTTGGTACCTGGGCGGAAAACCTCGATCTCGGGGTAATCCTCTTCATCCCATTCGTCCTCAAGAACGCCATAATCTTCGGGAGGAGTCGCGGGCTCGTCGAGGAGCTGTCCCAAAAGCCCCAGAAAATGATCCTCGAGGTCAGAGTCCTCGAAGGGAGAGCGGTGGTTGGCCACTTTGACCGGCTCGTGGCGAATATTCTGAGCAAGGTCCGCCTGAATCTGGTTCTCGAGCTGCTCCTCCACGGTGGGTTCTACATCCTCATCGCCGCCATCCTCAGGCTCGTCATCTGAAGTGATGCCTGCACCCGTCTGATTTCTCGAACGACGCAGGCGAGGTCCCTGTAGGCCATAGTACCGGTTGATGGCATCGGGATGTATGCCATCGAGGGGATCGTGGCGGTAGACACCCTCAGTTAACTGGCCAAGGAAACGAATATCCTACAAACCAATTTGAAAATTGATAATTAAGCAAATATTCTGCGGACTCACGGCGGGACTTTGGTCGCTGGTCATGGGACCCCCGCAATGGATGTAGATTCCACTCTTCTTGGAATTCGATGCAATCATGGTTTATTTCATCAAGGAATAGCAGGTGCAAGAGCCAAAGATGGCCGGGATTCTTGCGCTCGAGACGATGAAGGCGGCCTAGACGAGTGAAAAAGCCTCTCCATCGGCGGGCAAATTGGGTCCCCACTTCGACCCACAGTCGCTCGATGCGGGTGTTGCGCGTCGACCTAGGGGATTGTGAGGATGCAGTCACAAGAGATATACTGTGTCACTCACGAGCCCCACATAAAGGAAGCGCGGCCAGGACCCCTGTGCATGACCATCCATATCGCTACCTTTGTATTCTCCCCTCCTCGATCCCCGCGCATTCGAGATGGAGTGCCATACTGTTGAATGGCGTCCATGAAGACCTGGAGTACCGTGGACGCAAGGTTGTTGGTGCTGGCTCGGAGCCCAGTGACCTATTTTGAAAGTGTTTGGAAGAAGTAGAAACCGAAAAAAAAGGTAAACTTACGGTCCGACAAAACCCGTCTATGAAGCCATGGATCACAATTCCCCACCAAATGAGCTTGTGATGCCCATCGCAATGCCAGAGGTAGTTGGGCCTCGGGACTTTGTAGCGACGTCGCCTGATAGCAAGGTGAGTGCGCAGAGCCTGGCCAAGAGCATCAACTCTCCTGAGAGAATGGCGGGCCCGTTCTCTCTGCACTCGGAGCCCATGCCGGCGGAAATGGCCGCGCAGATAGCGGAGTCCAGACGTCGGTTTCTTGGCCTTATATTGGCGGGTGAGTAAGTCGAGGTCAGCGTCGTCAATTTCATCAAATCTGTTCTGCAACCCCAACTCCCGCAGCCTCTTTCTCAGGGTGTGACGGTGGACTCCAAGGGCTGCAGCAAGAGCGCCCAATTTGATGTTGCGGTTAGAGGCGGTAGCCTCTCTGAGGTACTCGGGATCTATGTGTTTTGGGGGGCGGCCGCGCTTTCCCGTGTGCTCCTTGGTGACCGGTTCCAACAGCACAATATTATCTCGTTCTCTGTAGGATATCAGCAGGTTGAATTCAGTATAAATGTAAGAAAGCGCACACTCCTTCAGCTGCGAGTGCTGCTACCTGGAGCTCGTAAACCAGGGGTCCAAATATATTGGCACATTCGTCAACCCAATCCCTGGGAACTTCCCGTTCCAATCCTTCAAGTACTGGTAATAAATTGTCGATGATATTGGAAGATAGCAGCTTGTACCGCAGGGTGTCGCTATCCTCCTGATGGAGGGCTTGGAGTGCACGGACATAGGCGTCATCGAGGACTTGGCGACCGGTGACAACATTGGCCCCCCAAGGCTCGGCACTAGGAGGGAGAGGGGGCAAGGTCTCTGGAAAATTGAAAGTCGCCATCGTGGTTAGGAGTAAAAATTGAAGCCATGTGATCGTTTGCCGACTGCAGTCATGGGCAGACACTCTGAACTCTACTTCGAGGAGGGCACTATGACTATTAAGGTAGATGAATTACTTGGTTATTACATTCCAGACTGACCCGCTTTCCAGGCGTCGGATGGAACACTGTACAATGTCTATCGCGCACCCCTCATGCGCCAGAGCGAATTCTGCAATGGGATGCTTACCTTGCCCAATCCCCAGCAACCCCCTCTTTCTTTGACCCAGAACGCAAAGGAATGGTTTGAACGCTCCAGACAGCTTGGTCTGGAGTGCACCAGTGATGCTACAGCGCTCGAGCTGCCTCCCCAATTCACCGCTACGGAAATCGAAATATTCCTGGACTATATGTTCTTGCAAGGGTCAGTGACAGCAACTTATAGCTCTATGCTGCGGCTCACAACATTATAGCTGGTCTGCGGCAACTCCTTCCCTTGAGACCGCCTGCGCCGTCCTGAAACTCAGCCATTTCTTAGTGGTAGAGAGAGGGATATCCTATGCGAGGCATCACCTGGATAACCACCAAGACCTGAACGCAGTTGTGCGTTTGAAATTGGGATTCGATTACCATTTCGTTGACTGGATCACACGGGGTTTTTGACGAATTAATGGCCACTCCCGTCAATGACATATCCACCGAGGATGAGGCCCTCATCGGCTGGCCCGCTTACCGTGCGCTGGCTAGGGCTCAGGCTGAGGTACTGGATACGCGTCTGAATCTGGCTGTTGCTCGCATCCCAGATGTGAATCACTGCAACTGGTGCAATAACCACAGCTACTGCCAGTCGGAGTGGGCCAAAATGTGGACGTCTGTCAACGGCGTGTTGGGAGCTTTGATCAAGGAGGAGCTGCCCGGCTCTGCAATCCTCCAAAAATTGCCAACTTACGATTGCGGCGGAATGACCTACGATTGTCATCGTCGGACCTGTGACGGCTTGAAGGACACGGTGGACAAGGTCAGCATCTTGAAGGAGGAGGAGGGGATCATCGATAGGCATGTAACAGAGTTAATGGGGCAGCTGGGAATAGCCTAGATTTGTTGAGGAAGTAGCGCTAGAGGTAGTAAGTAGTGCTAGAAATGGTTGAAAGGCGTGTGAAAAATGCCGAAATGTGTGTGTGAACTGTCAAACTGTGTGTGAACCGTCAAACTGTGTGTGTGAACTGAAGGTGTGTGAGGTCTCAACACTGTGTGTGAGACCGACTGAACTCTGTGTGTGAGAGAATTTCGAACAATGTGTGTGTGAGATCGCTTTCTGTGTGAAATAATAAATGTACAAAGTGAACACCATAAAGGTGTGTGAGGTCTCAACACTGTGTGTGAGACCGACTGAACTCTGTGTGTGAGAGAATTTCGAACAATGTGTGTGTGAGATCGCTTTCTGTGTGAAATAATAAATGTACAAAGTGAACACCATACCATACCATACACCTTCAGTTCACACACACAGTTTGACGGTTCACACACAGTTTGACAGTTCACACACACATTTCGGCATTTTTCACACGCCTTTCAACCATTTCTAGCACTACTTACTACCTCTAGCGCTACTTCCTCAACAAATGCATAGCCTTCCCCCGGAGGATGGGCAAGGTCCAGAGAATTTTCTGGCTGGTGCGTAATATCCTTTGCTCCTTTGATTCTACGCTAATACGTTGCTCTAGCTGTTCAACGCCATGCCCTGCCAGCTCTACCTAACCCCCGTGGACCTACCGCTGCTGTTCAGACACCCTTGTTCTCATCACCAGCCCTGCCACTCGTAATATCCACCCCCACGCCTCTTCCTCTTCAACTCTCTCCGCTGCTAACACCCGCATCTTCACCTAACCCCCCTGGGTCGCCCCTGGGCAGCTCGCCTACCTTACAAGGCGACAATACACCATCGCGCCGTAAGTGCCGCCGAAAGTATAAAGTCTTCGCTGCTAATTTTTTTTTTCCCAGGCTGCTTTCTTTCACCGCTCCGCCTAGATAGTGAAACCCCCGTGGGGTCGCCGTCTGCATCTATCCTGGGGAAACGGGTCGCTGGGCACCTGGACGAGGACAACGACGAGGACAACGATGGTGACCAAGAGGAGGAAGAGGATGAGGACGAGGATGAGTGGCGGAGACGTGAGGAAGAGGACGAGGATGAGGAGGAAGAATGGCGTAGACGCGAGGAAGAGGCTCAGCGTCCTCCCGAGTCTCGGACAGGCCTCAAGATCCGCATTCCTGCGGCGTGGGCTGTTCGAGGTGGTGGAGGAGGAGGAGGCGGGCACGGGGGAGGAGGTGCCGGCGGGGGTCAATCCCATCCATCTTTGGACCCCCGATTGCGCACGCCGAGGGGATGCCGCCCTTACGGGATCTGACGCAGACATCGGTAACATGCCTTGCAACCAGCCTGGCTGTGGTGCTTGTGAAGGAGGGGGCCGGGAGCAGCAGGAGGGGCAGGAGGAAGGGGGAGGTGACGCTGGGAAGACGGGCAGGCCGGCGTCGGGACACGGACTTCGGGGGAGGGGGAGGAATAACGCACAGGATGGTCAGAGGAAGAGGGCGAGGAAGGAAAAGGTTGCAGTTCCGACTGGATCCGGATGGTGGGCCAGCCATTACGGAGGGTGCTGGACGGCTGTTGTCCAAGCTTCTCGCCGTCTTCGGCCGTGCGCATCGCCAGGACTTGGAAGAGGTGTTGGCGGGGGTGCAAGAGGGTTGCGCTCTGGCGGACTCGCATGATATGGTGTCCGTCGTTGCCAGGATAAAACAGAAAACGAATGAGATTAGAGTGCAAGAACTTCATCTCATGCTCAGTCTAATCCAGCTGGCATTGAACGTGGACAGGTATTGTGCTTCCTTGTGATTTTTCATCTTCAGAGTTTGTCTCAATAGCTTCCTTAGCCTCAGAGCAGACGCCAAACTGAAGCATCTCCGCCGGGTGACTGGTAGAGATTTGGCCCGCACGTATGCTCCTGGCACACACGAGAATACTTTTACCGACTGGGTTAACCACGGTAAAAAGCTGATGCTCCTGTGCGCTGGAGGTGGGTCCTCAATCTCTGCATCGCAATGTCATCCTCACTTAGGTTTTCAGGGACTTTATACATCTTGCCCATAATTGCGGCCTTGAACCTGCGTACACAGATTACTCGACAGACAGCGGAGAGTGATCTCTTATCGCTGGCGTCTGCCCTGAGGAGAGTAAAACGTGCGTATAATGTTGCTGCCTACCATAGGATATCTCAATCAATTCACATCCCTTTTTAGACGGCATGTGGCTACCTATGGTACGCCGCCTCATGATGCCTATCTTCCACATGCGTGGCGCCACCAGTGGTTACATTGAGGCCCTGCGACTCCATCGCAACATACCTCTGCCTGTCGGTGATCAGCGGCCCTGTGTAGAATCTTTTGCGTTCCGAGACATCGGGGAAAGCGACAGGATCTTCGATAGCGTCGAGACTCAGCAAGTCTAGTTTCCATTTCTGCATGGTCCCCGGCTCATAACTGTTAAGATTCCCCAAACTACATCCCCGATCGTCCGAGTGGAATAGCGCGGCGGTGCCTTCCTGGAAACCCCTTGAGGATCCTCGTCGCGTGAAGCTGCCACCAGTCTATTTAATGGAAACACCGCTCAAGTTAGAGAAGACGAAATCTCCGGTGAAGAAGAGGAATCGGAACACCTTCACCAACGCCCAGAGAACAAAAGCGGCGGGAGCCCCTGTAGCGAAGAGCTTGGATGATTTACAAGAACATGTATGTGTATCCGCTGCGCCCTTTCGCATGGGTCCACTAATAACATATTTGCAGGTAAACAACCTTCATGCGGGCGGGAAAGCCAAACTGGGCCACTATGTCGGCATAACAAGTGATATATTGCAGGGGTAAGATCACTCTTTCGTCTTTCTTTTTTTCATAGCTGACAAAAATCAAAGACAAGCCCTTCATATGAAAGATGCGAACGGAAAGCTGTTGGCATTTTTGTTCAAACTGCCAGAAGAATACCGCCAGAAGCTTGTGGATGCTGCTCAGCACATCCATGCGTGCATGCCTGGCGAGTTGCGAGCGGACAACTCGAACAGGCCGGACTTCACTTTCAGGTCCTGCCACTTTTCTTGGTATGCACGATACGGGGAAAAGGTAATACCTCCCCTGATTCTTGGCTTGGTATGATTCTCACCCAATTTTTTTGATGCAGGGCACCGGAGCACCCAACGCCCACCCTGACAATGTCCGTAAAGACCACAAAGGGCGAGTCAACTTTGATCAGCGCTACGTGCATACATCCAAGGAAATGAAGGATTTGGAGCAGTATGCGATACTTGCAGAAGCGTACTCGGACTTCTTTGAGCTTTTGAGGATGGCGGTATGTTTTTCATATCTTTCTTCTCTTCATCAATTGTGTCTAACTGTATGCCAGCTCAAAGAATATTTACCCGAAGAGTATGATGAACTCGCCATCTTCGTGGAGCATCTCCCCCTCGATGCTTCCTCTCCTTGCTATCCGTTCGGGGGTTTTGTTGTAAACCTTCGAGCGTGCACGTGGGCGCATCGCGACGGCGGTGACAAGAAGCTCTGCCTTGTCATTCCGTTTGGGGACTTTTCCGGGGGCCAGCTCTGTCTCTATGAGACTGGGTTCTCCTTTGACCTCAAGCTCGGCGACGTTCTTGCTTTTCCATCGTGTGATCTGACGCACTTCAATTTGCACTTTAGCGGAGTCAGAGGTACTTTGGTCCTGCACTCTGATCGCCAGGGGGATAACTGGGTCAAGGATTGCAATGGGTGGTCTGCTCAATTCGTTCGCCACTCTTAGCTGCTAGTTTTTTATATACAAGAATAAATTATTTGGGATTAATGGTACGGGAGTATTACCGACATGCTATATTACGAAAATGGAAAGTGAGGAGATCCCGAGTAACGACAGTGGGTTCAGGTCAAATAAATAACGGGAGAGGGAGCTAAGGAGTGTAAGTAGTAGTTCGAGGATAGATAACGGAAATGAGTCCAGGGCAATATATATGAGAGAGCGCATGGTAGGTCAAATGATAAAATAAATAGCACTCGTTCGGAGGATTTTCTAGCCCCGTCCTTTACCCATCTTCTTGAAACGAGGTGCTTTCTCGTCGGCTGAGGAAGCAGCTGGAGGCGCTGGAGGAAGAGGTATGTTCGGGGTCTCTGCTCCTGTGTCCGGCATCATCCACGACGTGGAAGTCCACGTAGGGGCAGTGAACCCGGAGGCAGACGTCGATGAGGTGGAGGGACCAGAGAAGGATGTGGAGGGAGCGGAAGTAGATGAAGAGGAGGAACTGCTTGCAACGGGCAAGCTGGATTCCTGGAGGGGTGGCGGAGAGTGGATGGTAAAGTCTTCATAAAAGGAAGGTGGGTCCTGGTTAGGAGATAACGGTGCAAGGGATGGTGCCGGTGAAGGAGACTTGATATGCAGGGGGGATTTCCAAAGCCCGAGGGCAGAAGGAAAGGTCACTTCATCATCGCTGACCTCTACGACCTCTTTGGTGGAACCAGATGGTCCTGCCTGGGGTTCTTCCTCCACTTCGCTGCTTGCTGGAATGAAAATGGCCTTCTTCTTAATAGTACCTGGGAGGACAGTGAGGACGGTACTAGTAGACTAGAGAAAGACTACACGTACCGGTGGACAGACGTGTCCTCATCTGTGCAGCCTTCCGCATGTCCGACTCGGTGGTGCTTGCATTGAGACCTGGATTTATCCATCATACAGACAATCGAACGAGGAAAGTAAGCTGACAAACCTGGCTCTGCCTTGATTTTGGGCTTTTTCTGGGGCGCTAGAAGATTGTAAGAGGAGAGTAAATGAAAACAGAGGACGAAACACGGACCAGGCTTCCGAGGGGTCATTGTGATGTCCTCCGATGGCACAGTATCGATCTCACTGCCCAGATCTTCGTCACTGTCTGACTGGTCCCACTTCCAACGGTACTGGGGAATCTTGACCTTGGACACTTCAGGCAGAATTAGTAGGTCCTGTGCGAAGGGTACAATATCATTGTACCTATATACAGCACTCGGTCCGAAATAGGCCGTCCCAGGATCTTGCAATGGTTTGCCAGCTCCACACCGGTTGGAAGAGCATCAGCAGCAAGGGTGATATTTTGTCGGTGCGCGATACCAGCCAGCCATAGCTGGCTCTTGATCTCGGGCGGGTCGTTGGGATTGCCTATGTATGTCTTCCGCGCGAGGAAGGCCATGGCCTTGGGAAACAGACGGGCGACCTCAGTGTTTGCCTCGGCGTTGCTCCAGGCAGTGTCAATGGTGAGGGGGTTAGTGGGAGAAGAGAACACCACTAGGCCAGCGGCACGCATGTCTTGCATTTCCTCAGTGCCCGGAAGTTTGGATTTACGAAGGGAACCGTCCTTGAAATATCATGCTGGTCAGACATGCGAGAAGGAAAAGGCCATAAAGTCTTACATAGGACAGTCCATAGGGGAGAAATACCGCCTTGTTGTATTTGACTAGCTCGCCTTCGGTTTTTTGGACTTTTCCCTGTGGCGACATCAACACAGGACTGTAGAAAAGAGGGCCACCATGATACTTGCCTTGCCCTTGGCGCTTTTGTTGGGCTTTTTGGGAGGTGGGTCTATGCTGGTGTCGGACTTGCGCTTCTTGGGACGAAGTCCCGCACTCGTCTCTGCTTCGGCCTCTTCATGGGAGGCCTTGACAGGGGCAGAGATGGAGGAAGAAGACCCCAGCTTGGCCGCATCGCGGAAGCCTTTGACGAAAGAGGTAACACTGGGCTTGGGCTCAGGATGTGCACTTTCGATATGGTCGCAGTTGGTGCAACGTGTACGGTTGTGCTCGTCCACATAAGTGTCCTTGGCTCGCATACAAATGCACTGGTTGCCATTGGCGTCGAGGCCACGACAGAGAGTGGGGTCTGACATTTTTGAGAGGGAGAAAAAAAGAGTGGGACGATAGTTGGTGACAAGATTTTTTGCGCCCGTGACATGGGCCGAAACGCTGACTCAAGACTAAAAATTTGCTTCCGTCGTCGCCCCAGACAGTGAGCAGAGTCCATTTGAAGCCTTCGGAAAATAATCTGAAGAGACAAAAGCCATTTTATTGGTTCTTGAAGCACAGTCCAGCCCTAATACTTGGCTCAGAGTGGTCCACTGCTAGTATAAATTCACTTGCGAGGGTCGGAGGATGGTGATGGCGGGACGGCGGCGCTGAGAAATAGTGCCAAATACACCATAAAAGGCAACTTACAACTCTGTGTGTGTGAGCCGACCCAACACTGTGTGTGTGAAGGCTGTACAATGTGTGTGAACTTATTTGTACAATGTGAACACCATATTATGGTGTTCACTTTGTACATTTATTATTTCACACAGAAAGCGATCTCACACACACATTGTTCGAAATTCTCTCACACACAGAGTTCAGTCGGTCTCACACACAGTGTTGAGACCTCACACACCTTTATGGTGTTCACTTTGTACATTTATTATTTCACACAGAAAGCGATCTCACACACACATTGTTCGAAATTCTCTCACACACAGAGTTCAGTCGGTCTCACACACAGTGTTGAGACCTCACACACCTTCAGTTCACACACACAGTTTGACGGTTCACACACAGTTTGACAGTTCACACACACATTTCGGCATTTTTCACACGCCTTTCAACCATTTCTAGCACTACTTACTACCTCTAGCGCTACTTCCTCAACAAATCTAGGCTATTCCCAGCTGCCCCATTAACTCTGTTACATGCCTATCGATGATCCCCTCCTCCTCCTTCAAGATGCTGACCTTGTCCACCGTGTCCTTCAAGCCGTCACAGGTCCGACGATGACAATCGTAGGTCATTCCGCCGCAATCGTAAGTTGGCAATTTTTGGAGGATTGCAGAGCCGGGCAGCTCCTCCTTGATCAAAGCTCCCAACACGCCGTTGACAGACGTCCACATTTTGGCCCACTCCGACTGGCAGTAGCTGTGGTTATTGCACCAGTTGCAGTGATTCACATCTGGGATGCGAGCAACAGCCAGATTCAGACGCGTATCCAGTACCTCAGCCTGAGCCCTAGCCAGCGCACGGTAAGCGGGCCAGCCGATGAGGGCCTCATCCTCGGTGGATATGTCATTGACGGGAGTGGCCATTAATTCGTCAAAACCCCGTGTGATCCAGTCAACGAAATGGTAATCGAATCCCAATTTCAAACGCACAACTGCGTTCAGGTCTTGGTGGTTATCCAGGTGATGCCTCGCATAGGATATCCCTCTCTCTACCACTAAGAAATGGCTGAGTTTCAGGACGGCGCAGGCGGTCTCAAGGGAAGGAGTTGCCGCAGACCAGCTATAATGTTGTGAGCCGCAGCATAGAGCTATAAGTTGCTGTCACTGACCCTTGCAAGAACATATAGTCCAGGAATATTTCGATTTCCGTAGCGGTGAATTGGGGAGGCAGCTCGAGCGCTGTAGCATCACTGGTGCACTCCAGACCAAGCTGTCTGGAGCGTTCAAACCATTCCTTTGCGTTCTGGGTCAAAGAAAGAGGGGGTTGCTGGGGATTGGGCAAGGTAAGCATCCCATTGCAGAATTCGCTCTGGCGCATGAGGGGTGCGCGATAGACATTGTACAGTGTTCCATCCGACGCCTGGAAAGCGGGTCAGTCTGGAATGTAATAACCAAGTAATTCATCTACCTTAATAGTCATAGTGCCCTCCTCGAAGTAGAGTTCAGAGTGTCTGCCCATGACTGCAGTCGGCAACGATCACATGGCTTCAATTTTTACTCCTAACCACGATGGCGACTTTCAATTTTCCAGAGACCTTGCCCCCTCTCCCTCCTAGTGCCGAGCCTTGGGGGGCCAATGTTGTCACCGGTCGCCAAGTCCTCGATGACGCCTATGTCCGTGCACTCCAAGCCCTCCATCAGGAGGATAGCGACACCCTGCGGTACAAGCTGCTATCTTCCAATATCATCGACAATTTATTACCAGTACTTGAAGGATTGGAACGGGAAGTTCCCAGGGATTGGGTTGACGAATGTGCCAATATATTTGGACCCCTGGTTTACGAGCTCCAGGTAGCAGCACTCGCAGCTGAAGGAGTGTGCGCTTTCTTACATTTATACTGAATTCAACCTGCTGATATCCTACAGAGAACGAGATAATATTGTGCTGTTGGAACCGGTCACCAAGGAGCACACGGGAAAGCGCGGCCGCCCCCCAAAACACATAGATCCCGAGTACCTCAGAGAGGCTACCGCCTCTAACCGCAACATCAAATTGGGCGCTCTTGCTGCAGCCCTTGGAGTCCACCGTCACACCCTGAGAAAGAGGCTGCGGGAGTTGGGGTTGCAGAACAGATTTGATGAAATTGACGACGCTGACCTCGACTTACTCACCCGCCAATATAAGGCCAAGAAACCGACGTCTGGACTCCGCTATCTGCGCGGCCATTTCCGCCGGCATGGGCTCCGAGTGCAGAGAGAACGGGCCCGCCATTCTCTCAGGAGAGTTGATGCTCTTGGCCAGGCTCTGCGCACTCACCTTGCTATCAGGCGACGTCGCTACAAAGTCCCGAGGCCCAACTACCTCTGGCATTGCGATGGGCATCACAAGCTCATTTGGTGGGGAATTGTGATCCATGGCTTCATAGACGGGTTTTGTCGGACCGTAAGTTTACCTTTTTTTTCGGTTTCTACTTCTTCCAAACACTTTCAAAATAGGTCACTGGGCTCCGAGCCAGCACCAACAACCTTGCGTCCACGGTACTCCAGGTCTTCATGGACGCCATTCAACAGTATGGCACTCCATCTCGAATGCGCGGGGATCGAGGAGGGGAGAATACAAAGGTAGCGATATGGATGGTCATGCACAGGGGTCCTGGCCGCGCTTCCTTTATGTGGGGCTCGTGAGTGACACAGTATATCTCTTGTGACTGCATCCTCACAATCCCCTAGGTCGACGCGCAACACCCGCATCGAGCGACTGTGGGTCGAAGTGGGGACCCAATTTGCCCGCCGATGGAGAGGCTTTTTCACTCGTCTAGGCCGCCTTCATCGTCTCGAGCGCAAGAATCCCGGCCATCTTTGGCTCTTGCACCTGCTATTCCTTGATGAAATAAACCATGATTGCATCGAATTCCAAGAAGAGTGGAATCTACATCCATTGCGGGGTCCCATGACCAGCGACCAAAGTCCCGCCGTGAGTCCGCAGAATATTTGCTTAATTATCAATTTTCAAATTGGTTTGTAGGATATTCGTTTCCTTGGCCAGTTAACTGAGGGTGTCTACCGCCACGATCCCCTCGATGGCATACATCCCGATGCCATCAACCGGTACTATGGCCTACAGGGACCTCGCCTGCGTCGTTCGAGAAATCAGACGGGTGCAGGCATCACTTCAGATGACGAGCCTGAGGATGGCGGCGATGAGGATGTAGAACCCACCGTGGAGGAGCAGCTCGAGAACCAGATTCAGGCGGACCTTGCTCAGAATATTCGCCACGAGCCGGTCAAAGTGGCCAACCACCGCTCTCCCTTCGAGGACTCTGACCTCGAGGATCATTTTCTGGGGCTTTTGGGACAGCTCCTCGACGAGCCCGCGACTCCTCCCGAAGATTATGGCGTTCTTGAGGACGAATGGGATGAAGAGGATTACCCCGAGATCGAGGTTTTCCGCCCAGGTACCAAGGGGAAAGAGTTGACTGTAATACTTCCTCGCGCAGACTGGTTTCCACGGGCGGTGCGTTGGTCACAGGCTCTGGATCTTTTGTCCAGAGTTTTGCACGAACTCGAGGAGGACTCAAGCTCCGACATGGATACAGTAGATAGCAACTCCAATTAGATATATGTACATACATGCAAGTACTTCTGTGTACTTTGTCATCGTGGGATGTACGGAAAACAAATCCCCATTGCAAGACCGAAAGAAAGAGGGAAGGAAAGAAAAACATCGCCAAACCTCACCCAATGACCGCCCAGTGACATGCGACGGGTGCGATGCGTGATAGCTGAGCTGCAGGCAGTAGTCGATGCGGTCGAGCTGGAGGGCAAAGTCAGCCGCGAGTGAGACAGGCAAGGGTAGATGCGCACCGTGTCGAGAATCCATAACCTCGAAGACTGGTCTCACTAGCACTGGGGTTGTACGTGACGTCGAGGGCCGTACCGGTCGTAGGAAACATTGGCTTGGAGAGATGGGCGCAAGCTTGCAATATGGAAGGGATGCCAGGGAACGGATTCGGGCGCCAGAAGCCTACCGTCAGCGATAAAGAACAGAAAAGGAAGTTAGGAAGGAACGCACCTGAAGTGGGATATGTACTTGAATCAAAAAACCAAAACCAAAACATCCCCGAACTCTCGCTAAGAGGGTGTCAGAGTTCGGACGCGCGTGGAAGGCGACTGCAGAATCAAGGACATTAACCCGATATACCGTTGGAAAAGAAAGAAAGACGTACCTTCAATGCTCGCGCTGGGCGGACGATGGCTGGTAAAATCCCCCAGGATCATCCAAAGAAACGCGTCGCATCGAGCGGTGGGGAGGCTGTACGCAGACGGGGTGCATGCACGCTTGATGTCGTTGACAGGAGGCGAGTGCACCCGACGTTGCATGCGCACGCGCAGAACCAGGCGTTGCCGCCGCTGCAGCGGTGCCAGAGCAGCGCTGCGCCCGAGTTTTTGTACAACTCGGAGGGGCTGAAAAATCCCTTTGGGCCGGTGCCAGAGCCGGGGAGCGGGCGAAGGAGGAGGTCGTGGTCGTGAGCGGAAAAGGGAAGGAGAGGGAGGAGGACCCTCTCATGCCTACACGGCAGGACCATCGACGCGACCGGACACGCTGGATCGCCTGCCGACGTTGGAGGTTTGGGCGCGAGCTGGAGAACACGGCGAGTGCGCGTCTGACTTGATGACTTGCAGCGGGGTTCTCGCGCACGTCCGTTGGTTGGGCGAAGAGGGCGTTGCGCTGCAGGTAGGTTTTGAGGCTGACCAGCCACCGTCCAAGTCGAGGCGGCATGGGTGCAACCTGGGACTCAAAATCGATGTCGCTGTACAACTGATAATACGAATTAGCATTGAAAAGTCAGGATAAGAATGAGGAGGAGAAGGGAAAGAAGGGAGGCGGGGGAACAAGCCAATGCAATGTAATTGAATAAATGCATACCTTCCTCAATCATTAATTAGGTCTTGAGGCTGACCAGCCGCCGTCCAAGTCGAGGTGCGATGGAGGTGAGAGATGCCATTGAGGTGTGCGCTGCGCGGGGAGCGAGCGCCGGCGCTCGGGTTGGTGACTGTGGGCTGCGCGCTGAATTCGAGCGGGGAAGGCGCGTTGGTCCGTTCTGTTCTTCGCAAATCAGTCTGTGAGCGGAGGTTTCTGTGAGACTGGGAAGAGGGTTTGGGGGCTGTGGAGGCGTTGGGCACGAATTGAAGCGCAGAGGAGGATGGCAAGCAATGAATTCCTTTTGTGGACATCAGCAGTGATGAAGTAGGCGCCGCGCCGACGCGTTTGGATCGCGATGGTCGATTCGACACCACCACCCTCTAGAGGGTCTTATGAAGTCGCAGGACGTCGGTTAGTTCGAGGAAAAGGAGTGAGAATTGAGTGAGAACAACTCACTTTTGTCTTGTGCCAATTTGGGTCACAGGGTGATGAAGTCGGCGGCGGCGCCGACTCGTTTGGAGCGCGATGGTTAAATCGACACTACATGCCTCTAGAGGGTCTTCTGAAGTTGCGGGACGTCGGTTAGTTCGAGGAGAAAGAGTGAGAATTGAGTGAGAACAACTCACTTTGGTGTTGTGCCAGATTGCGTCACAGGGTGATGAAGTCGGCGGCGGCGCCGACTCGTTTGGAGCGCGATGGTTAAATCGACACTACATGCCTCTAGAGGGTCTTCTGAAGTTGCGGGACGTCGGTTAGTTCGAGGAGAAAGAGTGAGAATTGAGTGAGAACAACTCACTTCGGTGTTGTGCCAGATTGCGTCACAGGGTGATAAAGTCGGCGGCGGCGCCGACTCGTTTGGAGCGCGATGGTCGAATTGACACCACATGCCTCCAGTGTGCATCTTAGAGTCGTGGTATGTCTGTTAGTTCAGGTAGAAAGAGCGAAGAGTGAAGGAAATATACATACTTGAGTATGGGCCAGCGGGTGACTCAATATCATTGGTGGCAGCGGCGACGCGCTCGGGGGCGGGACGACCCCAAAGAGGGTTGCCAGCGATGCAGAAGGTCCTAAAGTCGCTGTAAATGAGTTAGTTTAGGTGAAAAGACGAGATATTGAGGAAGATATACATGATTTAGTCCCAGGCCCACTTCTGGCGTTGAGCTGACTTGCATGGCGCGATGGCTGCGCCACGTGTGGACTCGTTTCGTGATCGAATGCCTAGCTGACAGCGGAGCCCTCTTGGGAACATCCTAACGATGGGCTGGATAGGTTGGTTTGAGGCAATCGGGTTAAAATTGATTGACAATGGAACACACCTTCAGCGAAAACCTAGGGGGCAACATAGGTGTCTAGATAAAGTCCTAAAGATAGCCTTGATAGCTCGGTTCAGAGAAAAAACACCCAGTTTTGATTTGAGAATGCCGCGCGCTTGGAGCCAGATTTGAAGCAACTGGTTTGATAGAACCAAAGGTTAAGGAGGGAGATTGGGCTGAAACTTGGCTGCTCATTTGAGCTTCGAACATTGTTGCTGGCCTATGAGAAAGAGAGTGGAAAGCCGGGACCAAGACGAGTGTAGAGGCAGAGGGCAGGAGGTGATTTCCTTTTTCGGACATCAACAAACCTTTCTTCCCATCCACAAACAAGTCGCGTCGCGTTTACGCGTTTGCCCTCGACATAACACCGTGGGACCTGTGACTTGACGCGTCAAGAATTCACGGACGTCCGTGAATCTTCCTAGGGCTCGGATTTCTGCCAGTACTCCTCTGCCAGCGCTTTACTTTTGCCACCATCACCCCGCGATGCCAGATGTCTTTGTCCCTCCCGAGCTCGCTGCGTCCTTCGTGGCTTACATGAACGCCCAAGGAGCCTCCCTGCCCCCTTCTTTCACTGAACTAAGCTCGAGACTGAGTGCTGCCCTTGCGACTCCGACTCCAACTCGTAATCCTGTCTTGAGCTTCAGCCAACCCCTCGCAGCTCAGGGAGCATCCTCTGCGAGTGCTTCCAGGGCTATCAGAGTAACAGCACCTCTACCACGGCGCGCTTTGGCTCCTCGTAGGATGCATAGCCTTCCCCCGGAGGATGGGCAAGGTCCAGAGAATTTTCTGGCTGGTGCGTAATATCCTTTGCTCCTTTGATTCTACGCTAATACGTTGCTCTAGCTGTTCAACGCCATGCCCTGCCAGCTCTACCTAACCCCCGTGGACCTACCGCTGCTGTTCAGACACCCTTGTTCTCATCACCAGCCCTGCCACTCGTAATATCCACCCCCACGCCTCTTCCTCTTCAACTCTCTCCGCTGCTAACACCCGCATCTTCACCTAACCCCCCTGGGTCGCCCCTGGGCAGCTCGCCTACCTTACAAGGCGACAATACACCATCGCGCCGTAAGTGCCGCCGAAAGTATAAAGTCTTCGCTGCTAATTTTTTTTTTCCCAGGCTGCTTTCTTTCACCGCTCCGCCTAGATAGTGAAACCCCCGTGGGGTCGCCGTCTGCATCTATCCTGGGGAAACGGGTCGCTGGGCACCTGGACGAGGACAACGACGAGGACAACGATGGTGACCAAGAGGAGGAAGAGGATGAGGACGAGGATGAGTGGCGGAGACGTGAGGAAGAGGACGAGGATGAGGAGGAAGAATGGCGTAGACGCGAGGAAGAGGCTCAGCGTCCTCCCGAGTCTCGGACAGGCCTCAAGATCCGCATTCCTGCGGCGTGGGCTGTTCGAGGTGGTGGAGGAGGAGGAGGCGGGCACGGGGGAGGAGGTGCCGGCGGGGTCAATCCCATCCATCTTTGGACCCCCGATTGCGCACGCCGAGGGGATGCCGCCCTTACGGGATCTGACGCAGACATCGGTAACATGCCTTGCAACCAGCCTGGCTGTGGTGCTTGTGAAGGAGGGGGCCGGGAGCAGCAGGAGGGGCAGGAGGAAGGGGGAGGTGACGCTGGGAAGACGGGCAGGCCGGCGTCGGGACACGGACTTCGGGGGAGGGGGAGGAATAACGCACAGGATGGTCAGAGGAAGAGGGCGAGGAAGGAAAAGGTGCAGTTCCGACTGGATCCGGATGGTGGGCCAGCCATTACGGAGGGTGCTGGACGGCTGTTGTCCAAGCTTCTCGCCGTCTTCGGCCGTGCGCATCGCCAGGACTTGGAAGAGGTGTTGGCGGGGGTGCAAGAGGGTTGCGCTCTGGCGGACTCGCATGATATGGTGTCCGTCGTTGCCAGGATAAAACAGAAAACGAATGAGATTAGAGTGCAAGAACTTCATCTCATGCTCAGTCTAATCCAGCTGGCATTGAACGTGGACAGGTATTGTGCTTCCTTGTGATTTTTCATCTTCAGAGTTTGTCTCAATAGCTTCCTTAGCCTCAGAGCAGACGCCAAACTGAAGCATCTCCGCCGGGTGACTGGTAGAGATTTGGCCCGCACGTATGCTCCTGGCACACACGAGAATACTTTTACCGACTGGGTTAACCACGGTAAAAAGCTGATGCTCCTGTGCGCTGGAGGTGGGTCCTCAATCTCTGCATCGCAATGTCATCCTCACTTAGGTTTTCAGGGACTTTATACATCTTGCCCATAATTGCGGCCTTGAACCTGCGTACACAGATTACTCGACAGACAGCGGAGAGTGATCTCTTATCGCTGGCGTCTGCCCTGAGGAGAGTAAAACGTGCGTATAATGTTGCTGCCTACCATAGGATATCTCAATCAATTCACATCCCTTTTTAGACGGCATGTGGCTACCTATGGTACGCCGCCTCATGATGCCTATCTTCCACATGCGTGGCGCCACCAGTGGTTACATTGAGGCCCTGCGACTCCATCGCAACATACCTCTGCCTGTCGGTGATCAGCGGCCCTGTGTAGAATCTTTTGCGTTCCGAGACATCGGGGAAAGCGACAGGATCTTCGATAGCGTCGAGACTCAGCAAGTCTAGTTTCCATTTCTGCATGGTCCCCGGCTCATAACTGTTAAGATTCCCCAAACTACATCCCCGATCGTCCGAGTGGAATAGCGCGGCGGTGCCTTCCTGGAAACCCCTTGAGGATCCTCGTCGCGTGAAGCTGCCACCAGTCTATTTAATGGAAACACCGCTCAAGTTAGAGAAGACGAAATCTCCGGTGAAGAAGAGGAATCGGAACACCTTCACCAACGCCCAGAGAACAAAAGCGGCGGGAGCCCCTGTAGCGAAGAGCTTGGATGATTTACAAGAACATGTATGTGTATCCGCTGCGCCCTTTCGCATGGGTCCACTAATAACATATTTGCAGGTAAACAACCTTCATGCGGGCGGGAAAGCCAAACTGGGCCACTATGTCGGCATAACAAGTGATATATTGCAGGGGTAAGATCACTCTTTCGTCTTTCTTTTTTTCATAGCTGACAAAAATCAAAGACAAGCCCTTCATATGAAAGATGCGAACGGAAAGCTGTTGGCATTTTTGTTCAAACTGCCAGAAGAATACCGCCAGAAGCTTGTGGATGCTGCTCAGCACATCCATGCGTGCATGCCTGGCGAGTTGCGAGCGGACAACTCGAACAGGCCGGACTTCACTTTCAGGTCCTGCCACTTTTCTTGGTATGCACGATACGGGGAAAAGGTAATACCTCCCCTGATTCTTGGCTTGGTATGATTCTCACCCAATTTTTTTGATGCAGGGCACCGGAGCACCCAACGCCCACCCTGACAATGTCCGTAAAGACCACAAAGGGCGAGTCAACTTTGATCAGCGCTACGTGCATACATCCAAGGAAATGAAGGATTTGGAGCAGTATGCGATACTTGCAGAAGCGTACTCGGACTTCTTTGAGCTTTTGAGGATGGCGGTATGTTTTTCATATCTTTCTTCTCTTCATCAATTGTGTCTAACTGTATGCCAGCTCAAAGAATATTTACCCGAAGAGTATGATGAACTCGCCATCTTCGTGGAGCATCTCCCCCTCGATGCTTCCTCTCCTTGCTATCCGTTCGGGGGTTTTGTTGTAAACCTTCGAGCGTGCACGTGGGCGCATCGCGACGGCGGTGACAAGAAGCTCTGCCTTGTCATTCCGTTTGGGGACTTTTCCGGGGGCCAGCTCTGTCTCTATGAGACTGGGTTCTCCTTTGACCTCAAGCTCGGCGACGTTCTTGCTTTTCCATCGTGTGATCTGACGCACTTCAATTTGCACTTTAGCGGAGTCAGAGGTACTTTGGTCCTGCACTCTGATCGCCAGGGGGATAACTGGGTCAAGGATTGCAATGGGTGGTCTGCTCAATTCGTTCGCCACTCTTAGCTGCTAGTTTTTTATATACAAGAATAAATTATTTGGGATTAATGGTACGGGAGTATTACCGACATGCTATATTACGAAAATGGAAAGTGAGGAGATCCCGAGTAACGACAGTGGGTTCAGGTCAAATAAATAACGGGAGAGGGAGCTAAGGAGTGTAAGTAGTAGTTCGAGGATAGATAACGGAAATGAGTCCAGGGCAATATATATGAGAGAGCGCATGGTAGGTCAAATGATAAAATAAATAGCACTCGTTCGGAGGATTTTCTAGCCCCGTCCTTTACCCATCTTCTTGAAACGAGGTGCTTTCTCGTCGGCTGAGGAAGCAGCTGGAGGCGCTGGAGGAAGAGGTATGTTCGGGGTCTCTGCTCCTGTGTCCGGCATCATCCACGACGTGGAAGTCCACGTAGGGGCAGTGAACCCGGAGGCAGACGTCGATGAGGTGGAGGGACCAGAGAAGGATGTGGAGGGAGCGGAAGTAGATGAAGAGGAGGAACTGCTTGCAACGGGCAAGCTGGATTCCTGGAGGGGTGGCGGAGAGTGGATGGTAAAGTCTTCATAAAAGGAAGGTGGGTCCTGGTTAGGAGATAACGGTGCAAGGGATGGTGCCGGTGAAGGAGACTTGATATGCAGGGGGGATTTCCAAAGCCCGAGGGCAGAAGGAAAGGTCACTTCATCATCGCTGACCTCTACGACCTCTTTGGTGGAACCAGATGGTCCTGCCTGGGGTTCTTCCTCCACTTCGCTGCTTGCTGGAATGAAAATGGCCTTCTTCTTAATAGTACCTGGGAGGACAGTGAGGACGGTACTAGTAGACTAGAGAAAGACTACACGTACCGGTGGACAGACGTGTCCTCATCTGTGCAGCCTTCCGCATGTCCGACTCGGTGGTGCTTGCATTGAGACCTGGATTTATCCATCATACAGACAATCGAACGAGGAAAGTAAGCTGACAAACCTGGCTCTGCCTTGATTTTGGGCTTTTTCTGGGGCGCTAGAAGATTGTAAGAGGAGAGTAAATGAAAACAGAGGACGAAACACGGACCAGGCTTCCGAGGGGTCATTGTGATGTCCTCCGATGGCACAGTATCGATCTCACTGCCCAGATCTTCGTCACTGTCTGACTGGTCCCACTTCCAACGGTACTGGGGAATCTTGACCTTGGACACTTCAGGCAGAATTAGTAGGTCCTGTGCGAAGGGTACAATATCATTGTACCTATATACAGCACTCGGTCCGAAATAGGCCGTCCCAGGATCTTGCAATGGTTTGCCAGCTCCACACCGGTTGGAAGAGCATCAGCAGCAAGGGTGATATTTTGTCGGTGCGCGATACCAGCCAGCCATAGCTGGCTCTTGATCTCGGGCGGGTCGTTGGGATTGCCTATGTATGTCTTCCGCGCGAGGAAGGCCATGGCCTTGGGAAACAGACGGGCGACCTCAGTGTTTGCCTCGGCGTTGCTCCAGGCAGTGTCAATGGTGAGGGGGTTAGTGGGAGAAGAGAACACCACTAGGCCAGCGGCACGCATGTCTTGCATTTCCTCAGTGCCCGGAAGTTTGGATTTACGAAGGGAACCGTCCTTGAAATATCATGCTGGTCAGACATGCGAGAAGGAAAAGGCCATAAAGTCTTACATAGGACAGTCCATAGGGGAGAAATACCGCCTTGTTGTATTTGACTAGCTCGCCTTCGGTTTTTTGGACTTTTCCCTGTGGCGACATCAACACAGGACTGTAGAAAAGAGGGCCACCATGATACTTGCCTTGCCCTTGGCGCTTTTGTTGGGCTTTTTGGGAGGTGGGTCTATGCTGGTGTCGGACTTGCGCTTCTTGGGACGAAGTCCCGCACTCGTCTCTGCTTCGGCCTCTTCATGGGAGGCCTTGACAGGGGCAGAGATGGAGGAAGAAGACCCCAGCTTGGCCGCATCGCGGAAGCCTTTGACGAAAGAGGTAACACTGGGCTTGGGCTCAGGATGTGCACTTTCGATATGGTCGCAGTTGGTGCAACGTGTACGGTTGTGCTCGTCCACATAAGTGTCCTTGGCTCGCATACAAATGCACTGGTTGCCATTGGCGTCGAGGCCACGACAGAGAGTGGGGTCTGACATTTTTGAGAGGGAGAAAAAAAGAGTGGGACGATAGTTGGTGACAAGATTTTTTGCGCCCGTGACATGGGCCGAAACGCTGACTCAAGACTAAAAATTTGCTTCCGTCGTCGCCCCAGACAGTGAGCAGAGTCCATTTGAAGCCTTCGGAAAATAATCTGAAGAGACAAAAGCCATTTTATTGGTTCTTGAAGCACAGTCCAGCCCTAATACTTGGCTCAGAGTGGTCCACTGCTAGTATAAATTCACTTGCGAGGGTCGGAGGATGGTGATGGCGGGACGGCGGCGCTGAGAAATAGTGCCAAATACACCATAAAAGGCAACTTACAACTCTGTGTGTGTGAGCCGACCCAACACTGTGTGTGTGAAGGCTGTACAATGTGTGTGAACTTATTTGTACAATGTGAACACCATATAAAACGTCATAGAGAAGAAGACCCGACAAATCGTTTTAAATTTGACGATGAATTTTTTTTTTTTGGCTGGCACAAATAGGAAGAGAGAACATACGTATATCAGAAAGTTCACGACGTTCGCCGTGAACTACGTGAAGCACGTGAACTGCGTGAAGTGATGGGTGAAGTCCGTCAACTGCTAAGTGTAGCTGAGTGTTTGCATCTGCCTCTTCATCCCGTCCCACCATCCCGCCGTGTTTATTGCTCTTCGCCACTCCCGCCTAGCTCGAAAATGCTGCCCACACAGGGAAATACCTGCTACCGTCTTCTGCGCCCGACCCCGTCCCCAGATAAATGGTCGGAGTCGACAGGATTTGGCCCTAATAAATACAACGCTCACAACGCCCTATCCGAACCGCCATCCGACCCCCGCAACCCCCGCGCCTTGACGTTGAGCGCGGCCGCCGTTACAACGCCAGCATCATGCGTGGACAAGGCAGGCCCGCTTACCGGCAAGCTCGCTGGTGCACCCATGGTCCTTGATCTTTGCGTTGTCCCCGCGCGCCGCCAGCGCAGGCCACTGTATCTCGCAGTTTCCGTGCACTCTCGGTTCCCTACCAGATAGCAATGTCATGTTGTCGCGGGTGGGCTGCCCGTCGTCGCAGACAATCGTACGGGTACCCAGTAGAATTAGTTAATAAAATGGTGTTAATGTTTTGCCGCCGCCGTATCTCCACAGACTGCATGGTACCAGGAGTTATTTTCTCTTTACCGAGGGTAGCGCACGTCGGGAAGGCGTATGTCTTTGAAACCAGACCCTGCCAAATAAAGAAGTTCACGGGGTTCACAGAATTGGTGAAGTTCACGGGCACGCTGTGCACTTTTCGATTCAAGGATTTAATGGAAGACAAGGTCGTGTCAAGGTGGATGTATTATAGCACAGCCGCTCGCCACCACACCCGTTCGACCTGACAAGAAATAAGTAGCCCGTCAGCGAGTCTGAGAAATATGTACCTCCGTGGCAGTCTCTAGTATACGTGATCTGAACGACTATCTTCAGATTTCACGCTTGGTAGACTAGAGAGGCTGAAACCAGCCTACGTGGCAGAAGCTTGGGACTTGGCATCCAACAACCAGCGAACCGTCGCCGTCCGTCAAAAGAGACCCTCATATTGGTCGAGTTTGTGGATTCATTCGATGCCCAGCGCGCGGCACAGCTGGCGAGGTTCTGCCAGCTGCTTGTCCGATACATTGGTCCATGATTGACGGTGTTTGCTCGCAGCTGGCCGACGACCTCCAACTTCTTCAGTACACCGCGGAGGGGAAAGTCTTTCCGGCGGAGCCACGCCGCGAAGGCGGGCGCCGGAAGCCGCGTCAGAGCATTCCCCGAGAAGCGCAGATGCTCTGGACGGGGCGGGAGCACGTCGAAGAACGGCGGGGTGACCGGCACGCCGTTCAAGGACAGGGTTTTCAGGTGTGGCTCTCCCAAGGCTGCGCGTGATCTTCGGTAGAATGGTAGTCGGTGATCGTCAATTTTTGCGCAACGATTTTGAGACAGTCTTTGAGCTCCCCGGGGGGCATGGGATCGAACCCGTCGAGAACGAGCTCCGCTTCGAATTTGCGAATTAGATGTACGGGAAAGCTTCTCTTTCATACATACACACTGGTACCGCTTTCCAGACGTTCAGAAAACGTGAAAATCACGAGATTTCAGAGGACATCATTGAGAATGCATAGGATAGGAATCAGTGCGGAGAACGACAGAGCTGAAGTATCCTCAGGAGAAATTCACTCCATCGTCGACCGAAATTGTTTGGCCTGCGATGAGTGTCAGTTCCAGATGAAACTGCAGACGGATTGTGCCTCACCAGTGACGAAATGGGAATCCGGGGACGCCAAAAACGACACGACAGCAGCCACGTCGGCGGGTTGTCCTGTTCGAAAGTCTGTGACTTTCAAGAGCTGGAAAAAAGGTGGTTATTAATTGAAAAATCGAGCTCGACTTTCAGACAGAAGTCATTCGCGCTATACATACACTTTTGGTACCGAATCCGGGGCCGTGGTCTTTGTCTGCTTCGTTAAAGGCTACATGAGGCCCAGATATCAGACCGAGACACCACAGACCAAAACTACGACGACGTACTCATGCTAGTCTCGATAACGCCAGGAGCGTAAGCATTGCACGTTATCGAGTGTTCTCTCAGCTCCAGCGCTGTTGAGAAGTATCGGTGGGCCGAAACTGGTTCATCTGAGAGAGCTTACCCGTAGTTTGAGTCAGCGAGCGAACAGCGGCCTTCGATATGCAATAGGCGCCTGCGTTTGCGTATCCTGCGAAACAGGTTCCGAGAGCCATCTAGGTGGGGGTTTTCATTTGGCGCACCTCGCAATCCACAGATTGAAGAAGCGCCTTGGAAATAGTTCAGAAACGCGAAACCAGTGGCTGACAAATAAAATACCGATAATGCGGCCGCCGGCGCCTTGCTTGACCATCTGGCGGGCAGCATACTTGTAGCACAGCAGCACCCCCCTGATGTTTATCTCCCAGAGTTGCTCCCATTTTTCCACGTCGGCTGAGGATGGCAAACATCAGACATTCGGAATTATCCAGGTTGAGACGAATTTTGGCTCACCGTCCACTGACAGATCCAGCGCTGCCAGCTATTCCGGCGTTGGCGACCATCTTAAGTGCGCGTGAGATGAGACCCATTCCACGGAAGGCATTATGCCTTACCACATCCAAGCGACCGAGAGCAGACAGGGCTGCCTCGACCATCGTCCTTGACCTCGTCCTCCTTAGAGACGTCGGAGGTGACCGCAAAAGCCCTGCGACCAAGGCGGCGTATCTCCTCGACCACCGCGTTCAGAGAATCAATCTTTCCGTGCAGGTCATTCACGGCGACGTCGAGGCCGTCGTTCGCCAGTCGAAGAGCAATCGCTCGCCCAATTCCTTGAGCGGCACCTGTTACGAGTGCGACTCTGGTGTGTTGCTCTTGCGGGGTGGCCATGGTAGAGGCAGAGTTAGTAAGAGTCGGCCCCGTGGACTGTATCGGCTCAAGATGACACTATTCGCGTCTTGTGCTGCTCTAGAATTTGATCTTCTCCTCATAGGGCTGTATTTCATCAAGGAATAGACAGGAGGACCGGTTCGATATGATGAGTCAATGCATCGACGGGCTTCTCAGGTCTTCAGCTCCGAATGGGCCGCTCCCCACCGCTGGTCTACGTTCCGGCTACAGACGCTCCCGAAGAGAAGATGGCGGCCGATATTATTTCCCGCTTGGAACTCGACATCATGGAAGCGTTGAAGAACTTGCTGGCGGCGAAGATCACTCAGGCGGAGCAGGCAAACAAAAATCGGGCGCTGGAGCATAATATTGAAATTGGAGTGGTCGGACGCTTTGAGGTGCTATGTACCACAAGAGTTCAACCAGGCTTGCAGCTCCGAGTCGCAAGTAAAATCTTGACAAGAATCGTGGATGAACTATTTCGGGAGTCCAATTGTATAGAATGGGTTCCTGAGCAGGCACGCGAGAGTGGGCGAGCTGAGCAAGGCTCGGAGCATAAGACAGAAAACGAAGTTCTTAGTAAAGATTTCGGTTGGGACGTAGAGCCCTTTGACTTCGTGCCCCATGGCTAGACTCTTCGTGCGCAGATTCGGAACAAGTCCAACAATAATCCCAGATTTTTTGAACAAGATCTGGGAAGTTGGAACTATTTCCCTCATTAGCTTGACGGGTTTCAGTTAGGACAGATTCAAGACGATGGACGAGCTCAACGAGAGTACATCGAAGTTGGTGCTCAAGAGGTCACACACAATTGCTTCCTTCCGACCTATTCCGACATCCATCACAAATTGCCTGAACAGCTCTTTCACACATAGCTCAGCCTCTGCTGCCCTGCAATATCGTTTCTCTTTGACCTCAACAAGAGAGCGCGTTTGTTGACGCAGCCAGGACACGACGGACCCACTAGCTTTGGAACGCACTGCGCTTCCTCTCAAACTTTATCTCCATGTCAATTGACCTCGACTGGGGCAAGCTGGATGCGTCCTTATCGTCCTCCTTGGTCGATCTCCTCAACAGACAACTCGCAAGTACACAGAGACCTTCCTTCATAGGCCCAATTGAAGTCACATCGCTCGACTTTGGATCTGCTTCCCCGGATGTAGAATTAGTCGACCTGCGCGACATATACCGGGATTTCCTCGAAGACGATGAATCTGAATCCGGCGGTGAGCCTGTAAAGGTCACCGAGGGTGCCGAGGACGACGACGGGTTCGAATGGGTGCCCCGTAGGGCTGCAGGGCGAGAGGAAGCACTTTACCAGCATCTCCCCCCACACGTTCGGTACGGCCGGCCAGGGACGGTGGACATGTTTGCTTCGACCCCTTCTCTTGCGTCCCCTGACATGTGGAACGGGGGCATGAGCAGTCTGCCGAATCTTGGGCCAGTTTACTCTGGGTGGCCCAATTCGCCCATGTACCGCAGCCCCCTCGTGCCGCCGATATCTGTCCCCCTTGCCCGTGCGCCCAGTCGTGAACCCTCCCTCGACAGCCCCTCGACGCGCGAGGCCAACACCGACCCCTCGCACGCCTCGCCCGACCCCGCCGCCGCCCCGCCTCCAGACAACGCCCACCCCAACCTGCAGCTGCACTTCCAGATCAACTGGCCCTCGGACCTGCGCATCACGCTCACCACCTCCCTCCTCATCAACTACCCCTCGCCGATGTTCATGTCCCTCCCCATCAAGCTCTCCGTCACCGGGCTCATCTTCACGGGCGAGGTCGCCGTCGCGTACGAGGGCGCGCGCAAGCGCGTGCATCTCTGCGTGCTCGACTGACCTCGACCCGTACGGCCCCGCGGCGGGCGGGAATCGGCCCAAGCGCAATTCCCTCGACAGCAACGGCACGCCGCCGGACCTCGACCCCGACGCGATTGACTCGCCCATGGGCGGCGCGTACCCGCGCTCGTCCAAGCCGCTGCCGGTAGGGCAGCGCCTCCTCCCGTCGATCTACATCGAGAGCGAGATCGGGCAGACAGACAAGCACGTTCTGAAGAACGTGACGCGCGTCGAGCGGTTTCATCCAGGACGTGATTCGCAAGACGGTCGAGGAGGAGCTCGTCTTTCCCAATTTCCACACTCTAGTCATGGGCGAGCCGGACTCATGATACTGTAACACTCTACTGTACAAATAATATAATCTAATGTAACGATACAATTCACAGCGCCTTGCTCATATACGGCCCGTCCAGCTTATACCCCTAGCTTCCTGTAATAATCCCGGGTCCCAACTCCAGAAATCACCGCAAGCTTCACGCTCCCGTGCTCCTCCCTCGCTATCCGCTCCGCCTCCTCCATGAGCAGCGTCCCGAAGCCCTGGTGCTGGAACTTGGTCGGGTCGCGCCCGTGCACCGGCACCGCCGTGCCGTACACATGCAGCTCGCGCACGATGCTGCACCCGCCGTCCGCGCCCTCCTGGCGCACGAGCTCCGGCCGGAACGTCCCGTCCTCGGAGCACTTGCGCAGCCGCAGCAGCCCGACAAGGATATCGCGCTCCGGGTCCTCGTACGAGAGGAACGTCTCCCACCCGCCGTTCGCGGTGTAGTCGCGCCGCAGCAGCTCGACCGACTCGGGCCGCACTTTGTGGTGGATTTCGTGGATCTGCGCGGGGTGAGTGTTTGGAGTTTGGTGAAAGGGAGATGAGACCCACGCCGACTTCGCGGTACCGCACGTCGCGACACTCGACGCCAAAGTCTTTCATGCGGTTCAGCGCCAGTTCGCGGAGATTCCCTGAATTCTCGCAGCCGCTCGTTACAAGAGGTAATGGGATGTCGCTGATAAAATCAGCAAATTGCGCATATATACAGGAAGTAACTCACCGCTGCACGCGATACACGCGCGTCCACGGGGGCACGAGCGCCAGAATCCGCGCCACAACATCCACCAGCACGTTCGCCGTGTAATTCTTATACCGTCCCGTGCGCCACAGCTCATACAGCCCCGTCCCGCGGATGACGAGCGTCGGGTAGATCTTGAGCCCGTCGCTGCGGAAGGCGGGGTTCTCAAAGTACTCCTTGAACTGCGCCAAGTCGCGCTCGAGCCCGACGTTCGGGAGGTCGGGCATCATGTGCGCGACGACCTTGAAGCCGGCGTCTTTGGCGAGGTGGAAAGGACTCGGAGACGGCGCGCACGGTGTGCCCCCGGTTGGTGTCGCGCGCGACGTCCTCGTAGACGGATTGGACGCCGATTTCGAGCCGCGTACAGCCGTAGCGGAGCATTTGGCTGGCCAGTTAGTTTTTGGTGTGAATTTGGTGTTGGTTCGAGTACCTCAAATGGGGTCGCAGGCAATAATCTGGTCGCGTCTCGATTGTTATCCCGATGGCTTTCGACTTGCTCTGTTCCGAATACCTGCCAGAGTCAAAAGTGCTACCAACTTGTAAAAATACATAACTCACCGAACAGCCTCGTCGACGTCTGTTCCTGTAAATCCCGAAAGCGCATTATGCAGCTGTGCAATGAACTTGCTGCGATACTCTTCCGCCATGCTCATGAATGTCCCGCCCATGATAATGAACTCGACCTGGCGCCATTAGCCTCGCAAGCAAAGATAAAACCAACAACCACACCTTATCGACACTATGCCCCAGACTCTTCAGCTGCTCGACGCGGCCGCGGGTCTGCTCGTACGGATCGTACCGCGCGCGGATGGCGCGCATGCTAGTGGGCTCGTATCCCGTGTAGCTCTGCGTGCTGTAGTCAAAGTCTGAATCGGGCCCACCCGGGCAGTACACGCAGATGTTTCCCGTCATGGCAATGTGCGGGCACCGATGCGGCTTGCACATTACCGCGACCACCGCGATCTAGGAAATATCGACTCTCTCAATCATCCTGTTTGTTCAACGAGTGACTGCGCCTCACCCCGCTCGCCGTCCGTATCGGGCGCGCCTTCAACTTGGGCAACAACGCCTTTTTGTACTCCTCCTGGAATCGCGCTGATTATGTCCACCAGCCTGGGCACACCACCGTATCTGCGAGTGTCGTGTTATTACTGCCGCCTAGTCTTGTCCGATGGCGGGTACAGACCCAAATTTCTTGCTAATCTTTGCGCGGAGCTCGTTCAGCGACACGCTCTCCTTGGCATCGTGCGCTGCAATTAGCTCGGCCGCGATCCCAGCTGTAACGCGCAAGAGCTGTTCGGCCTGCGAGGGTGTCGCGGGCTTCGTTTTCTGGACCATCGCGCGTCCTGAGTACACCAAAAGTACACCGCGAGCCGAGTCAAGATAAAGTTTTCGGAGGAAGCGCTGTGATCTCGTGATATCGCCTTTTAGCACCGACCTCGATGTGCTCTCCTCAACTCGCCGCCCACCGTCTTGAATGTGCTACCTGAGGCCGACAATAACTGGGGGCTCGACAAACTAATTTGACAAATAATTTCAAGATCATGTTCGAAATCATTGGAGGATTTTTGTTGGACTCATACAAGTCGCGTTAGTACTAAGCGCCCGACCCGCGACCTACGGCCGTCTTCCGAACTCGTCCACCACGGAAAGTACCGAGATGCATACATGGATCCTAGCTTTGAGGGACGAAGTTCGAGGACTCTACGTTACTTTGCCGAGATCTTCGTTCTCTGTCTTGGGCTCCGAGCCCTTGTTGAACTCGCCCACTCTCTCGAACGTTCTCAACACTCAGGAACCCATTGTATACAATTGGACTCTCGAAGTACTGTAATTCATCAACGATTCTTGTCAAGATTTTACTCCTGGCCGGGTTTGCGACTCGGAGGTGCATGCCTAGTGGGACTCTTGCGGTGCATATTCCAAGGCCTCGACCAGCAGCGTGTCCCATGAATTCCTTCGTGAACTACGACCCTGTGGGAAGATCAAGAAGACGATGAGTGTCATCCTCTGGAGCCGATACCGTCCACGGGCCGACTATTAGTAACGCTACCTCTACCATGGCCACCCCGCAGGAACACACCAGAGTTGCGCTCGTAACAGGTGCCGCTCAAGGAATTGGGCGAGCTATCGCTCTCCGACTGGCGAACGACGGCCTCGACGTCGCGGTGAATGACCTGCCCGGAAAGATTGATTCTCTGAACGCGGTGGTCGAGGAGATCCGCAGCCTTGGTCGCAGGGCTTTTGCGGTCACCTCCGACGTCTCTAAGGAGGACGAAGTCAAGGCGATGGTCGAGGCAGCCGTGTCTGCTCTAGGCCGGTTGGATGTGGTAAGACATAAGAGCTCCTCCCCGGAATGGGTCCCATCTCACGCGCACCTTTTAGATGGCGGCCAACGCCGGAGTTGGCAGCACTGGATCTGTCATGGACGGTGAGCCAAAATCCGTCTCAAACTCGATAATTCCGAGCGTTTAACGTTTGCCATGCTCAGCCGACGTGGAAAAATGGGAGCAACTCTGGGAGATAAATATCAGAGGGGTGCTGCTGTGCTACAAGTATGCTGCCCGCCAGATGGTCAAGCAAGGCGCCGGCGGCCGCATTATCGGTATTTTATTTGTCAACCACTGTTTTCACGCTTCTGAACTATTTCCAAGGCGCTTCTTCAATGTGTGGATTGCGAGGTGCGCTTCAAAGCTCCACCTAGACGGGCTCTCGAAACCTGTTTCGCAGGATACGCAAACGTAGGCGCCTATTGCATATCGAAGGCCGCTGTTCGCTCGCTGACTCAAACTACGGGTAAGCCGTCTCGGATGAATCGATTTCGGCCCACAGACGCGTCTTCACAGCGCTGGAGCTGCGAGAACACTCGATAACGTGCAATGCTTACGCTCCTGGCGTTATCGAGACCAGCATGAGTAGGTCTTATAGTTTTGGTCCGTAAAATCTCGATCTGACGTCTGGGCTTTATGTAGCCGTCAGAGACGCAGACAAAGAACACAGTCCCGCATTCGGTGCCAAAAGCGTATGTATAGCGCGAATGGCTTCTGCCTGAGAAGTCGAGCTCAAATTCATAACTGCCATTTTTTTTCAGCTCTTGAAAGTCACCGACCTTCGAACGGGACAGCCCGCCGATGTGGCTGCTGTCGTGTCATTCTTGGCATCCCCGGATTCCCATTTCGTCACTGGTGAGACTCGACGCGTCCGCCGTTTCGCCCGGGCTGAGACTCGTATTGCAGGCCAGACAATTTCGGTCGACGATGGAGCGCATTTCTCCTGAGGATACTTCAGCCCTGTCGTTTCCGACAGCTGATTATTCTCCGCGGTGATCTCTATTCCTATACATTCTCAATTACTTATGCCTCCTCGTCCTTCTGAAATCTTGTGATTTTCACGTTTTCTGAATGTCTGGAAAGCGGTGCCAGTGTGGGTTTCCCATACATCTAATTCGCAAATTTGTGTCCTTGATTCGATCATGACTGGTACTGACGACAAAGATGTTATCCAGTGGGCCCGAGCTATCCCTCAAACCTGTCTAACTTCCCATTCAGGGCCCTTGGCTTGAGAACTCGAAGGGTCGAAGTTCAGGTCTGAAGAATTTCTTTTGGTATTCGATGGACTTAGAATGAAGAATATCAAGATACGAGTCGTGTCAGCATTCAGAAAAGGTCGATGTCGTGCCCTCAGGCCTCGTCAAAGCTCAATCACTGCCACTGAATCAGGTGGGGACGACACGGATCGTTGAAAATCAAATGACCTCTCCCTCCCACTCCTCTCTCACTACTCTGTCTTAGTCTATATCTCCCTCTCACAATGTCGGCATCGCTGTGGAACGTTTCTTGGCGCGACACCCGCCGTCCCTGCCCCACAGCCCGCCACCTCCGCTCCCATGCTTGTCGCCCCGACCGCCAAGCTTCCATCCACTTTCCTCTCAAGTTTCCGACCCGATGAACTCGGACTGAGGACACTTCTCTTGTCCGGAGTTTTTGTTGGGTGTCCGGTCATATTCAACAGCGATGACTGGGTACTAAATCTCGTCTTCCGCCTTATGACCTATGTGTGCGCAGCGGGTTACCGCCCGCAACGACGGCCGGACATCGCCGGTATCCGATATCTGTGCATGTTACTTGCCTGCATGTTCTTTTGGATCTGTCAGTTGCCTTGTTCCTTGTATGGCAACGTAGAGTGAGCTGCTCTGCTGTGCAGTGAGCTGCTCGCCGATCTGCTTGATTTCTGTTGATCCTTGCCTGGCACAGTGATTTGGACCCCAGATACCTCTTGGCTACTTCCTTCTGCCTTTTCTTCCATGACGCTGATCACCTCAGGCTCATATGCTCAAAGCAGATGGAAGAGTTTGTGTATTTTTTCTGGTTTGATCATATTTTACCAGTCGATTCACCGATTGAGCAACCTTTGTGAAACACATATCGCTCCTAGCTCGGAGATGTCCCAACATGGTAAGGGAAAGTCCTTAAGGAGATATTAGGTGATTACCGAACTGGTTACTCATGAAACCGGTGCCGTGAAAAAGGTGCGCCACGCAAGGTACATCATTCTGGTGGTCAGTATCCGAGATTTCTATACTTCTTTGCCCCCTTTGGGGTGTCATACAAAAAATTGGAATGATACAGAGAAGTGAATGTGGCTCCTGCACTTGAATTTTCTGGGGTCTCACCCTTTTTGGACTGCTTTAACTTCAATTTGAACAGAGCACTCCTTCCAGGATGTCTTTCACCTTTACATTCTGAGGATATTTAGCCACCATGCATTTCCTTTTCATCTTTCACCTGGGGCTCAGACAATCAGTCACTTTCTCTTTCAACTCCTGTCATGATTTAAACTTCTTGATTTCCCTTTCACTTTCACTTTCTTTCAGCTTCTTCACTTGCTCAACTTGGTAATTGCTTGCTTTCACCACTCCAGGACCTTGGCAACTTTTTTGTCTTGGGTAATTTTTGGCTGTAAAATTGGCCATTTCTGTGTTCGGAATCCGAACACAGAATTTCTCAATTTTACAGCCATTTTTGAGGTGCGCTGAACTTAGGGTCTTGGTACCAGTACTAGTACTGTCAGGGGAACCCCCGCTTCAGACGGTTTTCTATCCGGACCCAATCCGGATGCTCCGGATGCTTCGGGCGCTTCGGGCGCTTCTCCGGATGGTTTTCCGCCCGGCGCTCCGGACACTTCTGCGCCCTTCTATCCAACCGCCAAACCACCCGGGACATCTGTCCGCTCTCGTTGGCACGTGCTGTGCGATCAGGCCCACGATCATTGTAGATACCTCCGGACACGTGCTACTGGGTAGTTACCAACTAGTATATAAGGTTTCGCCTAGCGTGGGAATCCTCATCCTTTCTTCTCTTCGGATTCCCCCGCTAGGTGCGTAGTATTTCCGCTCCTGTATTTTAGTACCTATATTTATACTTCGGATTCCCCCGCTAGTTTCCGCGCCCCGCGCTGAGCTTAAGGTTGCCCTTACAGCAGAAGAAAGGATCTAAGGGATCAACCGGTCAAGATTGGGAAGTTTGGTGCAGGTACGGATTCGGACCACTACTCCAGTGCTCCATCCTCCCCCACTTCAAATCTCGACCCCTCCTCCGTTCCGATGGACCAGCCGCTTGCACCTGACTCCGCGCAACCCGAGATCCCGAGTGTTCACGCTCCGGATCCGGCTTCCGAAGCCATGGTCCGGCTCGCTGCTGTCGAAGGCTTCCTCGAGAGCATCCAAAGCACGCTCCGCCAGCTATTGCTGAGCACCCAAAATCCGCCGCCTGCCCCCGCCCCTGCCGTTCCGGCTCCGGCGCCGGGTCCAGATTTCTCGGCCCCCCACCCAGCTCCAAAAACGGTCCTTCGACCGAACCCCCCGGCCGTTTTTGACGGCGACCGGACGCAAGGACGGATGTTCCTTCACTCCGTCCTCACCTATTACCAGCTGGTTCTGGAAGCTTTCATGGCGGACGGGTTCGTCTCGCAGGAAAAACTCGTCCGGTTCGCCATGTCCTTCATGTTGAAGGACGCGGCTGCCCGATGGGCGGAACGGCGCGCATCCTGCCGTACCGTTCCCATTCCCCACCTGGGCCCAGTTTGAGGCCGAGTTCCGGCTCCGGTTCGTCGAGGAGAACAAACAGGACCAAGCCCTCACCAAGCTTGAGTCCCGCTCGTATTTCCGGGGCTCCCGCGACATCTACCGGTACACGGACGATTTCGAGGAACTGGCCGTAACGGCCGGTTACTCGGACGCTCTCGTCCGGGGGTTACTCGGACGCTCTTGTCCGGGTCACCAAGTATCGCTCTGGGCTCGACCCGAAGATCAACGTCGCGATCACGACGTCTGGGACTGCCCCCGACCTCACCGACTACGACGGCTGGCGCGCGCGCGCTTTCCGCCAGTACGAGGCATTCGGCCGAGCCGGATCCGGAAACCCTCCGGTTCGGCTCCCGGCCGCTTTACCTTGGCTGCGTGGAACGGGAATTCTCCCGGTTGCGCCCCCCGCAGCGCGCTACGGTCTCATTCGCCCCGGCTCCCGGACCCGCGCTCCCAGTGGTTGTTCCAATGGACGTTGACCGGACCCTGAGCGCGCGCTTTCCCATGCTCATGTTTCCGGTGCGGTGCGGCCGGACACATCGCCCGGGACTGCCCGGTTACATCCGACGTCCGGCACGCAGACATTCTCGACGAGGTCGTTCGTCAACTCGGGGACGACCTCCTCGATGAGCTGTTCACCAGGCTCTCCACCTCCGCCTCGCTTCCGGCCGAGTCGGCGGACGGAGATGAGATGGAACCGGCGGGTTTTCCCCGCCCGGCCGAGTGAGCGGTGCGCCCTCGGTCGCGTCCCCTAATCGCTACGCCCTCCTGTATTCAGATAATGCCAATACATTTGAGTCCGAGGTAGTAGCGAGAGGCGCACCCCCCGCCCCCGTCTCCGTCCGAGTGACCGAGACTCTTCCTTCCGTCCTGGAGACGGAAACCCGCATTGCCCCCGAGCCGGGAACGAGGGCAGTGACGGAGGCCCCTGTTCCCGAGCCGGGAACGAGGACAGGCTCGCTTCGGCGTGTTCATCGCCCGAAGTGGGAACGGCGACTTCCCCGGCAGTACGTCATCGACTCTGTCGAAGGCTGAAACTCCCTGCACATCCCGTTGGACCTGCAGTCTGTCGAGACCGCCGCCCGGATGTCGGTGAAGGCTCTGGTCGACTGCGGAGCGACCGGAGACTTCATCGACTCGGAGTATGTCATCTCCCGCAACCTTCCGGTCCGGCCCCTTTCGCAGCCCATCCCAGTTCTCAACGTGGACGGCAGCCCGAACCAAGCGGGTGGCATCACCGGCGTAGTCGATATGGTGGTCGACTACAAAGGGCACTCCGAGCGTATCCAGCTCGCCGTAACTCGGCTCGGGAAACAGCACGTCATCCTCGGTTACTCCTGGCTCCAGAAGCATAATCCGGAGATCAACTGGGAGACCAAGGAGGTTCATATGACGCGCTGCCCGACCAGATGCCGCACCTGCCGGGAGGAGCTACGAGCTGTCCGGAAGAACGAGAAGCTTGCCGCCTCGATCCTCTGGCAGCTGCGTGAAGGTCCGACCCTGTCCATCTGCGCCGTTGACTCGGAAGAGTGGACCGGAGACGACGGGGACGAACCGGCTGACGACAATGACCTCCTGGACCTCACTCCGGATTCGGAGGACGATGACGATGACGACAACGAGCTCGAGGAGGGCGATCGCATCCTCTACACTGTGTTCGCCCCGGCTGAAGAGATCCGCGCAGGAAGCACCGTTTCTCAACGTCTCGCAGAGGCTCACGCCCGGAATTCTGCACCAGCCGGAACTGAGGTCCCGCCCTGGGCCACGGATTTCTCGGACGTCTTCGCCTGGGAGTCCTTTGACTCTCTCCCGGACAGGCGGACGTGGGATCACGCCATCGAACTCGTCCCGGATGCGAAACCGGCCAATTGTAAGGTCTACCCGATCTCTCCGCTCGAACAGAAGGAGCTCGATGCCTTCATTTCGGAGGGATTGACTACCGGCCGCATCCGCCCGTCAAAGTCTCCGATGGCGTCCCCGGTCTTCTTTGTCAAGAAGAAGGACGGTGCCCTCTGGTTTGTCCAGGACTACCGGGCGCTCAATGCGATGACCGTGAAAAACCGGTACCCACTCCCTTTAATCAACGACCTTATTAACCGGTTAAAAGGAGCTTGGTTCTTCACGAAACTCGACGTCCGGTGGGGCTTCAACAACGTCCGGATCCGGGAAGGTGACAAATGGAAGGCCGCATTCCGTACGAACCGGGGGCTCTTTGAGCCGCTGGTGATGTACTTCGGCCTTACCAACTCCCTGGCCACATTCCAGACAATGATGAACGACATCTTCCAGGACCTGATTCTGTCCAGAGATGTCATGGTCTACCTGGACGACATCCTCATTGGGCACTCCGACCTCGCCCGTCACCGTGAAATCGTCCGAGAGGTGCTCCGCCGGCTCCGGGAACACCACCTTTTCCTTCGGCCAGAGAAGTGCGAGTTCGAGAAGTCCACGATCGAGTACCTCGGCATCATCATCTCCCACAACCACGTTGAGATGGACCCTGTCAAGGTCGCCGGCGTCGCCGCCTGGCCCGAGCCCGAGAACAAGAAGGACGTGCAGCAGTTCCTTGGCTTCACGAACTTCTACCGGAGGTTTATCCGGGCATTCTCGGACGTCGCCCGGCCGCTTTTCGACCTGACGAAGAAGGGCGTGGCCTGGACCTGGACCGCTGCCACAGCCGCCGCATTCCAAGCCCTCAAGGACGCGGTGACCGCGGAGCCCGTCTTGGTCCTCCCGGATGAATCTCGGCCGTACCGGTTAGAAGCGGACAGTTCGGATCGGGCGACCGGAGCCGTTCTATCGCAACAGGACGCGGATGGAAAGTGGCGCCCCGTCGCCTTCTACTCCAAGAGCTTGAATGATGTCCAACGGAACTACGTGATCCACGACAAGGAGATGCTTGCGATCGTCCGAGCCCTAGAGGAGTAGCGGCACTTCCTCGAAGGCGCGCAGCACCCGGTCGAGATCTGGACGGACCACAAGAACTTGGAGTACTTCCAGAAGTCGCAGAATCTGAACCGGCGGCAGGCCAGGTGGTCCCTGTACCTGTCCCGGTTTGACTTCGCCCTGTTCCACCAGCCGGGTCGCCTCATGGGTCGCCCGGATGCGCTCTCCCGCCGCCCGGACCATGGCGCCGGATCCGAGAACTCGGACGTTACGCTCCTTCGGCCGGAGCTTTTCCGGATCCGGGCGATGGAGGGGATCGTGGTTGACGGACCCAAAGTCCCCCTCCTGCGCAACGTCCGGAAGGCGTTTGCGACCGAGCCGGAGCTCGAGGACCCCGTTGCGCTTGTTGCCCGGGAGCTTCTCAAGAACCGGAAGGCCCCTTCTCCCCGCTCGGCCGAATGGCAGATCTCGGATGGTTTGCTCCTGTTTCGCAGTAAGATTGTTGTGCTGTGGAACAAGGACCTCCGCCGGCGGATTATGGAGCAGCACCACGACACGCGGGTCGCCGGACATGCTGGCCGCTTCAAAACGTTGGAGTTAATCTCCCGGAACTACTGGTGGCCCCAGTTGTCCCGACACGTCGGTCAGTACGTTGGAACCTGCGACGCGTGTAACCGGACGAAGGTGCTTCGGCGACTTCCCCACGGTGAGCTTCATCCGACCGAGATTCCGGCCGAGCACTGGGACACCGTCTCGGTGGACTTCATAGTTGAGCTTCCAGAGGCGCACGGGTTCGACGCGGTCATGGTTGTTGTCGACGTCCTTGGTAAGCGGGCCCACTTCAACGAGTGCCACACCAGCCTCGGAGCAGTCGGAGCCGCCCGGTTATATTACCGGAACGTGTGGAGGCACCACGGAACCCCCCGGAAGTACATCTCCGACCGGGGTCCGCAGTTCATCGCTGAGTTCACCTGGGAACTGTGGCGCCTCATCAGTATTGAACCCGCTACCTCCACCGCTTACCACCCGCAGACCGATGGTCAGACCGAGCGCGTCAACCAGGAGCTCGAACAGTTCGTCCGTATCTTCACGAGCTACAAACAGGACGACTGGGATGAGCTCCTACCGGCGGCCGAATTCGCCTACAACAACCATGTCCACTCCTCGACGCAGCAGGTGCCGTTTATGACGGACACCGGCCGGCTCCCTCGGATGGGTTTCGAGCCCAACGGCATGCGCTCGGCCGACGAATCGGTCAACGAGTTCCGCGACCGAATCGCTGCTGGAGTGTCCAAAGCCAAGGCCGCGCTCGTCAAAGCCAAAGACGAGTTCAAGCTGTACTACGATCGCCGGCGCGTACCCGCGCCGGAGATCAAGGTAGGCGACCGAGTCTGGGTGGATGCGTCCGACATCAAAACAACGCGCCCGTCTCCCAAGTTCTCGGATAAGTGGCTCGGACCCTTCAAGGTCGTACAGGTTGTGGGAAAAGGCGCGTACAAGCTCGAGCTCCCTCCACGGTACTCCCAGCTCCACCCGGTCTTCCCGGTGGTGAAACTTGAGCTTGCGAAGCCTGGACCCGTTCCCCGGGCACCCCCGGAACGACGAGCCCCCACCTATCCTCCGGACGGATGGAGACGAGAGGTGGGAGGTCGACGAGATCCTTGAAGCATGGGTCCGGTACGGCAGCCTCTGGTACATGGTGCGCTGGAAAGGTTATGGTCCGGAGCACAATAAGTGGGTAAAGCACTCTGACGTCTTCGCCAAGGACGCCATCGATGCCTACTACCGCCGCTACCCCCAACGCTCCTCGCCGGATAGCCTCGGCCGCCTTTGACTCGCTGTCCTTCCGGAGGCGTGATAGGACCATCCGCTTTATACATCGGGACACCGTATTCCAAGGGGGGGGTGATGTCAGGGGAACCCCCGCTTCGGACGGTTTTCTATCCGGACCCAATCCGGATGCTCCGGATGCTTCGGGCGCTTCGGGCGCTTCTCCGGATGGTTTTCCGCCCAGTGCTCCGGACACTTCTGCGCCCTTCTATCCAACCGCCAAACCACCCGGGACATCCGTCCGCTCTCGTTGGCACGTGCTGTGCGATCAGGCCCGCGATCATTGTAGATACCTCCGGACACGTGCTACTGGGTAGTTACCAACTAGTATATAAGGTTTCGCCTAGCGTGGGAATCCTCATCCTTTCTTCTCTTCGGATTCCCCCGCTAGGTGCGTAGTATTTCTGCTCCTGTATTTTAGTACCTATATTTATACTTCGGATTCCCCCGCTAGTTTCCGCGCCCTGCGCTGAGCTTAAGGTTGCCCTTACAAGTACCAACTTGGACTTTGACTTTTTGTCTTGGCAATTTTTTGGCTGTAAAATTGGCCATTCCTGTGTTCGGATTCCGAATACAAATTTCTCAATTTTACGGCCATTTTGGAGGTGCGCTCGCAAAGGGTTGGACCATGGTGCAATTATCAAAATGCACACTCCAGGGATTGAACCCAGGATACCTCAGGAAGGCAATTCAGAGAAACACCGTTACCACTTCACTATATGTCATGAATCACCCGGGTTCTACTTTTTCGCGCGACGCGTCCGTATGGATACAGACGCGTCTTAGCGGCACGGGACTCTCATGACGCCACCACGTGACCTTCTCACGGTTGAAACCCGGCCTCGGATTCTAAAGCCGCAGACTCGGGGAGTCTGCGCCATGGGATACGAAGACGTTAGGGACTAGGAACCTGTACAGACGGACTCTAGTCCCCAGACGCACCAAGGGCTGACATAGAAGCGTACACGAAGTACAGGAGTGGTTGCAAACCCGATCGGGGTTTGAACCACTGGATACAATGACACTTAGGACTAGAAAACCCGAACATTGGGTCTCCTAGGTCCACCGACACCATGGAAACCAACACAGAGGAGTCCAGGAGCATCAGCATTAATGCTCCTTAATGCTACGGTACAGGAACTGATCGTGATTGACCGCGATCGCTTTAATTTATAGCCTATATAAGCACGGTAGAATCTCCATGTACAGTAGATTCTACCTCGTCTAATCTCAGGCTTCTACCTTGGCTTGACATAGGCATTGTCTCCACCCTGCCCCGCTTCCTTCGCACCGTACTACGGGTTATATCTACGCCCCGGGTTGTATACCTGAGTGGATATCACACCCTCTTTGATTCGTTCCGGGTTCCGCCTCGCATCCCGACCTACGACATACGGCCTCCTAGGGAGGACGCTGTACAACTGGTCCTCCTGCTCGGGGAACACACGAGCTACTAGCGTCTATCGGGTTTATCCTGGTTGGGGTTCTTGTCGGGTTACTCGCTGTTTAGCCGACCCAGAGGCCGTTGCTGACACTCTCATGCAGATGCATTGGTTGCCGTCGGCATCTCTTCCGCGACACAAGGTAGGATCGGACATGTTTGGAGGGGGAGAAAACAGGGGGTGATAGTGGAAGGTGACTGAAAATTTTCCGACTGTGACAAAGGCTGAAACAGTGACTTAGAGACCGCCATTTTGCTTCTGTTGAGGCAGCAGGCAGTGAGTTGAGGTTGTTTGACTGCCTCTGAAAATATTTGGAGGAGACAGTATTGTTTTATTTGAATTAGAGAGGTAGTCAATCCCTAGGAGTATTGCCTCTAGTGCTCTAGCTGTGGTACAGGGAAGCTTGCGCTGAGTTGGGCAACGTTGATGGCGGGAAGGCAGTGTTAAGATACATGGCCAAACAGGCCATATAAGGCAATTCAAGAAAGATATATATATATACACCAAAATATATGTGTATACTCATCTTTATTTATGTATGTTTAAATGTACAGAGTGAACACCATATATATGTGTATATGTATATATATATATATATGTCTCGGGAGCTGTAACCACGAAAGGAATTGATGGTCTGCTTACTATGGGGCTCTATGGGGAGCTCACCCCAAACATCGCAAACACAACATTGGGCTTTTGATTTTCTGGTTGACCAAGGGTACCCGCACGTACCACAGTTCAAAAATTCAAGTTTTTTTGGTACTGCACTGATCTGGGAATTCAATGCACAAGCTTTGACAACTTAACAGACAGCCCTCTCAGAAACAAGAAGGGTCCACAGTGTCTTGTGAAGAAGTTCATGGAACAAGGAAGCTTGGCTCTAGCCTGGGACTGTTGTTGTTCTGTCCCTGTGCCTCTGGAAAGGCCACTGAGTATCCCTAATTATTACAGCTGACCCCAGCTCAACCAAAAGGACCTATTGGATACTGAACTTAAATGATGAAGCCTGCTTTGCGGACAGAAATGCCATAAAGTATCATTTCAACCCAAAATGAGCAGTTGCAAGTATAGCTATTTGAACTCATATGATCTTGACAGTGTGGTCAGAGGGCTTTCCAAATCTTGTACTTCAAAAAGAATTGATTTTCGGTGGGAAATCATCGAAATCTCAAAAGCAGGGAAAACCTACATAGAAATAGTTCGCTGGTTGAACCAGCTTCTCAAAAGTCTGTTCAACTTGAAGTCTCAGCGACAGCCTCCACAGCACTGAGTTGGAGAAAACAATTCTTCCTTTTATTTGAGAAGAGCCTCACACAGACCACTACTTTATGCTTGGCCAAATGTCTTTGAAGTTTTCAGCCAGGTTTGTCTTGAAAGATATCATACATAGAAGATATGAAATCACAACTAGGACTTTTACAGTGTAGTGTGGTACCACATGCATAGTTATATAAATTCAACATTCCAGACAGGCTCCGTGAATTCTTTGTCAGGTTGCGAATTAGGTCAGGCCAGTGGCAGTAGATGCAATAATACAGCCCATTTGAGAGGTATGCAAACCAGGGAAAGAGTCTGAGGTGATCAGTGCTGTGGAAGAAAAGGCGAAGGAAGTAGCCAAGAGGTAATATCTGGGTTCCAAATCAGTGATCACTGTGCCGGGCCAAGGATCAACAGAAATCAAGCGGATCAGCAAGCAGCTCACTCTACGTTGCATTGGTGCCTTTTACTATGCCGCGACTATTGCCATCACGCCCGCCGAAATATGGGGGCCGTGGCCATTGCCGCGGTGTGTTTTGTCTGCTGCCACTCACAAGTATTTCACACATTGTTGCTATTTATGTCCCCAATTGACCTTTGATTTCTAGTGTTTAAGACTAACAATCACTTTTTGAAACAAACCCAGTGCGATCTACTCCTCCGTTGCCGCTGTGATGAAACTGGTCAGAGAAGGGGACTGATCACCACACTTTTGCAAAATAGATAACCACATATCCACACTTCAGCCTAGCCAGTTCCTGACTCCCAACCAGTATGATTCCTACCTTGTGTTACTCCATTTCTCTGCTCTCTCTCGGTATAAATACCTAATATTCTCTCAATAAAAACCCAGCTTTTGACTGCCCACATGGTGTGCTACTTAAGTTCATATCGTCTTCACTCCCGCACCCGCTTTCATACTTGTTCCCGCTCCCACCCTCTCGCAGTCGTTCTTGCCACCGCTCTCGTACTCGTCCTACATCCCCGCCTTCGTCTTCGCATCGCTCGGCCATTTGGTCTCGTGTCATGGCACCGGACTACGTTCGAAACATTCATATTATTGTTCCTACTGCCATTCTTCGTGCAGCTTACATTTTATTGTTAGTTCGCACCTAGTTGGTCAATAGGCACGTCAATGGTCGGATTTTCAACTTTCCTTGCTGCTGAGTTACATTCCGATGACAGCATTGCCTCAAGTTTCAGTTTTAAATTTTTAATGAGTTATTTAATATTGATTTAATCCAAGTTGATGATGCTCTCACTGGAACAAGACCTTGAGGCTCAGGATGTTGGTAGAATTCAGGGAATGGCAATTACATCCATCTAGGCTTCAAAACCTTCTCTAGGTCCACAATCTTACACTGTTCCAGGTTTTTTCCAGGCTTAAATTCTGCGGGTCTGGAGTACAGGTTTGAGATCCCGCGGGTTACCCGTATGGGTTTTAGACCCGACCCGTATGCGGGTACAGGTACGGGTTGAGGTCCTGATACCTGCAGGTATACCCGTGTCCAACCCTATTTGCCCATTTATATGGCGAGATCCTTTGCAGAAAATAAGGTGAAATGCGCAAGCTCTGGTTCAATGTTGAACCCTGGCCACCAAGCCCAAAGATGAAAATGGACCTGGAATCGAATCGAAGCTACCTCGTTTGTGCGTCAAAATGTGCATTCGTATGAAGGCACTGTACAGTAAATCTGTTTCAAATCCACCGGCTTCAATCTCAACTTCGGAAGTAGGAAATGGCATCCTGGTATCACTCAAGTAGCAATTCTCCTAGCGGAAATCGACACCTCGACTGCGTGTTTGAATTTGACGGAAAATGATTCATGTAGGACGACCGTTTAATCATTTCAGATCTCGCAGCTCTTCAGCACATTCTCAACAGCCACAAATTTGTTCGCGTGCCAACTCGGTGGAAGATGGCCCTTGTGTTTGGAGAGCGGAGTGTATATATATATATAGTGTATATTGTGCTGAAGGTATGGGTACCTAGACTTGAAGCAAATGCGCAAGTTCAAATTCAATAGTCATCTTTTGTTAACCGCCACCAAATACAAGCTCAACAGAATAATTCATTCACCACTAAAACCATCCAACCCTTCCATCTCTTAATAATCAGTCTCAGTCACCACCTCAAGCCCTCGGCAAAAACGTGATCGTATCAATCTTATCCACACTGCCCGCGGGCCCAAACAAAAACTCGAACCGGATCTCCGCCGCCGCCGCCGTCGCCGTCCAGTTGAACTCATTGAAGTGGAACGCGCCCCAGCCCAGGTCGCCCGCGTCGGTCGTCTTGTACGGGTTATTGTTGATCATCAGCCCGACGAAGCCGTTGTCGGGCCCGCTGAAGAAGGTCCAGTAGCGCAGCGTATAGTTGTGGCCAAAGGTGACGGGAATGGGGTCGCTTGTGATGCGCGCCGACACGCCGAACTCGGTGTGGTTGGACGCGCTGACGAGGTCCACCTCAAAGGCGTGAGAGAGTGTGTTGCCGGGGGTTCCGATGAAAGCTCGGGCGGATGTGTCGGGGATCTGCGGGGCGGTTAGTATGTAGCGAAGAGCATTTTAAGAGCAAGGCGATGGGGGCATGAGACGGTCAATTCATTTGCTCAGACCCCTGGTCCGGGCTGGGCTGAGTCATTTCTAGCTCGAGAGAACACCTACATCCACGGTCCAGGAGGACAGGCCGCATTCAAAGTCGCCGTTATCGATTAAGTTTGAAGGTGTAACTGAAGCAACGCAGGCGGTTGCGGTGGAAGTGGATGAGGGCGTTGCGAGAACTCCTGCACAGAAGAAACCGATGAAAAGGATAGAAGACTTCATCTTGACTCGAAGAATCAAGTGGAGAACCAAAACTGGGAAGTTTTCTGAAGATGTGTGCTAGCAGTGTCGTTATAAAATATGGAGATTCTTCAGGGTCCCCTTTATCACCACCCTTCAGATTGGTTGGTTGTGCGAATGTATCAGCTAGGAACCTGCCTGCTCACGCCAGCCGAAGACAAGACACCTTTTAATATTGCACTGCCAGAGCTCTGATCCTGATACGAAACGTCATCTAGCCTAGAAAGAGTATGCAGAGAGAGGTCTATTCAGTAGGCCCCATGAAACTCCTGCGAAGGCCTGTCCGAGAAAGTAGTTTTTTTAGGCCGAAAAATCGTAATTTCCTTGTCCGAAAAGTGGGAAAACCATGGGACAACTCTTTGCCCGAATTCACGCGACAATCCTCGCCGAAAGCGAATTGACATGGGCTGACATGCAGACGGAAACTTCCGATGACACACATCGACCTTTATGCTCAGTGCGTTAGACCCAGCGAACAAGAGAGAGGTGAAGAGAAGAGCTTTGTTGCATTTCCCGGCGAACACGGACGTGGGAAGAGAATGGAAAATAGAGCTGCTACACTAATATTCCGCGACTTGTACGTGACGCGACGTTCGAGTGTCAAAATGGTGGCGCGCCAGGAACAACCAATTTGGGATCCAGATAGGTAACAAGGCATTGCTCGATATCCATTGAGCAAGGAAGCTGTCGTCTGGAGGGCAATAATATATTTGGTAGTCATCACTTGGTCATCACAAGCTCTCATTGAAGAAAGTTTGAAGCTGGTTCAGTATCCGCATATTACGATACAGGTCAATTATGAGGTATTTTAGGTTTGCAGAAAAAAATGGGTTCAAAGGAAACTTTGCAGGTTTCTTGGATCGACAAACTAAAGCGTAGCATCAGGGTAATCTGCTCTCTATCCCCATCTCTACATGCACCCTAGGCCTCACGTCGAGGATGATTTCGTTTCTCGTTGCCGTTTGTTACGGGCAGTGTGGGAGTCGAATCCATTGATGACCTGGAAGCTCATATATACCAACGACAGGGTCCATGTAGATGTGGGCCGAAGCCCGATGGTGGGATATTGGCATCGTACATAAAATGATTCGCCCTGAAAACACTGCCGAGTTTAATTCCATATGTTGCTTGACGAAAGAGTTACGCAACTTGAAATATGGAAAATGCAGCGAAATTGGAGCGTCGGAATGCGCTCAGAATGCAGGAGTAGCTCATAAGGGTTGGGCGCTACGCTAGGCTGACGCGGGAGGGAAAGGTGGCATGGGCGGCTAAGATACATCCCGCTCTTTCCGTCATACATCTCATCCGCGATGTCGAAGGTCGGGGAGGGGACAGAGCCAAAACGAGTTGTCCGCTCGAAGGTCAATGACGTGGCGTGCAAACGCGGCGATGCATCAAGGCGAGATACGCCCTGGACGATGTCTCTTGCTCCGTACGGCCCGTGCGGTGCTCAATGTCGAGGTATAGTGAACTGGTCAGCCGGGTCATCGAGGTGGGAGAGCGAAGGTACACGGTCCGCTTCGCTCCCGCGACTTGCTGTTTGTTCATGCAGTGATTGCGCCTCACCCCACTCGCGGCTCGTATCGGGCGCCCCTTGAGAGCTTGAGCTTTAGCAACAGCACCTTGTTGTGCCCCTCCACGCAAGACGTTCAGCCTGCGAGGGTGTCATGATCACAGGCTTCGTTTTTGGGACCATCGCGCGTCCCGAGTCTAAGCACACCGCAAGGAGAGTCAAGAAAAAGGTTTGGGGAAAAGCTATGTGATGGCCGGCTCTCACAGACGGTTTCTTGGGTGTTAACTGACGTAAAAAGGAGCACCCGACTCCAATGCGGAACTATCGACAGCCTCGTTCAACTTGCCAACATACAGCGACATTCCCTCCTCCTCCAGCCGTCGGAAGTCCGGGTGGGAGGTAAGCGCTCCGGCCAGCCACGAATTGTCCTCGTATGCCAGCCGGAAGAGCTGCAGCCCCGCGCCGGCGTTCCATCTCGCGCAGAGCATCGCGACCACACTCGCGAGCGCCGTCGGCGTCACGATGGACTCGGAGATCTTGGAGAAGGGGAATATCAGGTGCAGAGATTCGAGGTGCGGGACCAGAGTGCCGTCGACGAGCTGGACGAAGAAGGTGCCCAGCTCGAATTTGAGGAGGGGCTTGAGTTTGAAGTGGACGAGGGAGGGGAGGGCGTGCAAGCACTGTATCAGCATGCTTGTCGTCACCGGCATGAGGGATAGTGCCAATGTGTGCAGCTGAAAGGAAGAGCGGGAGACGAATGATAGGAAGGGCGAGATGCCGTGCGGCGGGGGCCACAGGTGCGTGGGCCACAGGTTGCGGAAGGGGAAGGAGAGGGTGAGGCTTTTCAGGGCCGGGGTTTGCAGGACGTCGAGGATGGCCATGGGGACCATGTTGTATCCGTAGGGGTAAGTTGGTGATGCAGCTAGTACGAGGGATTGTAGCTGGGGGAGCACAAGGCGGGTGGTGGGCAGTGCCGAGTCCCGGATGCGGAAGGTGGCGTGCACCAGATTCGGGGCCTCCCGGAGGAATCCGAAAAATGGCGCGACGTCGAGATGCTGGCTCGAGAACGCGGTGAGCTGGCGTCGTGGAAATTGCACCTGTCCCGTATATGGCACGAGTTCAGCTTCGCGGAGTTTCGGGGCATTGTGGAATGAGACGAGGAGACCGCCGCTCGGTGGGACAATGGATATTTTCTCGAGGAGACGATAGTCTCTAGGAGGAAACGTCACGGTTTGCCTCATGGCGCCGAGGTCAAGCTCGATATCTTGCCATTGCGGTGACAGCTCCCGCACGAGGTTGAGCAGGGTGTTTGTATAGTCTGGAGATGCGGTGGCTTTCAAAGACAGCGAGAGGGGCAAACTGCCAGCTCTGGAAATCCATTCGGCGCAAAAGTCCACATAGTCCAAGTCGGGCGTTACCCATTTGCCATCGAGAGATAACGATTTCCAGAGATTTGGCGTAGCCAGCGCGGCCTCCCTCCATCGGCGGCATACGCCTGACACGGCGAGAGGCGCTGCGGTGAGGCTGGGGACCGCGAATCTCGCGGTTGGAAGACAGAGAATGAAGATTTCCGCAAAGATTTCAGTTGGAACGTGGAGCCCTCGAACTTCGTGGCCCATAGCTAGGCTCTGCATCTCGGTCTCGGTCCTTTCCATGGGAGAGAAGGCGACTATGAGCACTCAAGTAGTAACTCGCGCGTCAGAGCCCGATCCTAAAATTTTGACCAAAACTATTTCTCCAAGGGATTGAAGACGATGGGAGGCGCCCGAACGATAAACGATCTTCTCCACACTCCGCTTATCAAGAGAAGATTACGTGTTGGTCTGACTAGGGAGACTAGGGAGAGCACATCAACGTTGCATCAACGCCAAAGTAATGCAGTACAAAGCTGTACTGACCTGGACCAAAAGGCAACTTGTGATGGACGTCAACTTCGATGTACTCATTCAGCTCACCCATCGTCTTGAATCTGTGCTAACTGAAACCCGACAAGCTAACGAGAGAAATAATTCCAAGATCTTGTTCAAAAATCTGGGATTACTGTTGGACTCATTCAAACTGCGCGCGAATTATAATATTTGAGCGCCCAACCCCCAATCCGGACTGTTGTCGCCCACCATGGACTGGAATGAAATCCTTCCACGGAGCCTAGCCATGGGGCACGAAGTCAGAGGGCTCCACGTCCCAACTGAAATCTTTGCGGAAATCTTCGTTCTCTGTCTTCCGACCGCGAGATTCATGGTCCCCAGCCTCACCGCAGCGCCTCTCGCAGTGTCAGGCGTATGCCACCAATGGAGAGAGGCGGCGCTGGCTACGCCGGAGCTCTGGAAGTCCTTATCCCTCGATGCTAAATGGGTGACGCCCGACTCGAGCTATGTGGACTTGTGCACCGAATGGATTTCCAGAGCTGGCAGTTTGCCCCTCTCGCTGTCTTTAAAAGCCACCGCATCTCCAGACTGTACAAACACCCTGCTCAACCTCCTGCGGGAGCTGTCACCGCAATGGCAAGATGTCGAGCTTGACCTCGGCGCCATGAAACAAATCATGACGTTTCCTCCCGGAGACTATCGTCTCCTCGAGAAAATATCCATCGTCCCACCGAGCGGCGGTCTCCTCGTCTCATTTCACAACGCCCCGAAACTGCGCGAAGCTGAACTCGTGCCATATACGGGACAGGTGCAGTTTCCGCGACACCAACTCACCGCGTTCTCGAGCCAGCATCTCGATGTCGCGCCATTTTTCGGGTTCCTCCGGGAGGCCCCGAATCTGGTGCACGCCACCTTCCGCATCCAGTATTGCGAGCCCTCGGCGCTGCCCACCACCGGCCTGGTGCTCCCCCAGCTACAATCCCTCGCTCTAGCTTCATCACCACCTCGCTCTTACTCCGGATACAACACGGTCCCCATGGCCGTCCTCGACGTCCTGCAAACCCCGGCCCTGAAAAGCCTCACCCTCTCCTTCCCCTTCCACACCCTGTGGCCCACGCCGCACGGCATCTCGCCCTTCCTATCATTCGTCTCCCGCTCTTCCTTTCAGCTGCACACATTGGCACTATCCCTCATGCCGGTGACGACAGCCACACTGATGCAGTGCTTGCGCGCTCTCCCCTCCCTCGTCCACTTCAAACTCGAGCCCCTCCACAACTTCGAGCTGGGCACCTTCTCCGCCCAGCTCATGGACCGCGATCTCGTCCCGCACCTCGAATCTCTGCACCTGGTATTCCCATTCTCTCAGATCTCCAAGTCCATCGGGACGCCGACGGAGCTCTCGGCTGCGGTCGACATGCTCTGCGCGAGATGGAACGCCGGCGCGGGGCTGCAGTCCTTCCGGCTGGCTTACGACAACTGGCGATTGGCTGAAGCTCTTACGTTGCAGCCTGGCTTCAGACGGCTGGAGGAGGAGGGAATGGCGTTGTATGTCGGGAAGTTGGACAAGGCTGTGGATAATTTTGTATCGCCCAACTAGGTACGGCAGAAGCTGGCAATGTATCTACTAAACGCCAGCGGGCAGCCTGGTGAGCAATCAACCCACCGCTCTACGTTCTAGCCCCTCCCAATTCGGAGCCAAACTCACAAGTCACCCATAACATAGCATAATTCTGGCAATGTCCATGCTGATGTAATTAGGAATAGCAGCGGTAGCAACGAGTGTGTCAATGGCGAGACAGTAGTATGTAATAGTTCAAAGTCCAGTAGTATATCCGCGTACATACAAAACAAAGCAAAAAAGTCCAAGCGCTCGCTCAGCTGCTGTCGTGGCTCCGGAGGGTCCACGAGTCGAGGCTCACAGACGGCGGCGTCACGTAGGTGACAGAGCCGGGCCACTGCGGGTTGAACAGCACCTGCAGGTTGTATGTACCTAAAAGATGGAATCAGCACCTAAAGCCTCCGCAGGACGGAAGAAAGGAGAGGGAAGCAGCACGCACCAGCAGGCAGGTCGATGATAAGCACCGTAACACCGGGGTTATCTTGGTCGGCCGCGGGCGGTGTGGGGTCCGTGTCGAACCGCTTCGCAGCGGTCGTCGTGAACCCGGCGCCGTCCGGCGGGCTGAGCATCTGGACCTTCATCGTCTGCCCGTCGAGCGTTAGCGTCGCAGACGTCTTGGACGAATCGATGGTGACGGTCGCGTTCGTGTGCATCCGCCACTGGATCCCCTGGGAGGCGGTGATCTCGTCCTGGAGAAGAACTTGCTTCCGCCCGTTCAGGAGACGGATGCCACGCTTCACAGAGGTACTGTGAAAGAGTCAAGGACTGGGCAAGAGAGAGAGAGCAAAAACATACGCGTCGAAGTACGCAGAAGTCATATCCCTGTTAAAGAGATCAATCGAGACCCAGCATAAAATTGGGAGAGTGTACGCACGTCGTGAAGAAGGCCGTCGAGTCCTTGGGGACGACGTTAACGGTGGTCGGGCCCTGGGTCGTATTCGACGTGTCGAAGTTGATCGTCGGAGCCGCGTTCAGGTTCTGGTTCACCTTGTTGACCAAGATCGTGTTCTGCCCCTCCGTCATCTTGCGGTAATACTTCCACCGATCCCCATCCTGCGCCGCGCTGGTGAAGTAGCCGGGCGAGCGGTAATCGGCCGAGCCAAGCTCGCCGGCCCACCGCGTGCCGAGCGCATCGAGCACAAAGTCCCCGCAGTCGAGGTCGTTGTGCGTCTGGTGATACTGGAGCTGCCCCGCTTTGATCGCGACGTACAACCCGTTCACGTCGGTCCACGTTTCCCGCATCGACGCCCATTGGTCCACACCATTATCAAAGAGGTGGTCAAGTGGCTTGTTGTCCCAGAACGCGCCGGCGATGTTGGGCTGATACCAGAACATGCTCCAGGGTTCCGCGGCGTCGTACTGGTCGCGTTGGAACAACGCATACTGCGGCTGGTTATAGAAGTCGGCGTAGAAGATCATGGAGTTTGCAGTCGTCGAGTACTTGTTCGGCCCGTGGTCTCCGTAATTGAAGAGGGAGGTCGACCCGCTAATGTACATGTGGAAATCCCCGGTCTTGTGGAAGTTTGAGTTGGCGGTCATCAGACCATAGTCGGAGCCCGTCGCAGACAAAAGTGAAGCAGCCATTTCAGCATGACCTAAGAGACAGTGTTAGAAAAGAAGCAAGCCCAACGTTCATCACTAACCTGTTGTTCCAAAGTACCAGTAGTTGGCCGTCTATTGAAAGAAAGTGAGCAAAAGAATGCAAGGGATGCAGCGAGACCACTGACCTCTGCCCACGAGCCGTCAGTCGACACTGCTTGAGCACAGTTATCTTTGGCATTGTCGACGGTGGTTTGCAGGAGCTGCTTGGCCACGCCGCTGGTGTCGTCGTTAAGGATGGCGAGGGACGCCATGGTCAATCCGCTGTTGCAGACACAAGTTCCAGTTGCCAGTGATGTTGTTTCGCCACCATCCGGCACCCGTGGTGACCTGGGTGACACCAGGCTGAAGACCGTACTTGAGTAGGGTGCTGATGATCTGGCTCTTCTGGTCTGGTGTCCACATGTCGTACAGCCAGTCGTAGGCGATACCGAACGCAGCAGACAATTCCGCAGTGTCCAAGAAATGGCCCTATCCATACCGGCGCTCGTTCAGCTAAGCTACCAGCTGCCTAAAGAAATGAACAAACCGAGTTCCATCTGTCATCATCTGGGCCGAATTTAGTCGTCCCATTTCCAGCGGCATTCTTGGCATGTATAAGTCGGATGGATGTGGAATCAACTGTGCAAAAACCCACCTGTATTTCCTCCCATGCGCGGTCGACCCATGAGCTGTCATTGGTCATGCGGTAGACATATGCGAAAGCCTTTATTCTGCGCTTGATGTCGCGCGCATTGTCAAGAATGCCACTGTCGCCGTCTAAGAAGTACACGACAGGAGGTAACGCCTTATAGTCCGAAGCGTTTTGGAATATAGTCGCGTTCCAGCTTTGCAGGTAGGGGTCGTTGGCGATCAAATTGGGGAGAGCAGCCCACTTGTAGGCCGGAGCAATAAGACGGGGGCGATCCGGCCGCACCGTGAGGACGTCGGGACTGGATGGCTGGAACGGGTCTTTAGGCCACGAGTTCTTGCCGTCGGTCGATGGAACGAACGTGGGGGAGCTGAACGCTCCCGAGTCGGTGGTGGAGGGGTAGATGGGCATCATGTAGGCGCTATCCGTGGCAACTGCGAATTTTCCGAGTGCAGATTTTGCACTGGCAGCAGCGCTGGCCGCCGCACTTGCCGAGGCGGCAGATTGGGATGAATCTCCTGCACTGGACGACGAAGAGGAGTTGTTCTTTTTACGAGAACCGACGACCCCGCCGACCACAGCAGCAACAATAACGACTATAAGCACAGGAACACCGAACTAGGGCAAAAAATGAGGGACCCGCGCGGTGTGGAATGACCGCACAGACCTTTATCCAGTTACTTGTTCCTCTCTTGCGCGTGGCGGGGGTGATGAATCCAGAACCATTATTGCGAGGTTCTGAATACATCGGGTGATTTTGGGCGTTCAAGTTGTCGTAGCTAGCGCCCGACATGGCGGCAGGAAGAGAAAGGTGGATTCACGGCGTGTGACGACCGTGCCCAAAATGTCAGTCAACGGGAGTGTCGGAGCGATCAGCAGTGACGTAATTGTCATCGCCCTTCGCCGCAATGAATATTTATTGAGCCCCCGTTGTGCTCTTAAAAATTGCAGAAAAATGCTGCCGATGCAGAGTTCCAGACCGAGTCTCAGAGCGAAAAAGAAACTCGCAAAAAACCGTATTCGAAGCCACTTCACAATTTCAAGAATGCCAAACAATGCTCTGATCACCGACTACCACCATCAGAATCAGCTTTCTGCGATTCTGAGGTTCCACTCGCCTCAACCGCCCTGTACTCTACACCCAAGCAATATACTCGCTCCTGGCTCTCGTCCAGCAGCGAAACGGAACGATTTGGTTGGGGTCGCCGTTGCCCCTATCCAGTCAACGGCGTCGAATGCGAGCCCTCCGCTCATATCTGCCCTCGAGCACCCTCGGTCTCCTTCTATCTCCTACCTAACGACACCGTAGTCGTGTTTGAGCTCAGCTAGGAAACTTGATCCTCAGCTCATGTTGCTGTTTCGTACCTCATCACCATCCCCGCCGCTACATACAACGGGAGCTATGCTTTCCTCCCTGGTACCGACGGACACTCGGCCCATCACTGAGTGTCCTCTCTCATCGTTAGCTGCATTGGCGCGCACACTTCGGTTGTTCGGTCACCCCTACTGATCCCTCCTCTGTCTACCCCCCCCTTTCGAATGGATCCTAGACTCGCTCAACCGAGCCGCAGTCTGGCGGCCTGAGCACCTACCATACCCGACCTATAAAACGAGGAAACCTGTACTACCCAGATGCAAAGGCCTAGCTAGCCCAAGCACAAAAGGGATACAAGGTGTACTCTTAACGGTCCTAGCCTACCTCCTAGCCCACACACCTAGCCAAATATTTGTACGACGTCCTTGCACATTATTCTACCACCCGGTATTTAGTACAGCACATTGGGATAATACTAATGAAACCGGTTCCCTTCATATTCGATTCTGGACACCAGGCCGCCCTGGGGCTCTGAACGCTTCTCAATTGACCCACCGGTATTTTTTTCTCTAATTTTTATTACCGATTTAGCTGGGGAGATTTTGGACGGGTACTCAGGTTGTGAAATGGTGAAAGGAAAAGAATATCCGTAGCACACAAGTGACGCATGTGTGTAGTACGGGCCCCGGCTGTTTCTTAACGGGACCGCGCCGGTATACAACTTCCTTCCTTCCTTCCTTCCTTCCAAGGTCAGATTGTCATTGACCAAGTCAAAAAATTTGGACAGAAAGGAGGGTCAACGGTGTCGGAACAAGAGACCCTGATAACAGGATAATATTATGTGGGGATCCCGAGCACCGCGGAAGGCTCGTGAACAAAACCGACATTCAAGGATGGTCCAGAGTTTGCCGCGACATGCGAGGTCCGAGCACATGTTTTTGCTGTAGCGTCTGTCTACGAGTTTGCGGACTGGAGGCTAGTGGTGTTGCGGCAATGGTGAGGTATTGTTTAATAGAAGAAGAGCACCTTAATATTTTTCATCGCTTCGACGCAAATTGAGAACGCAAGACCGAGCCTGTACATCAGAAGTCGTCAGTCGATACACACCCAGTCACTGGTCTAGGCAGTGACCCAGCAATTTAAACGCCGGGATCCTTTGATTCTAGATCTGTGTGACCCATCGACAAACCGAGTGCGACGGCGCAAAAGGACGCGTTCGAGATCGAGATCGAGATTGAGATCGAGGCTCCGAAGGTGACCCTGGAGGCGCCTGAGCTGAGGCGCCTGAGCTGGGCTCCGGCCGCAATTGCTGCTGCTGGTGAGGCCAGCGAAATCGAAGCAGCAGCCCACAAAGTTTTTCTCGACGTGCGTTGTAACCGCAAAGGAGGCGAATCGCAAGCCGCGACGGGGAACTAGCGTAGTCCGGGTTTCGCACCGAGCGGCCACAATGACATTTCAGCGCATCCAAAAACCGAAGAGATGCCGCCCCCGCGGAGGGAATCGGCCGGGAACGTTGGCCCGCTTTGGGACTGAAGCCTGTGGGTAAATGGGTGGTGGTGCTGCCAGATAGATTCCAGACGCGGAATCTGTCTGCTCGGCGCCAATTGAAGACCATAACTTGGGAAACGACTTGAGAAACGCTAGCGCCGACGCCCGCCACTGGCGGCAGACACGGCTTAGACCCCACGGAAAGTATAGCGGAGTCACTTAGAACCGGGAGAAATGCAAGAAAAATCTCGCCACGGATCTCCGGTGGGAAGGACCATTGTCCTAACTATGTTGTCAAATGAGGAAAGAACTCAAAGGAGAGCGAGTGGAACTCACCGACGGGGGAGAGAGCAGCTTGGTGGTCGGCTGTCTTACAGTGACACGCGCAATGGTCGTCCAAGTCGCGTCCTGTCGCGTCGCGTGCGGCCTCCGCCTTTGGTTTCATCATGCATGCATTCGAGTCGTCGTAATTACACAGCGGGCGCCCCCCGAGTATATAACCAAAAAGTAAGGTGGTAATCTAAGAGCGAGCAATGTCAAATCGGTCAAGTGTGTCTGTCTGTCTTGCTGTGTGTGGTGTGGTGTGCAACCGGAATAGTAATAGTAATCCAAGGATGTGTGTGCAATAATCCAAACCAAAGGGGCGGGTGAGTATGTAATGTATAACTTAGAATGGGTGTCTAAGAGTAGAGTGTCGGGGTGTGTGGGTGTAGATGGGTATCTGGTCTGAGTGCGTGGAATAAAGATGAATGTGAAAGATTTTATAGTCCAAATGATGGGGGGCGTGCGGGCGTGCGTGTGCGTTGTCGTTCTCGGTGTTCTCGTCGTTACTCGCCTCTCTCCTCTCCTCTCAGGCACTCATGTGCTATCCCCACCGCCCGAATCCGAGTGCTGCGACAGCCGCGGACTCCGGGGCGGCGGCGGCAGCGGTGACACGGGGCGCGAGGGGTATGGCGACGCGTACGGGGATGCCCACGGCGAGTGCTCTGCCCCCAGGCTGTGCAGATCCGTCGTGCTGTTGCTCCCAAACAACGAGCTCGACTTGCGCTTGGGCGTCGGAAAGTGGCCGAGAATCGGATCCGACTTTGAGTCGATGGGCGTGCCAGGAAACGGTGTACTCCTCCCACTGCTCGCGAGCGTAAGTGCAATTTGCGGCTCCTGCCCGGGCGGCTGGTTGTACATCCACGTCGCGCACAGCACGGTCGTCGCACCGATAACAAAGCTCGGCGTGATGCGGAAGTGAAACAGCGCGACGGACGCGAGGAAGGAGAGGACGATGGACAGCGAGGTGGCGAAGCCCTTGAGGATGTTGTCGGAGTACTTGATCACGACGGCGGTGACCAGCCCACCAAACACCTGAATCGCGACGGTGGCCCATGCCCAGGCGCCGAAATTTCGGAAGACGTCGAGGAGGAAGCCGCGACTGGAGTGCCGGGCGGGGGAGGAGTAGAGGACGGGGAGGAGCGCGGGGATGATGGAGAAGAGCGAGAGCTGGACGTTGCGCACCCAGAGGTCCGCGCGCGAGTTTTTGAGGACCATCTCAAAGTACACGCCTGCGAGGCCCGAGGTGAAGCATGCGGCGGTGACGGCGCCGAAGCCCTTGAGCGGGGACATGATGTGGATGTGAAGCGGGGCCGAGTCGTGTGCGCTGCCAACGGCGACGTTTTTTGTGGGGATTTGGCCGATACTGGAAGTCTGGATCTGCACGATCCCGACGCCGATGGCCAGAAAGAAGAGGGAGAGCCATTTTATGGGGGACAGTTTGCGGCGTAGGAGGGCGACAGAAAAAGCGGCGGTGGTGAGAATCTTCATCTGGTACGTGACCTGGAAGGACGCGACAGGGAGATTGCTGACTGCGACGAATTGCAGCGAGTTCTGGACGACGTATAAAATGGCGGGGATGGACAGTTTCCAGCAGTCCGGGCTAAGGATTTCTCCACATAACCACCAAAATGGGGGCGTCCACGGGTACGGCAACTCGCGCACGATGGTCCAGAAGGACATGCGATGCCATGGGCGCTCTGCAACTTGTGGTACGCGCGCAAGAGCAATGAGAAAAGATATGGCGCCCTTGAGCAGCTCGTTGAGGAGCACGGCGGAAGCCGGCGAGTAGGACAACGAAGGAGGTGTTGAGACGCGCGAGTAGTGCATTACTATTGATAATGCTGCGTTTTGGACGGCCAAAGTGACCAGGCTATGAAATTTTGAGTAAAGGACAGCAAGACGAAAGCAGAGAACGTACGAAACATATTTCAAGGGCATTCCACATATTGTGGGCGACTGGTCGTCGCGAAATGGTTCCAAGGTCGGAAGAGCGATCTTTGGGTAAGTCATCGCCGGAGACGGCAGCAAAGGCGTCATGCGCGGACTTGTCGACTTGGATTTTGGCATGCTGGACGAGAGCGAGCTCGAGGAGCGCACGGTGGGTAGTGGTCGATGGTGCATGGCCTTAGACTAAAGTATAAGACTTGTAGACCTTTATATCGAAGTTTAAAACTTGTAAGACCGCGGTAAAGACGAATAACCTATTGGTGTTGAAACCCGGCAATACGAGCGTAAGGATGGAGGTTGCGAGCTAGAACGAGCCGCAAGCGCTGGTAGTGGATGCGCGGAGGAGAAGGGAATGGACAACCTGCACAGAGGTCAAATTAGGTAATTCACTCTTCCACTCTCACGGTGAGCGCTGGATCGTGCGCCACCGGATATTGGCTGTGAAAATGGTTACTCTGTCTATTCTGTGCTTAAAATATTGCTCTGCGAGATCTTTTATCTACCACAGCAATCCCCACACAGTTCTGTTCATCCATCATCGATTTCTCTGCAAACTCCGTGGATCCTAGACACAACAGGCCTTGTGAATCCTGGGGACATAGCTGAGCTAAATATTATCCTGTCTTATCCGCTGGTACTCCATTCTTATCGTCGCGGGCGTCGCCTGGATACTCTCCACTGCAGTCGACGTCATGCATATGCCGCCATGTGTTGTTTTGCAATTCTTGATCAAGATGGTTCTACTGATGGACGTCCTCCCGCCAAGACGAAGTATCGGCCCCGCACAACCTTCGCTGGCGCCGCTACAGCGCCCATCCCTTTTCGCATTCTATTTCTCTGAATTTCTCTCAGGAGAGTTACTTTTGGGCCTGTGGCTGTCTGTGGAGACAATGGTGATCCGTTCTCTCTTATCTCCTTGCGCTGTGTCGCAGAAGCCCAAGCACACGCAAATATCGCCTCGTCATCGCGAATTGAGTCGTTTGCGGATCGGACATTAAAACAATCACACGCGGTTTGATTGTCGGTTTAATGTATTTGGCGAGTCCAGATATATCCGTGTCGGAAGCGAAGCCGCCCGCCGCACACGAAGCTGGAAGTAAGTAAAGTGCCATTTCTGACCGTTCAACATGTTTTTAAAGCGAATACGATTTCTCAAACGGCAGAATTAATAATGTTTTCTCCTCTCTCTTTTGCCTCTCTTGCTCCAGAAGGGAAATTCAAACCGTGTCGTGTATCTCGAAGCTGACCATATGCATTTCCCGCCGCCTTCGAGGGGCCACTTATGTCCGCATCAATTCGCTATGTCCATTCCCTGCAGGTGCTCAGACATCCGTCTTGGAGGTAAGCGGAATGCAATTCATATGGGACATACAGGAGCCCCAACCTCACCGATCAGCCCTGTGCACATATATAGCCCTCGATTTTTTTAAATTCTCATACCCTTAGACTCCGAGACCCCCGGTCTTGAACATCCTCAAGAGTAAGTTACAGGCCCGTACGCGTCGCGCGCGGTACGCGGTGTTTGCGGCCTCGGCCTCGGCCCTCAAGCCTCAGGTGCATTCATTCCGACAACGCGATTGACAATTTCGGATCCCAACACAAACGGTGGCACCACCCTGCATCGGCTTACCCGTCACCGTCCTCAGCATTACCCTGGCATCCACATGGATTTGCTCAAAATGTCAGCGCCTAATACCCGCGACGCTTCCGCCGGGGATGGAGCCGGCATCATGATATCTGACAGACAATAGCTAATTTTAGGCTGTCTACATATCGTTTGATCAGAGGCTACTGTAAGTACCACTTACCTTGAAGCTGGGCCGGGCTCTGCACTCGACGTTGAAATTTCCGCCGGAAGTTCCAAGTTGAATCGATGCGCTAAAAATTGACGACGGCATACTGAAACCATATTCAGACCGCAGCACATCAGAGGCTACCGTAAGTAAGTACCACTTACCTTGCTGGGCCGGGCTCTGCACTCGACGTTGAAATTTACGCCGGAAGTTCCAAGTTGAATCGATGCGCTAAAAATTGACGACGGCATACTGAAACCATATTCAGACCGCAGCACAACATAAACTACGAAGTCGGGGAGTGACTCGTTGCGCTTAGGCTTCCATTCAAGCCGAATCAATACCGATCAATACTTTCAATGCGCGTAAATCGCAAAATTACTCTCGATCTTGTGTGGCTAGACTCCTATTTTTCATTCTACGGGTCAATTGTTTCCTCCTGGCAGAGCGAGCCCCTGGCTCGACAATGGAACGGAGCGAACGATGGCGCAAATGATCCGCTCAAGGAGCTCCCACCGCTTTCTGATTCAATTGAGCGGAGCTGCCCAAGTTGAATTGTTTTTCCGTGCTCGGAGACTACCGCCCCACAGGGGAGAAACTATTTAAAGCAGGTACGCAACGACCGTAGTCTCGGGAATGAAGTCTGATTGAGCAAAGTACCCCTACACGACACCACTCCCGCATGTATTAGGCCCAAAATGCCGGTTAGACGGAACAGCTCATTCAGTAACCTACAACTCAGTCACAGGACACCGATTCCGCAGCAAGAATCTCGAGAAGAGAAGAGTCTAGTAGGCCCCAAATGCCCGTGTGTGGACTCAATTTGGGAAGATCGTTGTGTAATTACCCGCAAGCACAGGATTCCGCAGTAAGGCCAAGTCCGTTCAGTTCATTCAATTCCTTGCAATTCAATTATTATTCAACTGGAGCTGGCAGCGAAGCTGAATGTGGAGTGATTACCTCAGATCGCGACCGGGATATACCCGTATTCCGCAGCACCAATTGATCGATTCCCACAGTTGAACTGTGAATTTTGCAGAACACGGACAAAGCGACAAAGCGACAGTTTTGAAATCGGCCTGGAGAAGATGTTTTCTCCAGCATCCCCTGGGAATCATTCAACTTTTTCCGGCCTCGTTTCATCGTAGTTGGTGAAGCGTCACAACGTTTCCGAAAAATTGCCTTTTTAGGGCATGGGCGTAGTGGTACAGATTGGCAAAGAATCTACTTTTGCCTGGTTTTGGGGTGAGATCCAGTGAGAACACCCGCAAGATATGCTGCACAGAAAATCAGTCCCTTGCGCCGCATGGATACCACCAAACACAAACCAGCGGAGGCGGTGCCGTGGCGCCGCCGCGGCGGTCGCGCCCGGGAGTTCGAGGTTTGCTCGAGGCAGTGGCAGCCAGCCACACGCTACTTATAGTGACGAAGTCGATGGATGTTATCAGTCAAGGCGGCAATAACATCAAATTCATACCGGATGATTCCTATCTTACCACTAGCTGGAACGTTTCTTGGGTGTTGCAACTGACAGCAACGGAGCGCTCGAACCTTTTGGGTATTTACACATCTCTGGACTAGATTATATTACTGATAAGAACGCTTCGTCACCCGTAATATATCTAGTTAGAGGATGGAGCTGTGCACTGTACATGCGGCAAAGTGCACAGATCTTTTTAGTCCATGATACTAGAGAGGCGTAACAGTGGCTCGGATGAGATCAACGCCAGCTGAGATACCATTCAGCTACCCATGGTTACAGAATAATACATCCAATCCAAGAAGATCAGGATTGCAGCACGAATACTGCCTCCCAGCGTGTCCGAGACCCATTACACCACCGCGGTCGGCAGCGCAACCGTGAACGGATCCTCGAGTTCTCCCATTCCAACACTAACCAAAGGAGGATCCCTCAACCCAGCAAGAGCACGCCCCTGCACCTCCCAAACTCTCCGGCTCAAATCAACGAGCCGGTCCAGATTCTTCGCCTGGCGTACGTCCGCCGTGCTGGCGATGAAGTCGAGGTCCTCCCCGCCGAGCGCCCGCCCCGTGCCCTCCGCACCCCCAATCGTCAGATCGACCCATAGCTCCTTGAACGCGTCAACGAGAGCAGGCAGCCGCGCCGCGCCGCGGCCCTCGCCCACGCCCTTGCCGACTGCGTAAAACGTGCCGCGGGTGGCGTGCATGTGCCGCGGCTTGAAGGTCTCCAAGCGCGCCGCGAGGACGTCGAACATGTGCAGCAGCTTCGCGGTGTTGATCTGCTCGACGTCAGTGAGCTTGATGACGATTGTGCCGCCCCTCTTGACCGCCTGCAGGCCGATTATGATCTGCGAGACGAGCAGGCGGTCGCAGTCCCCGGGCCGCGCGGAGGGACTGCTGCTTGCGCAGCTGGTGGCCGTCGAGGAGGACGATGTCGAAGCGCTTGGTGGTGTCAAACGGCAGGGCGTGAAGGGCCTTGCTCTCGGGCGCGACAGAGGCGGGGAGGGGACCGAGGCGGTAGTAGGTTAAGTCTGCGTAATAGATTTTGAACCTAGAACGATGGCGGTCTTCGAGAAGGAACCTGTGCCCGCCATTCTCGATTTCCGAGGAGATCCCGAGTCCTTGAGCACTCGAGTTTTTGCTCAAGATATACGAAGTAAATCCTCCAGGGCAACAGCTAGATAACGGACCTCAGTTGGGCGTAGCAAAGATACAAGCAACTGAAATTCACCCCAGGTCTAGAAATTTCAGCGTGCCTTTCCGAGGGATGCAAACGGTCTGAATGTCCAATTCCTTGAAAAACCGCTTTCATCTTGGAAAACCAATAACGATTCTTTCTGGCCGACGCATTTTCAGCGACTTTCTTCTCGTGTTCGGCGTAACTAGTCTTGTCGTGCTCAGCATCTTTACGGCCCTGCGTCACCCAATTCAGTAGTGATGCGGTATATACCACAATATATTCGACGCACCCGTTCCCGAACGTCTACAAGCATCTGCAGTTCATCGGCCCCGCGTGCGATAAGTTCCTCCGTCAAGATGTGGGGAAAACCTACATCGGACCATCCCTCGATGGCCGATGGGGACGTAGACGGATAAGCCGAGCTGTAGGGCGAAGAGTCGCTACTGTAGGTCGAGGGAGAGCTGGAGGAAGAACGTGAATGATAGGGAGGAGACGCGGAGGATGAAACGGTGGAGGGGGTTTCCGGGGTGGTCATCGAGGGTGAAGGTGGAGAATGACTCGAGCTGACTTGTGGATGCAAGCAAGCTTATAGAGGAACCGGAGAGAACCAGAGTAAGTTATACATAATAGTGAAGCCAACTAAGAGAAGAAGACTAAAGCGTCTGCACACGAGGTGAGACCGAATGACGGTACGCGCGCGGGTATCCGTTCGAGATGCGAACGACTCGCGGGCTGGACGTGGGCGGCGGATAGACCACCGCATCCTTGACCGCAGTCGGTGAAGACAGAGCAGCCCAGAAAAGGAGAAATACGCCCTTAGAGCAGGCCCGCCACAGACGCTAATAAGTGGTGCGCCTCGCCTAGCCTGATTTGATGGATAATAGTAAGATTGTTCCATCGGAAGGGTCGGTTCCTGGGCACCATAACTGAGATTCTGTCCAGCCAAGAGAGAAGTGGAACCACCAGGGTATGGTTCCAGGACAGTCAAAGATCCCTGCCCAGAGGGCAAATTGGCCGGCCACAGTGCATCGATCTCGGGAAAATCCATGAGAGTTCTTCGTCCGCCCAGTGCTCGCAAGTAATTCGAGCTCAAACTTCCAAGTGTCCGCAAAGTAGAGGCACAGTGTTTGTACTTATTGCCGCCCAGTGGGAGCTTGTGAATTTTTGTCGACCACGATTGAAGCAATAGTAATTTGAGGACTCCGGCGAAGCAACATCGTGATCACACGAAAGCAAACGACTCCCGAGCATCTTTCAAGCGTACAGTATGCGAGTGGTTTTTTTCGGGCGCGTCTCGGTACCTTTCGCCGCTCGAACCTTCACTTTTTGCAAGGCTTCAAGAAAGCCGTCCATTTGAGTATACGGGTAACTGTTTGCGAGCTTTCAAATCGTCTTGTATTGTGCCGAGTGGGGTTCCAGCGTAAATGAATTCCGTTCATCCTCCTGGTCATCGATTGGGGCAAGCACTGTTGGAACATACATTCACTCACCAAGGCAGCTCGGATTTGCTTACTCGTGGCTCTTCCCGGTACATAGCCATGAAGAGTACTTGCACTTCCCTGGGTCGAGACAACCCGGGGGCTCTTGGAGTTCGTCAGGTTTATTTCCAGCATAGAATCGATAGAAAAATCCTTAGAAAACAAGAGGGAACCCGGTGCTGGGAAATAACTCAAACCCAAACGTCCAGATCAAGTCCGAGGAGAACGGATAGTGTATCTGGAAAGCAATGCCCACAAGAGGTGACATTATTTTCAATATGATTATCTGTGACCGTGACTTTTGTTCGGTGAGCACCTCATGGAGCGTTTCAAACTGGTCCTCCTACACTGGAATTTCTTTCTCCGATTCGGCCTCTGTAAATGGGAATTTTTGCGATCTCAGGCGGCAGAATTCGATTGAAGAGAATCCTGGTAACCCGCACCTCCCGCTTCTCTGTGGTGTACAGTCAGGACAGTTCACAAACCGCGGCCCGGATCAGCCTTCCTCGCATCAGGCTTGTGGCACCTAAAACCTCCCGGTGGCAGGTAATTAACGGGATTCAGGAGCAGAAAAGGCGATAGAAGCCGACACGCGACCTGGGATCTCCCGAACCTTGAACCTGAACGCGCGTTCACGTTCGGTTCGGCGTTCGAACGCGTTCGAACCGAAAATTTCTAACCATGGAAAGGTGAATTAGTTTCAGCCCAGAAAAAAAAATTGGAGGTATAAAATCATCATGCCAAGTGTGGGGGTACCGCGAATGACGTCCCGAGCGAGCTCATGAGCCGGCAACGTCGAGACGATCTGAGTTTTGCGTTATCACCGGCGTGACAAATGATGATGTGTACGGTTGCCAACAAGTCCACGCTTTGAATTGTTTGGCCGGGCTTTTGATTTTCGTGTTTTTTCCCTTTTCTTTTTCATGTATTTACACCTCTATGCACCTTTTCCATGATCTATGGACTAGTATACACCTCCTACCCTCCACCAGGCATCGAATCCGATGTATCCAAGTTGATCCAACGCACGAAAAGGGCAGTGGCACCCAGAGATGATCGGCTACATTGATCCGAATATTCCCGCTTCCAGATTTGGAAGTATATCCGAAACCATCTCATCTCAAAGTACTACCGAAATCGCTCTATTCTGGAGCAATTTGGGACTTCTATAGACCATAGATAGCTTGAGTACAACTCATAACACGGTTATTCTTGTGAGTCAAGCAAATGAGGCTTTTGTCAACAAGTCCGAAGAATCCGATGACCCTGGCACGTGGCCCTTACGTTGGTTCCATCAATGCTGAACTGCCACCTCTTGGGTGCCACTGCCCTCTTCTCGTGTCAGATGCATCGGATTCGATACCTGGTGGAGGTAGGAGGTGTATACTAGTCCATAGATCATGGAAAAGGTGCATAGAGGTGTAAATACTGGTGTTTAAAAAGAATGTTTACTCGAGTCTAATCGGCCCGTGCGCCGACTTCACACGCAGGCAATCAGCCTGGCGATCGACTGGGATTTTCCCGAGTCTCTGATCGCCGGGTCTGCTTTGTCTTCGCCAACCCCAGCGTGTTCATCATGCTGCGCTTGGTCCTCGATGGGCCGGGTTGGCGCGTCGTAGCTGGGGACCAAGCAAGCACAAGGAGGGCCGAGCCTCCCTTGGTCTCACGTCGCGCTTGGGCCGCCCCGCGCGCTTGGGCCGCCCCCGCGCGCTTGGGCCGCCCCCGCTCGTATTTAGGACGAGAAGCGAAGATTGGGCACGCACCTCAATCTCTTGCACTCGCTCGTCCTAGGTAAGTTCCCCGAGGGAACCGCTCGTGTGGCTTTCGGGAGTCTGACCCGAGATACCTTCTGGCTCAGATTCTACGCGGAAACCCACGATTTCACCCGGATTAACTGCAGTCGCGTCGACCGTTAGCTGCAGAACATCCAAGTACGTACGCCCGCGGCCTCGTACTCTACGCAACCAAGCTGAGACCCGTCTAGCTGGTTGTAGAATCTCTTAGTGCACCGTGGAAGTTATCGAGCCACCGCTCGCACGTCTCTTCACGCGTCACTAGGTACGAGATTCTCGACGCGTCAGCTTCTCATTTGCAGAAACTAATGCTTCACGCGTCACTAGTTTCGTGCTTTTGCCCACCCTTGTTCATTTCATTTACCGCTTACCCTAGTTACATAGTACCGTAGGTACGCCCCCGGTTTCTGGCTCCTCCCTCACCTCGCTCCGTTCCCCTCCACTCCTCGGTTCTACAATACCGCCCTCCCTTACTCTACGATACCTTACCACGTACCGCAATCAATTCACTCGGGCTCCCCTCGGGAGTCGCGTTTCTGCTAAACCCACTTGGACTGAGTCCCCGCCGGACGTAAGTCAATTCCTGGTGTCTTGGCTCCCGGTAGCCAAGCACCAACTCGTAGAAGCCGAGCTTCGTCGTCCACTCGGGCGATTAGATGAAAAAGAAAAGGGAAAAACACGAAAATCAAAAGCCCGGCCAAACAATTCAAAGCGTGGACTTGTTGGCAACCGTAGATGTGTCACGACTATCAAGCCAGAGACCGCAACACTCGACCCCATTGTGGTCAAAGAGAGAATGTATCAGTTGAGTATTCATGCTATGAACTGCAGTTCCACACCAAAAAATCACTCAAATTTGCAGTCAAAGTCACAGAAATGGCTGCTTCGGGTTCAATTTTGCGTTCGGCGTTCGAACGCGCCCGCTCCCCTCTGAACGCTGAACCGAACCTCGCGTTCACGTTCAGGCATTTGCTGAACCTGAACGCCGAACGCGCGTCCGGTTCAGGTTCGGTTCAGGTTCGGACCTATTTCCGAACCGAACCTTGCCACCACTACATTCAGGACGCTTAGCTCACGAAATGGCTCTCTCTCGCATCAAGTCTGAGTCATCTTAGTCTCTTGGCAAGTCTTGCACTGACTGCGCACTCCCAACCTACTGCCAAATCCTTCTCAACAAAAATCCACACACGCCCAAAACAGCATTTTTTGACATTGGGCCTGGCTACGGAATCCTCGGGCCACTGATAAGTAGTGGAACAAACCCGAGAGGACCGATGACCTTGCCGAGCCGTTAGGTGGCATTCCGGCTTCGCGACCTATCGAACTCGACATAAAGACGAGAGAAGTGAACGTAAGCTCGGTAACCGACCCGATTATGATGTGGGATGTATTATGAGACGAACACCAAAACCTGGGTATTTAGGTACGATGGGCTCAAGGATGCGGACCAGCCAACCATGTCCTTCGTAACTCGTGCACCTCCTCCGCCCACTAAACTTGGCCGTTATCGGCAGCTTGCGCCCCGCGCTGCTATTCATGTTTCTCCGCTTGCTCTAGGTGCCCTGAGCATCGGCGATAAATGGCACGCCATTGGAATGGGTGCCATGGACAAGGAATCCTCTTTCAAATTGCTGGATGCGTTCTTCGATGCTGGGGGTAAGATTACGACTCACATTTAATCACGCTATTGTTAATCTTGAACCCAGGGAATCACATCGACACGGCCAATATGTAGTACGTGTATATTCGTTTCTTCTCTTCATGGACTCTTCATTCATTCATTCGAAATAGCCAAGATGGCAGCTCCGAAGAATTTATCGGAGAGTGGGTCGAAGCCCGAGGCTACCGCGATCAGGTGGTTATTGCCACCAAGGTACCGTATTACTTTTGTGGGGCGAAGCCTTCAATTCATTTACAACTTGATGCAGTATACGAATCTCTGGAAGGTCGGAGACGACACCGTGAAGCAAAGGAATCTCTATATGGGCAACAACGCCAAATCACTGAAGCTCAGCGTCGACGCCAGCCTCAAAAAACTGCGGACGACCTACATCGATATCCTCTACGTCCACTACTGGGATCTGCATACCTCCGTGGAAGAGATGATGGACAGTCTGCATCATCTGGTTGCCGCCGGGAAGGTCCTTTATCTGGTCAGTTTTCTCGGCCAGTGCAGTAGACGATGCTGAACTTGATGTTTACCAGGGAATTTCCGACACGCCGGCATGGTTTGTGGTCAAGGCGAACGAATACGCTAAGGCGCATGGGAAAACACCGTCAGTGGTTTACATTTCTCTTCGACCTTTTTATTTAATATTGGCACGGCGCGCGTTCGCAGATTTGTCGTATACCAGGCCGCTTATTCCGTGACCCAGCGCGATATCGAACGCGAAATTATGCCGATGTGCAGACATGAAGGTAGGCAATCTCCGATTTGATGCTTTCGTCCTTCATCGAAATGCATCGTCTGAATAGGCCTGGCGCTCACCCTGTGGAACGTTCTTGCTTCCGGGCGTATCAGGACCGACGCGGAAGAGGAACTACGCCGGTCCACAAACGAAAAGGGCCGGGCAGTATTCGGCGGCCCCTGGGAGCACACCTGGGAGCGCACCGAGGACGAGAAGAAGATATGCGCCGCCCTCGAAGTCGTCGCGAAGCAAGTCGGCGTAAAGCACATCACTGCGGGTATGTAGGCTGCCTACCCCATAGTACTCCCTCAATTTTTGCTTGATGCTGACGGGTTCGCAGTGGCTATCGCATACACGCTGCACAAGGCGCCCTTCGTGTATCCGATTGTCGGCGGGCGTAAGGTCGAGCATCTCCTGGCCAACATTGAAGCGCTCGATATCACGCTGACTGCGGAGCAAATTGCCTACATCGACGGCATCCTGCCCTTCGACAAGGGATTCCCGTTCAATCTCATCGTATGTGCAACTCGAATTCCACCTGAAGGACATTATTGACGTCGGCCGATTGCGTGTTGACAGGGAGAGTACGGAGGAGCCTACCCCTACCTCATTACACAGCACGCGACGTATGATCATCAGCCTCTTCTTCTGCCTGTGGCGGCTGCGTCGGAGTGAGGAGCGTGGACGATTTGTTTTCCATCGCACGTCGTCGGATAGTAGAGACCTCTCTGAATAAGTGAAACAAATGACCCTAGTTTGAACTTGCATCTCTGGATCCTGCTTCGTGCAAAAATCAAGCACGTACCAATTACTGATCCCGGTTTACCCTGAATTTTTGGATGCAGCGGCATCCAGCCAAAGAGAGAGAGAGATTAGATATCGGCATATTCCGCGGCGCATCATGCTGAGATAATATCGCCTGTTGACGATCTTCCAACGCGTCTTCCTGCTACTCGGGTTTTACGCTCGTTACCTTCACGGCCATTCCTGCTCATTCTCGCGTTATATTGGTCTCCTGTCCTGGTCCTAGGCGTTCCTCTCCGCTCGACTCGTGTCGAAGCTCTGACGAACCGGCCACGCAGCTCTGCGAGCGCAGTCCATCCAAAACTCACCGCTATACCGCGTTTCGCGCACCCCCAGCATTTTTCTGACGCACGAAATCGCAGCCTCAATGTCGACGGGATCCTCCATCAGTACCCGCGCTCCTAGGCAAGCCGCGAAGAAGGCATCCACAAAATTCGAGGCCCAGCTCATGTCCTCCCCAATCAAAGCACCCGAAAAACCCTCTCCGACCAAGCCAGTAAAATCGGCGAAGCGGGCGAAGAGCCGCCAAAACCTGAAGAAAGAGCAGGCTGCAAGCTCGTCGAAGCGATCTGTGGGACTCTCCAAGAGTGCTCCTCCTGCTGGCCCGAGTTTACGAAAGCGGCCGATATCTGTGGACTCGCGGTCCGACGATCAGGAATCGGACCTTACGTCGCTCTCCACTCCCCGGGCGTCGCCAGTCTTGGCATCGAGGACTCTCCCACCCGAAGCGGACCTCGACGGAGACTTATCTCGTCTGTGGGTCCTCGTAGACGTCAATGGAGACGTGTTCCGGCTGGAGGACGAAAACGACGGCGTTGAGCGAATCTGGTGGCCTGCTCAGGTGCGTATTTTTTCCGACGTTCACACAGCACCGGCTCACACTGTATAGCTTGTACCGTCCGAAAAGCCCGACTTTCAGGTCCGCTTGTTTGGGACTCTGCGTGCGTCGAATGTGGTCACTGTCGACACCCCTGACAGTGGTCACAATGGGAACATCCTACCGCTCGCCAACAACAACGACGAAATCCAATTCACCAAGCCCGTATATGTGATTTCATCTGCAGCATCGCCCAAGAAGCGGCAGAAACTCGACAGGACCGACCTCGAGGCGAAATGGACGGCCGCGCTGTCTGAAGCCATCTATAACTATGAGCAAAGCGAGGAAGAAATGCCCAGTCCGAAATTCCTCCACAGCGTGCGCAACGTCCCGCGGCACGTCCCCGCATCGCGACAGATTCCCGAGGACGAGCCATCGGAGCCACCCACGCCCGAGCTGTGGACTCCTCCCGACGCAGACCCCACCCTCGAGATCCCGGGCGAAAAAATCCTCGCGCGCGAGAAGAATACCAGCAAGGTCTACTGGCCCGCCCAGATCAAGGAATACATCCGGCCCAAGGGCCCATCTAGGCCCCCGCTCTACGAGATCGAGTGGATGGACACCCTCAGGGCGAAAATCACGCGCGACTTGTTCTACACTTTCGAGGAGGATGGCTTCGGGACGTGCGTGCTCGGGAATTTCGAGTCGTCCTTCGACGAGGTCGTTAACGACACGGACGACGGGCCCGTCGATGCGCGGCGCAATCGCCCGCGCGGCGCCAGCCCCGAGCCGGTGGACCCACCGCTGAGCGGGCACGCGTTCACCGAACTCGGTATCCACGAGCAGTTCGTGTACACAAAGCCAGTGCTGCAGGCGATTCTGCGCGACGAGTATGCGCCTGCGCGGGAGGTGCATAGGCAGTTCGTATCGGGTGGGGTGAGGGGGCAGAATAGCGTGGTGCAGGCTGCGAGTTTGGCGCGCGGGTCGATGAACCCGCAGCATGTGGAGGACTTCCACCATTGTTTGCTCGAGTGGTGTCTGCGCGGTGCTGCGCGTGGTGCGCGGGTTGCGGAGGGACCGGGACAGCGGGAGGCTGGCGCGGTGGAGGCCGACGAGGAAACGAGTGCGCGAGAGGTCGTCGATATCGAGGAGGTTGTGGCGGAGGTGCCCACTTCCAACGACGAAGCGGTCGCTCAACGGGTGGACGTAGCGGATGAGCCGAAAAGCGCTGAAGAGCCACCTGCTTCCGACTCCAAAGATTCTACTGCTACTCTGGCTGGTTTCGATTCTTTTACTACTAACAGCAGCGAAGATCCTGAAATGGAGGTGTGTGGGTATCATTACCTTCTACTAGGCTCTGTCTAACACGCTCCAAGGAACGGCTCTGCAATCCACCGTCCCCGACCCCGACTATCCAGCACGATGCTGGCTCCTCACCCACTCTGCTGCCTCCTTCCTCTTCGTTCAGTATAATCACCAGTGACAACGATATCGCTATGGAGGTATGTCATCTTGCAATTCTTCGACCGCTATTGAGCTCTTCTGATAGGTCGAGGAGGAGATGAACGCACACGACGAAGAGCCGGTGCCTGCGCCTGCGCCTGCGCTGACGCCTACGCCTGACACCGACACCGACATCTTCGAAGACGCATTCGATACGGCTTCTGTTTGTCCGAGGCCTCTGACGTCTCCGCGCTCGTCTCGGTCCAGAAGCCCCCGGCTCAAGTCGGATGTGAGGCTTACGAGCAACTACCTTTGCTGCGCAAAATGGATGTCTGTATCTGTTCACTTCTCGATTAACAACCACTGATTTTTCGACTACAGTACTGCCTGAACGTGCTCCTCCCGGAGCTGCTCATTCAAATCAACGTGTGGCGCGAGGGGAACCGCACGTCCGTCGAGCTACTGTCGGACGAGGAAGAGGAGGCGCTACATGCGCTTGGGGAGACGGCAAGGTCAAAGAATGACTGGGTGTTTGATGTGAAGCGCATGCGGAAGTTGAAAGAGGCGGAGCTGAAGAACAGGGAGGTGGTAGTGGGGGGCACGAGTTCGCGCCCGAAGAAGGGGTTCAGACTGGCGTGATATTTGTACAGGTATGAGGAGCACAGGAAGTAGGTACCATTGCTATCCCTATTGCTATGACAGATTCGAGCATGTACAAAACTAGCACGCAGAGGTTATTATTTATTCCGAAAACGGGCCACACACAATAAGGGTATGGAGAGAGCAACGGTTCTCCGGTAGCTGCAAATGTGCCCCAAATGCCATGGGACTTCACTCGCCAGGTGCGGCTCGTCATATCCACGCTCCAAGTTGAAGCGATGGTCGCTGGTCAAAACCGGAGTGAGGTAGAGGAATATTTCCACAATGATCTCGGGTGGCAAGCGGCGAATGGGTGAAATAACACCTTCGCAGTCATGTATTTCGTCGCGCAGAGTACCCTCCTCATTGCGGAGAGTGTCACGATGGGCCATCATCGATACATCATCCTTCGCAGTATCTTTCGGATTGCGGAGAATTTGAATTCGATATCGGATATTTCCGTTTGCACTTTGGAGAGTGGCATTCCGCTTGTGCAGAAATTCCTGGATGACTGCCTGCGCAGGCTTCGGTACATCGTTGGACGAGAATAGAAGGGCGAGATTGGGATCCTCTGCTTCCAAAATGGGTTTTTCCTACGATTCACGAAAGTAAGTAAGTCGGTAACATCCTGGTCGAAAACTTGACTCACTGCAACTTGAAGCGGCCCAGCGAATCTACACCAGATATGCAGGATCCTCAAAGGCCAGCGTATACAAATCGTCGTCGAAAACAGCCATGTATGTAAGTGGCAAGGTAAGGAGACTTGAAGGAGTGGAGGCGCGATTTGCAGCTATTTATGAAATTGACTGATTAGGTAGGGTCTTGGAAGACAAATTGAAGACAAATTAGCCTCAGACCGTACCACGCGTGTCGTGAAAATTCAGTACTAAGATCTAGAAAGGCTGCCCGATTTTCTGCTCACAAAAAATCACGACGATGATATCGCAAAAGGAAATCTTCTCACCTGGCTGTTCCCCGCCCGCCCGGCTGCTTGAAGTCAACGAAAATGTCTGACTATCAAGTGTGTTTTCTCTATTCCGCTATTAACATGCACAGATTACATTACTTGCCGCGCATCGCCCTCATCCATCTTATTCTTGGAGCGAAATCGAGCGGGAGGCTGGAATACGTAGGGCCAAAGGAGCAGACATCCTCCAGCCGTAGTGTCGGACTGTCGGACTAGTCCACACTCCTTGATAGTTGCTACCCGTAGCTCCAGTACATGTGCACAAGCGTCTGCGCGTGGGTTCGAGCTCGGGTTTGTTTCGTCGAGCTCCTGGCTTGTCGTCGTAGACATCGACACAAGCAATACGTCGTTGAAACACAACACCGCATCCACAGCGCACGCCGCGCCGCAATCCTCACATCACATCCCAAGCTACTGTCCACACCTAGCCTAGCCTAGTAGCGGTTGCCCCCCGTCCCCGACGGCACGCGCGAGCGCGGCACCATCCCGGACAAATTCTTCTGCGACGAGTTGCGCGAGCGCGCGCTCAGCCCGTGGCCGTTCCCGTTCCCATTTAAATCGCTATCCATGTCCATGAACGGCGGCGCGGGAGAGGGTGAGCGCGAGCTGGCGCTCGCCGACCCAAAGGCGGGGGCGGGGATCGAGTTGGAGTAGGAGGACGCGCGGACGGGCGAGCGCGGCGCGGGGAAGGGCGCGAAGGTCGCGGAGGTCGGGCTGCTGAAACCGTTTCCGTGTCCGTTTCCGTTAAGGGGCATGGTGAAGCTCGCGGGGCGGGTGGGGCGTGCGGAAGGGAAGCTCAGGAGGCGGCGGAGGGGGCGAGACCATGGCCAGCGGCGGGCACCGGCGGTGGGCGAGGCGGGGCGCGAGAAGGAGCCGCCGTTCAGGGCCTTGCCCTCCTCCATGAGGCCCTTGCGATCGCGAATGGTGCGTAGGCATAGCGCACGCAGGCGGCGTCGGAGGGGGTAAGTTACGAGGATAACGAGGAATATTAGCATGCACCAGAAGAGGAACAGCACGGGTGAGAAGCCGAGGGAGGAGCGGCTGAATGCTGCGGGGAGATGCGGGGTGATCTTGTCCTCGATGGCACTAAAGTCGATGAGAGGAGGCCGGATAGGCTTGATGGGTGAGTCGCGGTTGATGGGCTCGTCAAGCGGGTCCTTGAGAGGGGGGTCGGATTTCGCCAGGGGAGCAACCTCTTTGCTGGCTTCGAGTACCATTTTGCCGAGCGTCCAGCTAATGGCGATGTCGTTGACGGTATCGACCGACTGGAACGTCGGTTTCCCCAGACCCTTATTCTCCGCCTGCTGTGCAACTTTCTCCCCGTCCGTCGTGTTGTTCCCTCCGACGTCTATGATCCGCGGCATGCCAATGCCCTCGTGCAGTACGTTCGCGATCCAGGCAGCCTTGAAGCACTGCATCTCGAGACGCGAAAGCTCGACGTCGTCGCTCCAGTTCCCAACCTCTACGATTTTCCCGTCCTTCTCAACCTCCCCATCTCCCGCCAGTAGGTGGTTCCGTGCGCGCGACTCCTCGTGCTCCGTGACGATACTCGCCCACGGCCGCGAGCAGAACTTGGACGCTGCCCGTTCGTACTGCACAAAGTCGTACGCGCCACCGAGCCCGAAAACGTGTTCCGACGAATACCAGTATTCCGAGACACCGATAAAGTGGGAGACGGAGAAGTCGATTTCCGGGACGTGGACACCGTTCATGAGACAAGGCGTGTCGGGGCACGGCGCGGTCTTGTTGAGCAGCGGCGCGGTCTTGTGCATGCATTGCTCGAACGAGCCCGTGCCGAGGAGCCGGTGCGTCTTCTTCGCGTGGTCACTCGAGGCGCTCAGATGGACGGGTTTCTCGGAGAGGTCGAGGTCGACGGGAAGGCATGGATCGTGCACGACGTCGTCCCCGCCCTCGGGCCGCGTGTGTTCGTGGTCGTTGATCGCCTGCCCGACATAGCGCTCCCGCGCCTGGTTCGTGCCGTATCCCAGCCAAGTGGTGACAAAAACCTTGTGGTGGATCTCCTCGCCGCCTAGCAGGCGCAGCCGCACGTCAATGAGCGTCATCTGGTCGTCAACGTGTGCGGCCTGGGGCTCGAACGCAATCTGCGTGGACGCGCCACCCATGTCGAGGAAGCCGTATGTGGTCTGGCTCTCGAGAAATCCATCCATGAGATAGTTCACCGCGATCCACCCGAACAGCCCTTCCTCTTCGCCGGTAATAATCCGCACACTCGATCCGCAGGGACCGGCATCAGAGGGATCCTCTATGCTGAACTCCGAGTGTGTCACGAGGAAATGACACGCAGCCTGAAGCAGACGGGCCTGTTTCTCCGGGGGAAGCAGCCGCATCCCAGCGGTCGCCAGCAAAAATAACGGGGTGGTCGGCGCGAGAGAGGGCGGAATGAGGTTACGCGCATGTCCGAGCAGAGGGCGCAAGTGTTCCGCGATATCCTCCGGCGTGTCCGCGTACGAAGAAATGCCTTCTGTGGTGTGAGACTGATATACACACACTCTTATCTCGAAAAACAGACCTGGTTCGACCTTGGAGACCCAGTCCTCGCCGTCGCGTGTGCCTTTTTCCACCTTGGGCAGGGACTTGGAAAGAACGCTGCCCTTTTCTACAGTCAGAGTCCGGGGGTCTTTCCAGCTGTAGATTTGGGCCCGGGATCCAGACGAACCGGCGTCAATAACTATACCAAAATGACGCCCCGAAAGCCACGAGTCCAGCACAGTTGGAGGCGGCATTTTCCCTTGACGAGAGAGCACAAGCGAGGATGCCAAACGTGGCAGAAGGAAAGTGCAAGAATTTAAAGGGTGGATGCCGTTCACGTGACACGCGCGGCCGGCATTAGCCTTCTCCCACGGTTCGAATCCGGAACTTGAAGCCCAAGGCTCCAACGAATGCTCCTAACCTCACCGCTGGATTCGAGAACGGAGGCTAAGTGATGCGGGGCTTTGCAACATGAAAAATGATAACGGTGTTTGGTGTAAAGCGGATCGCCAATCGTACCACACGAGAAATGTAGTAGACTGTGCTATCAAACCATATGCTTACCACTTGGCTCGCCGCTATTGCTCTGCTCTCTTGTGCGCTTTTCTGTTTGTATTCTTGACTGACTTGGCTCGTTGCTCTTAGATGTTGTCGCGGACTCTGAGACCGTAACCTCCATCCTGATCCCCGACCAATTCAACAGCCTGGCTGGTGCAATCCACGGCGATATTCTCGGTGTAGCGCAAGGACGTACCACCTGGCAGCTTCGCCAAGGCGCGCTCACTGGAACGTGGGTCAGCCGACTCGCTAGCTTCTACGGCACCGGTACGTATGTCTCACACCCAAGTTGCGCAGTGTAGCAAGGGAGTCTTATGCGCGTCGTTTCAAGCAATGCTCGTCGAGGGCACAGACTATCTGTACTACACCTACGCCGTGGCGCTCCCTGATCCCCTCATAGACACCGGCGAGTGCTCTCTGGCAGGCGATATCGAAGCCTGCGTGTTTGTGAAAAGCTTCCAAGGCCAGGTGGCGACGAGGACGCAGACGGGCGTGGGCACACCGGTTGAGATCCAGATTATGGCAACAGGTGCACCGGCGCAGTCAGCCTCGGCACTGAGCGCACAGCCTGGACTATCCTTGTCCTTCCCATCCACTACTGCACCGACGCCATCACCTCCATCTAGTACCACGCCCTCCTCTTCCTTTCCATCCACCACTCCTTTGTCCTTCGAGTTGTCTCTTCCATCCAGTAGCGCAGCCTCCTCGTCTTTTCCATCCAGTCCGTCCCCATCCTCGTCTCTGCCATCCAGTACGGCGCCATCCTCGCTGCCACCTTCCCCTCCAACCCGGCGCTTTCCCTCGTCTCCAAGAAAAAGCACCTCGCAGGCCCCATCGTCGGGGGTGTCGTAGGGGGCCTGGTAGTAATGCTCAGCACGGTTGCACTACTATCCTGTTGTCGCGCCCGCCGCAGTCCAGCTCTAAACACTCGCGTCGCCGCTTTCGATGCGGGCGCACTCGAAGATCAGACTCTGCGGGCTCCGTTCCTCGTTGCAGCTGATTCAACGAAGGACGAATGGGCGCCAAACCACTCGTTCGGAATGCCGAGCGGCGAGACACGGTTACAGGCGGTCCCCTCCGAGCTGCTGGCGGCGGAGGAGAAGCAGGCGCTGCGCACAGTGATCCGGGAGGAGGATGAGCGAGAGCGTCGCATGGGAAGCATAGAACAATAAATTTTAGCCGATTCCAGAGCTACTAGCTCGACTGGCCGCACCGATTCTATTACTAGGAACGACCAGATGCTGGAACAGATCAGGATGTTGAGGAACCAGATAGATACAATTCAGCAGCAAAAACAGGAGATCCAGGCAGTGATCAGTCCTGGGCTTCCAGAGTACACGCCTCGTTAATCGGTTTCCGGGAGGCTACGGTGTTTGTTGTGTACTCACGGACAGTATTGAATCTGATTATACGTATTAGAAAACAAGTGTTCTCTTGATAATTACCCTTTCCATGCGCGTGGTCATTTTAAAATCGGTAGGTCGCCCACAAGACTCACCACAACGCTCAATCACTTCAACCGGGCCCCGGGAAGCTACACCAAGGGGGTTTGAGACCAAATTTTTGAAAACCTACTCCAAGTTGGAGGCCGTATCAGGTGTTTTCGGAGCAGGCCCGACCTAGAGCCTCGGGAGGCCTTCTTTTCAGTTTACTACAGTGCTTTCTGGCAAGGACGCTGCAAAGACGCTACCACCTCGCCGAATAAAGGTCCCAGGCACCAGCGGGCTCAAAAACAGAAAACGAAGGAAATTCCTTTTTTTTTTCTCAGCTACATTACGTACCTGATATCCTTCTCCGACTTGGGGAGTCTGAGGCCCAGCGACGCGAAAAACGTAGGGGGTTTTGAGGCCCGTTTGACCGACTTTTGCCGGAGTTACCTTGGCCTAGCTTCTCGGGGCCTCTTCAACCGCTATCGGCTTTCCCACGGTTCAAATTCTGGAAGCTCACAACAATCGAGGTACGACTCGTACGAGATCGCATTTTTTTAGAGCTTCTGCCTGCGGAAGACTAGGAGGCAACGGGTCAGAGTCAAAGACGGGCAAAGATATGAATAAGGTGACACGTACTGAAAAGGTTGGTGTGGGTACGTTTTCACTTTGGACAACCCGCACGAAGCCAGATGTCAGCGTCCTCTGAACGCTCGGAGACGATACCCAGGTCGCATTCCAGCCAGACGTAGTATATCATCATCGTCAGCACAATAATTGAGCAGCCCTAGCCCCAAGCCTGGATAATCCTTGCTGTTACCCTCCGCCCTCGATGGTTGCAGTGAAGCCCAAGAATCTCGCGAGCCCATCGTTGGAGGTACCGTAGGGAGCCGCATCTTGGTGTACAGTGGGCTTTCACTCTTCCTACGTTGCACGTACCGTCAACAACAGAGCACAGGCGGGGCTAATTTCGTCGCGGGTGGAAACCTTGTGAGCTTTGCTGCGTGCGACATGCTTGTACCTACTGTATAATACAGTATTTCGAACAGCTGGATAAGGGCGGCTCCAAGACAGGTTGCGAAAGATCATTCTGTGTATTTTAAATTTTAAATTTTCAACACGGCAGGCCCTGTTAGCAACCCTTCCATTTCCAGACTCTAAACGTAAAGGTACAACAGGTTAGGAAGTAAACGCGATTCAGATTCATATATGCTGCAGTAGGTAGTATGTATGGCGTCGTAACTTTATCATTATGATGTTAACTCCACGGAAGAGAGGAAAAAACCTGAAGATAAAAACACACTGATGAGAATGTGAACGGAGAAACCGATATGTAGAAAACATAATCGCAAAGCAGACCAAGAGCAGGGGTGGACAACGTCATGACGAGAAAGTACAGCGGGGGAGATGAGTGCGCACGGGCACATCACCTCCGACTCCCGCGCCGCCCGGCACGCGCACGCGGCGGCGCCTCCTCCGCGGCGGGCGGTTGTGATGCCTGCGAGGAGCGCCGCCATGTCGAGCTGCTTGCACCGGCGCCGATAGACGAAGTGGAAGTGGAGGCAGATGATGTCGACGGGCCTGGGCCGGGCGCTATCCCCAACGACGCCGCAGCCGCACTCTGCGCCGGCGTCCTCCTACTCCTCGTGCTCGCCCCCGCCTGGGCCGCACGCGACGAGCCCGCGCGCGGCTGGGGCGGTGGCGGTGCCCAGCGCGACGCACGCACGCCGTCCGGCTCGCTGTCCGATGGGACGGGTTCGTCGATCTCGATGACCTCTGGGCTGGTGGCACGCCCCGCGGATGGCGTCGCGTTCGCCGTGCTCCGAGCCCGAGCCATCGTCGTACGGGACGAGTAGGTCCTGATCCATCGCGTCCACGTCCGCCTGCTCCTGCGCGTCGTCGTCCTCATCGAGCACCATGTCGACGTCCATGCTTCGCCCGCCGCGCGCGTAACCATATCCTCCACCCTCTTCATCCTCTTCATCTTCGTCTTCGTCCTCGCTCCCTCCGCTATCCGTCTCGTCGTACACCCCGCCCGGCGGCTCGCCCACCCAGTCTTCCCCCTCCTCCGCAAAGTCCCACACATCCAACACCGTCTGCACCGCGCCGCCCCGCGTCTGGTTGCTCGCCGCCACACACCACCTCCCTTCAAACACCACCTGCCAAACGCCCGTGATCCCGGTCAGCAGGTCTCGCGTGACGCTCCCGTCTCGTAGATTCCACATCTTCAGCGTCCCGTCGCTCCCGCTGAGCACCTTGAACTCGTCGTGCTGGAAGCACGTTATCGCACCCGTGTGTGCCGCGAGCGTGTGCAGGAGCGCGCCGGATTCCGGGTCCCACACGCGCAGCGTCGAGTCCGCAGCGGCGCTCACGAGCGTGCGCGGCGAGAGCCCGAGGAGGCCAACGAGCGAGGTGTGTCCAGTGAGAGTGTGCGCACAGCGCCCGGTTTTGAGGTCCCAGATGCGCACGGTGCCGTCCATGGAGCCGGAGCAGGCTTGGTGCCGCGGCGGGTCAAGCACGACGCTGTACACTGTACACGAGACGTTAGAGAAAGAGGGCCAGAGGCGCGGAGTTACGCACCCTTCTGCGTGTGCCCGACCAATATCCATTTACATGCACCCGTCACCAAGTCCCAGACCCGCACTGTGCAGTCGTACGAGCCGGACACCAGGGTGCGGCCGCGGGCAGCGAGAGCGCGAACCGCGTGGTCGTGGCCCTCGAGGAACAGCCGGTGATACGGATTATCATCCGCGTCCTGCAAGATAACATCAGCACCGGCATTTAGACGCGACAAAGGCGGAACGCACATCCGGATCCCCTTCGTCAAAACACGAGTACCCCGCATCGCCAGACCGAGGCAGCATCCACACCCGCAGCGTGTGGTCCCGCGAGCCCGTGACGATGAGCGCGCGCTTCGGCCACTTTTCCCGCCGGCCGTCCTCCATCTCCACCCACTCGGGCTGCACGATCGCAAGGCAGCGCACCGTACTCGTGTGCCCGCCGAACACGTGTGTGCAGCGCCCGCTGGCGAGGTCCCATATGCGCACGGTGCGGTCAGTCGAGCCCGAGACGAGGATGTCGCGTGTCGCGGCGAGGGCCCATACGCCGCCCTCGTGCCCTTGCAGCGCGAGACGCAGCTCGCCGGCGAGGGGGTCGTACACGTGGATCGAGTGGTCGTCGGACGCAGAGATGACGCGGCCGCGAGAGAGGATGAGGCAGGTGACGACGCTGCTGCCGTGCGCTGGGAAGCTGCGGTGGGTGGGTGACGTGGAGGACGACCAGCGGCTGTGCGTGAGGTACCGGGACTGGAACAGAGATTTGTGTGGGTAGGGGAGGCGCCGGTGGGCTCGTAAGAAGGCGTCCTCGGATCCCCAGTGCATACCGGAAGATTTGAGGAGTGACGTCCATACGAGGGGATCGGCATCGATGAGTGACCGCCAGGACTTGGACACACGCGATGCGCGAGCAAGGGCGGGAAAAGGAAGAAAGGAGAGAATATGGGAGGCGAGCTCTGGCGGGAGCAGGGTGAGAAAGTCGCGTGCGAGGGTGGGTGTGAGAACCGAGTGGAGAGTGCGCAGTACGGGTAGCGGAGAGTGGCGCAGTAGAGTGAGAAGAAAATGGGATTGTAGAGCGGGCGGGAGGGCGTTGAAATGAGCCAGAAGTGACGGCAAGGTGAGCAACGTGGTGAGCGACAAGTCTGGCTCGAAGGGCGAACCCTGGCGCGAGCCAGGGGGTGACGGAGGCGGTCGGGGTTTTTTCCTAGACTGCGGCTCCTCCTCCCAGGCGCGCTTCTTCCCGTACCGATCCACTGCCTCCGCAAGCCCTACAACGGGCTCTGGCGGGTCATCGCGGCGTAACATCCGCCATCCCTCCCCCCGTGAGTCCTGCTCCTCCTCGCTCGCATCTTCGCCCTCTTTGAACGTGGCGCGCGTGCCACCGGGAAAAACCAACGGAAACTGGCGCAAACTGCTGGGTAACGTCGCGTGCAAAAGCGGATACTCCTTGGGATCCGTCGGCTCTGTGGGCGAGGGTAAAGATGGCAGCTGTATCGGAGCATATGTGGTCGTGGTCGTAGTTGTTGTTACCACCCTATACAAGGCTCAGGGAATGCCACAAGCGACAGGATAATGCGTACGTCGTGGTGCTCACTGACGGCTGGAGAACCAGACTCGGTCGTGAGCTCATCGCGGGCGTGTTTCTTAACGGGTTTTCTGGCGGTTCTTTAATGAATAATCTGGGGAACAAAAGGTCAAGGCAGAGCAAAGGACAAGAAACGAATCGCTACTTTAAACGGTGTCCGAGACACAAACCTGTCCTTTAAATCTAGAGTATAGCCATTGACCGGTCAATACCGACAAAAAGGAGCATAGAATACACGAATATTGCTCACCGTATGTCAAAAAGTAGACGTATGGCGCGCCTGGATGCTACAAGCCGAGAAGGATAGCGGCAGCCCTAAAGAGGGTTTCGGGTCAGGTGATCCCGGGCAATCCCGGTTTACCTTGTTGACTGCCGTCAGCAGAAAAGAAAATAAGCTCGCAGTTGAGGAGGAGAGCGAAGGAGGCCTTGAGTGAGTTTTTTTGAGAGTTTTTTCGGACCGTTTTCGCGATCTTGCAATAATAATCAGACGCGTTTTGGACGCGTTCATTCAAGCGCTCATGGACATGCCATTTATAGCACGACCTCGATCGTTCTGGCACGCGCCCCTGCATAAGTCAAGTCAGACTGTGGCTGAAGACGAGGGGCGGGCATCATCCCGCGAAGATATTGTTACTAAAGGCGCTATTCTCGGGGTTCGCAGCGTACGGCATTTTTGATCCTTCGTGGCTGTAAAGCTTGTCGACTGAGTAGGACGCAAGAGGGTATTTCTATCCACGATGTATACCCGAAGAACCCGTATAAAAATCGTGATACTGTATGTGCGAAGGCCGGAAGTCGATCAATCAACTTGGAGACGGAATTCTGTATTCATATGGTGCTTCGTACTATCGCAAGTTATACACAGCCTACGAATAAGATGAAGTTTGAAACTGCGATTAAATGAAGGGTAGGAAGTCGAAGACTGGACTACATACCTGGCACCATGATGATACTTCGTCGGTGACGAATTTTGGTACTCTGGAAGTAAGTTCACTGACCATGATGCATGGAGGAAGGTTTTCTCTCGCAATATTGGCACCCCTATCCTACCTTATCGCTGACTTAGAAGGCGGAACGTGCCGCAGTGGAAGTAATTCCAAGTTATTGGCGGCGATGTGTCGATTAGCAATCGTCCCTGCGCTGAGTAGATTTTGACACCGGAGATCCAAGAATGATCTGGCCGGAAGATAGTGGTACGTACCTACCCTGAGGCCAGGGGGTCTTTTGATATTTTAAGTTCATTTGTTACTTCAAAATCCAACCGTGGGAACTGAACCATGAATGATTGATTTCAGTGGCAAGTTTATTGTCGGGTGGCGAGGACACACTACCTGGGTGGGGACGGAGTGGGAGTAACACTAAGAGCTGGATTTGATTCTGACCACCTCACCACAAAAGCAGTCACTCATCTCCTCGCATTTCGACTTGAAAACATGAGGGTTTATATACCGACAAAGACCCCCTGGGAAAATTAACTCAACCAGGTGTATACGCTGGAAGTCCCGGATTCATCGCTGTTGACATCTGCTGCTGTTGCTGCTGAATCATTCATCTGATTCCTCAACATCCTCAACGCTTTGGACGGCGCGCGCGACAAATAAAAAACGCAAGCGCAGTGAGGACCACTACCAGGCCGCCCACGACACCTCCTGCAATCGGGCCCGCAAGATTTTTCTTCTTCGGCGGTCGAGGAGATACCAGAGGGGGGCGGTGACGATGGCACCGTGTTAGATGGAGAGGGCGAGGATTGCGCTGTCGTTGATGGAAATGAGGAGAATGATCCTGGCTTCGCCGTGCCCGATGCCGACGCGCTGGAACCTGGAGGCGCCGGTGTGCCCGTCGCGGCAACCTGGACCCCTAATGGATCGACGGTGTCGGTTTCCGTTATCGTGAAACGCCTGGCTACGCAGACTGTTCGCGAAGACACAGTCTTCGACGTTGCCTGCCAAAGAGCACTCGCCGGAGTCGTAGAAGGTGAAGGTACCAAATTCAGGGTCAGTCTGCAATGCAGCGCGTGTGTACGACAAATAGTCTGAGCCCTCAACAAGCGTTGCTTCGAGGGGCGCACATAAGAACACCCAAACTCGTTCAATATCTCATAGGAGCTGATAAAGAGCATTCTTGAGGTCGTGGAAGCCGCCAGAGAACCCAAGTAGGATGTGCCAATGAGACAAATATGGGTCGCGTCCCGTGTGCCAGAGACAGATATTGAAGCCCAGATTTTGGCGCAGAGCACAACAAGAGAGCCCAAAGATAGCGCCGCTGAAACGGCTAAGGTATGGAACAAAGGGGTATTGAGGTATTTGATGAGCAAGCGGGGTGTCGTAGAGGTCGGATGATGAAGTAAATGAATCTCGACCGGGATCTCGACGGTGAATTTCTATGTTACAGGCCATTACGATTCGCCCGCCCGCCTGCGCCTTGTATCCCAGGGACGGATAAATACTCCAGAAATACTAATTATTTAGACTCAGAGGATTATGGAGGCCGACACTATGAAGGTGACACGGTGAAAATGAGAAAAATATGCGCGGTTATGTTTATCTAAGTATTCGAAGGACAGTCACATTGGACTTGCGTGAACCGAGAAACATACAATTTAAACCCGAATTTGAACGTGAGGTGGTAACATCATCCAAATCTAACAGAAAAAAAGGAAACTAGTACACCGCAGAGCAACCAATGGCCTCACGAACGACCCCTTCTGTCTGGCTGTTGTTGCCCATTGTCATAGCCACGGTTTGGGTAATATGCATGGCAGTAAGCCCTCAATTCATTCGCGCTCAAGTTTGTCGATTACGGCCGCGTCGGCGAGAGCCGTAGGGGTCTGCAGTTGGCAATGAGGAATGAGGCATACCCTTGATAAGAATATGGACTCACATCGTTATTGCCCGAGGGCATTGTACCATCTGGGAAAGGGACGGGCACAAAGGCTACAGGTCTACCATCCCCCAATGTGCGATTGTGATTCTATGGGGCAGAGCTACGGGTAAAAGGCAGGAGTGACAATAAAACTGCCCACTTTTGCGGTAGAAATGATCAATTGGTCTATCTTAGCGAAGAATTGGTCTATCTTAGCGAAGATTCCATCGATGCGGGTGTTGATGCCGTCAAGTCGCGTGTTTATTGGTTTGTAGAGCTAATTGCATAGCTTGGTCGAACCAAGGTGGCGCAGCGACTGATAGTTGTTGAGAAAGTCAAGGGGGGAGAGATAAACGACACACCACCACCGGATGCGGCAGCTAAGATAGAATCAGCATACACGAGAGCTCCAACGGTCGTTTGTCTATCGATCTGGCCGGGATATTTCTCTGCAAAGAGGTTAGAGGGCGACAGTAGAAGCAACAGAAGCTCACCTGCGACAAGGGCTCTTTGGGCATACGCCTTCGCTAATAGCACATCGTCAACGGAAGGGGGATCTTGCGGGGGTGGCGGAACGACGTTCGCGATGTTGCTGAACGGAAGACCAGGAGTTGGGACGGGCAGCGGGATAGGAGGCATAGCGGAGACGATGGGAAGTTGGGTCAATTGTGTCACTCAAATTCGCACGACAAGGGGGCGTCGTCAACACCGCTAGATAGATATATAAATGAATATACGAAATGAGTATGAGGGCGGCCTATGGCGAATGGTAAAGGGATGAGGGTTTGCAGGGGAGGGGGCCGCTCCGCGGCCAGCTCGCTAGAACGTCTACTCACCGTGAGAGGTGGGGGACGAGTGAGGCGGGATGAAAGCGGCGGACGGCCCCGACTCCGAGGCCGGTACACAAGAGACGGGCCCCGATGAATGAGGCGACCCGAAACAACCGAGCGTGAGCAACAGGATGTGGGTGGGTGGGACTCGAAAAAGGGACATATGAGGGAGAGGATGGAGCGAATACGCGTGAGGTGGAGGTGGACGCGAGTGGAATGCGTAGAAAACGCTATCCCCCCAACGATGGCGCGCAAATTTGATGGCTCCCACGTCTCGCTTAGCACTTCGCGCAGCGCGATCAACGAGTCTTCCCACCACCGTCCACCACCTCTGCCAACCCCCCGCCAAGTTCTTCGTCACCGTTGCGCCCGCTAACGTCGGGATCCTCGGGGTCATGGCTGATTTACCACATCAAATGCTCTAGGCTCTCAAAATAAATTTAATTGTGCATAATTTGCCTCGCATACACATAAATTTACATCGAGAGAGAAAAATGGGAAACAGTCTTGGTTGACTCGTGGTACTTGAGTCTCAGTCTTGTCTGAATTAACGAGAGATTATTCAAAGATTAGGTTCCCGTATGGGACCCCATGTTCTTTCCGGACTTGAACATCACAGCAGAGACAATTACCAAGGCGCCGACGACCCCGGCAAATGCCCTCGACATTGATGGCAGGACGAGGACTGCTGCGCGAAGTGCTAAGCGAGACGTGGGAGCCATCAAATTTGCGCGCCATCGTTGGGGGGATAGCGTTTTCTGGAATGCGTCAAGATGATGCAGTCACGTGTACGTATTCAGATCTATCAAAGATCTATCAAAGCTCGCTCCTCGCTGCCCTTGTCTTGAAGTGCTGCACGGAGAAAAGGAGCGAACACGAAGCGCTGTGGACCTCAGCAATAGCAGCGAGACAAAGCTCATCCGTTTGAACGAGATGGTACGTTCGATCGACCGGTCATTGAAGAAGAGCGAATTAAATTCCGCCTCATCGGCGTCTGAACTCAACTCGGGTCAAGGGATGAGGTAATGTACTGCCCATGTCCAGCAGAGGTCGAATAGGAAGGAGAAAACGGGAGCGAAAATACCGATAAAAATGTTTTGAACACTAATTGAATCATCGAGCGCCATCTCTGTTCATTAAGGCAAAAGATAGGTCAGTCTTTCGAGCTCACTGTACTCGGTGGGAATTTTATCCAACCACTGGTAGGACTTTTCTGGATCGATGATTTGCCCAATTCCTCGGACGCGGCACTTCAAAATCGTTGATCATATATGTTGGGTTTTTTTTTTTTCGGGGTCATAATATGCATTTAGTACTTATATGTCGGGTCCGAGGGTCCCAGACCCTCCTGGACCTGTCGTGCGCCGGAAGCTCGGCTGCGAGAGCGGGCGGAATTGCCTACTTGTTATGATTAAACCCTCCGGAGGCGTGGACAGAGGCCTCGCAACATGTTCTTCAGCGTTCAACCGTGGAAAACCTCGATATCGCAACGCCAGGTCTTATTGAAAAATGGCCGCGATCACTCATGGCCGAACCTTTAGGTTTGGCTTCAGAATCGAATGTGTGTCCAGCACATTTCCCACGTTCTGTATTTGGAGTGGCTGTGTGGGGCTATGGGATGCGACGTGTGTGATTCCCACATTCCGTATTTGGACTGCCGTACTGCCTTGATCAGATCAACTGGAAAGGTTCGGCACCTGCCGCCTGCGGCCTTATCCTCAATCATCTGAAAATTCCAGCCAACTGACCTCTGCGTAAAGTGTTCACTTGTCAAGCATTCGTGCACGGTACAGAATTTTCAAGGACGTCGCGTCGTACATGTCCAGAAGTTACTAGGGTGCGTTGAGAGTGCGCCTGATTGTCGGGGCCTCATCCGAAGCATATCTTCTATTATCGACGCGTCGGGGGGCTCCGAGTCGTCCAATACAACTGGCGGCATCCCACTCGCTGCTGGATGTTCCAGGCCGGCGCCCAGGACGTCTACAACTCAGTTACGCTAGTCTTTGTATCGGCAATGGCCGAAAAACCAAATGCATGCTTTTCGTAAGGGCTGTCTTGTCCCGGGATTGAACGTGGGTTGGGTTTTTGGAAATTGATACTGAGATTTGAACCGTGGGAAGAGTTTGATGGGGGTTGAATATTAGATAGCTTGGAAGCTGCTCAATAGATTCGAGTTTTAGCCTGCACCAGTCTTGAAAACGTGCAGCAATTGATCCTGCTCACCAGAGGGGAACGAGAAAATAATAATTGAAATCAAAACACGGCGATCTTTGGTCCGGGCTCGTTTATTGCCCGTCCCCTTGGAGATGATTGGCGCACATGGCCGCAAATCCCTTGGCGGGGGGATTATAAAAGTACTCAGCTCTAACGAAACTTCAACGTAGAACGCCAAATATGTCTCGCATCCTTTACATTTCGCTGGCCGCCATCGCGCTGTTCTCCTGTGAGTTTTTTTTCGCAGTATTTTGAATTTCAATCTACAACTAATTGGCTTTTTTTTCTTGCCAGATGTCGCCGCAGACTCTGAGACCACTCTCATCGTTCCCTTCGGCGACCCGCAAGCGATCAGTGCCGACATTCTCGGTGTAGATACAGCGAAAGGACGCACCACCTGGCAGCTCCGCCAAGGCGCGTACACCGGGACCTGGACCGACCCACAGGGCAGCTTCCCCGCTACTGGTACGTATCGCACCCCCGTGTTTGCGTCGTGCACGCTTCCTTACGCGCGCCCCTCTTACCTCTAAGCAACGCTCGTCGAGGGTGCAGACTACGCCTCGTTCACATACTCGGTCCCGGCACTGGACGCGGAAGATCCTGCCTTCGCTATTGCTGGCGAGTGCTCGTTGGGTGCCGGGAACGTCGAGGTCTGCGTCGTTGCGCAGAGCGTGGGCAGTGAGGTCCAGACGGTGACCGAGACCGACACTGTGACGCCGTTTGGGGTCCAGATTGCCGCCGCAACGGGCGTACCAGCCAACGGCGCGTCTGGCGGGGCTAGCGGCGCGCAGTCCGGATCGACACCAACCGGCAGCGCCCCAACGAGCACCCAGTCCGGCTCGTCCATGCGAACGACCGCCTCGGGCTTCGGCGGCGCACTTGCGGCGCTTCTCTTGGCGTGCCATTTCCTCTGAAACCGTGCAGCCCAGCAAAATTATCCCTACGTATTCCCGCCGTTCTTTTCACGTAAATGTATGTACCCCACTTATCGCTCGTTAAGTGCCATTTGGCATGCCTTTTAATTCGTCGCGACGTAAGCTAGGCTTTTTGAGAAAGCCTCGGAAAGTCCTGCGACGCGGGGTGCATTGTATGTTTTATCTCTCGTCTCAAAATGACTTACACCGGAGAGCGGTTTGCGGATTGACTTGTTTCTTAGGCCTGTTCATAGGGCCACAAAAAGTGTCGACAGTGCGTTTTATTTCCCTTCCGGTTGAGATGAATCTGTGGAGACATACCGTTCAAACGAAAGGTCCTGTTATTGCCGTAAGCTGGCGTCGTGCCCTGATACTTTCCCGCCCTCTCCCGGGCTTCATTTGCTGCCCGTCGCGTGGTTCATATAGCCGGCACGTTTCGCCCCACCGGCAACGGACGCTGATAATGGACTCGGATGCAGCTATGCACAGGTCCATCATTCATCTAAGTTGGCCACGATACCAGCATCTTCGGCCATTCAGCTTGCCCTTCGCCCTAGTGCACACCGTATCAAGAAAACCAGCCGACGCACGTACCCTTTAATGCCCAGGGCATCCATCGCCCATGCGTTCATTAATGACGATTGACACTTATATTCGTCGTCCTGGCCAGTGGCCCGCCGCCCAGGGTTAAGGCCTGCGTTCAGGAAAAGAAAGGGTCGCGACGTAAACGGACTTGGCACGCAGGCATCCCTGGGTAGCCTTACGGTCAACAACACCTATATCAGGTCCTGTTCCTTCTCGTTTTCTCCGAGGCTTGCGGGAACGCGCAAGACCGTCGTTGACGAATAGCCGGACGAACGGTCAATTAAAGGTCAGAAAAATGATATTTATAAGTATTTTCATGCTGCGCGAATATTTTAGGGCGACGATGATGTCCGCATTAAGCCGACGCGAGGTTATGTAAGCACCGTGGATCTCTGTGAGTCACGTCTTTCTTCCGCCATCTCTGTCTTCCAATTGCCTCCGTCCATCTGGTGCTGTGGGCGCTGAGGTGGCCCTCTGGGTTTCCTTCAAAGATCCATGTATTCAAAAAAATATGACTGGAACTGGTTCTAGGCCTGAAAAAGATAAACAGCTGCCACGAAACGCCTTGCGGACACCACGTTTTCTGATGTTATCCACGCAGCGTCAACTGACAATCGGGCTAATTCGGCCAGCACTCATCAACTTCCTCCGGAAGAAGAGGTCCGGTCAACAAAGATATCCTTTTGTTCCTAAGTATAAAAGCAGATGCCCGCCAACTAGCCCTCTTTTCTTCTTTGGTCGACGCCCACCGAACTTTTGGCCCATTTCTCCTGCTTTGTCTCCTGGGACCCACATTCTTGTCATGACGGAATATACCACCTCGTCCCAGGCGATTCGAGATTATCTCTCCAGCAAAGAGAGAACAAAGCATTGGGTCCGCAGTCGCGTCGAGCCCCCAGACCAATGCTACTCCCCAAATATTGCGCCCCTCCATTCTCAATGAGCCAGACTTTGTTCTGCCGCCACCCTCAGATGCCGGCAGCACGCACTCTATGCCCCCGGAAAATGGTCCTGAGGTACACGGACGGCAGACCAGACCAGCCAATATACCAGGACCCCAATGGTCCTCCTTTAAATAGAGGTGGATCCAAGCTGCGCCCGCACGACTCTCTGCGGTCGCAGACTTTACCTACATCCCATCGCTCCAGATCCGGCTCGCAGAGTGCACCACGTGTGCCTGAAGAATCCGCATTTTACCATCCCACGCCGTAGACGCCCCGCGTTCGGCGGCGCACTCCCATGCCCGCTCCAAGTCGCTTCCGAGGAACGCCTATTCGCAACTGCAAGAGCCTGAACCCGAGCTCCCCCCTCCCCATTCATCGCACCACGGCTCCCACCACGGTCATCCGGCGGGCGGACCAGGGCTTCCTGGGCCCCTCCCTCTTCCCCGCACTGGCCCGCTGGTGACATTTACGCAGCCGCCGCCGCAACCCTGGCACAACTCAGCGTCGCACGGCCGCCACCATGCCCCACCTCCTATTGTGTACGCACCATCTCACCGCTCCAGACCGCACTATGCTCCTCCCGCTATATACACCCACCCTCCCAACATGGGGCCAAACGGCATGATCTACAGCCATTCTGCGCCCGTGCCCCCCTCTCACTACCCACCCAAATATCCGACGCCGTACCCGTCCGTCATGGCGCCGTCAGCGCACATGTCATCGGTTCACGAAGAGCGGGGATCTGGCTCCAGGACACCTCATAGACGAGATCGATCGCAATCGCGCAGCGGCACGGCGCGGCCGTCGAGCCCAACGTCGTCCATTTCTTCATTCGCCAGCAATGACTCGGGTAGTACGTACTACGTTATGCCTACAGGCCGCCAGAAGGTTCACGTTATCGTGAGTGACGCGCCGCCGCTGCCTCAATCCTCCGTTTTCGAAGACTCATCATCGTCCCCGCTGCGCAGCATACACCCGATACGAGCCATACTGCGTCGTCCACTTCCCACTCTCCCACCTCACCCCACTCGCGGAGCAGCCTGAAGAAGCCCCCGCTCTTCCAGCGGCTGCTTGGCTTCGCGGAGAAGCGCCTGTTCTCGTCGTCGGGTGATTCCTCCCGCGGTTCGTCTCGCGGGGGAAGACGCCTTCACAGGAGACACTCGACCGGCGGATCTGGGCGAAGCAGGAGCACCCCGCCGGGGGAGTAGCGCTGGCAGATGACCTGCTTCGTATCACCCTTTCATTCCGCCAGTCCCATCCTATCCCCTCCCACTCTTCGCGGCTTGGCAAATCAAACCTTCCATCGGACACACGTCTGTCTAGCTCACTCATCTACTATCATCGCCGGTGCTCTCTCTTTGCATGTTGTTGTATTGTCCCACCACCATCGTTGTTGTTGTCAAAACCAAATAATGTAATTCCGCGTAAAGGTTTCTTCGGCGCGATGAGAAAGTACTAGCGTTTAGAGTTAAATGACTCACGGGAGAGTTAATAGAACGCAAAAGGGCCGCAGTCGATCGAGAAAATAACCTCCGGGGGCTGGTCAAGTGAGACGGGGATCAAGACGACGCGTTATACACCGACTAATGGCCCGCCTGGTTGTTTACTACTCGATTTATGGCTTGGTTTTTTTCAAGACCTCTTATACTTAGACTTCTGCCGCCAACGAAAAGGCTTTGCGCGCAACGAATCGTACAATAACCTCGGCTGGAACCGGTTCATACAAGGAACGCGTGACCTTGGCTTCCTGGCATCTCATGCAACTATTCGCTACAAGTCTTTCATTTCGTTCGCCCATTGATGATACAAAGCCTTCGATGTCATCCACTAAATCCACCGGCAGGCTAATACTCGAATTTTGAGTCTCACAGCTGTGCATCCATGGGAATAGCTGGTTCGAAATGAAAGGCATCATGGGAGTTTTTGGAGTGTCAAGTAGACTTTTAATTTCACTCCATGTTCTTCGCATGTTCTCTATTGACTTACAATGAACGTGATCTCGGCGTTATGCGCAGCATTGACAAGAACAATGTACGATGGCGGGTCAACGGACTTGGACGAGGCTACGGGAAATTGGTGTTTATAGGGGTAAAATCCAGTCTCACCACATAGAGCACCTACAATAGTTCAGGTCGTTTTTTTCTCGTGGTTTTATGAGACGATGCACGGTGGAATCAAAAACGATAAAAGCGTTGCCTAATTTGGAAATTGAAGAACTGGTCTGCCAGAAAATCGGCAGTACCTCGTGGACGGTGGCGAAAGGTTAAATAGTAAGATTGTAAACCCATGGATGGTGAAGAGGCTGAGTGACTGTTATTTGGAACGCGGATCGGACAAAAATCGCTGGTGGCGATAGGCGAAGATCATCGGCGATTTGGGGTCGTACACTCCACTCCGTACAGCTGCTCGAGCACGCTCCGTGTGCTCTGGTAGCTGGCAAAAATTCGACCCACTGCGCCATTTCCATAAGTAAACACACCATCGGTTTTCTTCATACTTCATATTACTGGTCTTGACTAAAAGTAGGTCACTGCTAATCCCCAGGGAGGGAGCTGCCGTGCATGAGATGATGGTTCATGTCAATGCGCGCGCCTTCTTCAGCACGCAAAGGACGTGGTGGAGAATCTTTGCGAATACTTACGTCGACGTGGACGGGCCGGCCCGCTTTCTTGCCAAAAGGCGGGCAGTTCAAGAACCCCAGTCAAATACCACTGTGCAACAGCATCGGATGTGGAGTTTACGCTGCGTATGATTGAGTTAATGGCACTCAATTGGAAGAAGATACAGCATACCTATGTTCCGACGAAACCAACAGTCTTTCTACGACACTGAGACCATTACTCTCTGCGCCGATGCATCCCAAACACCCTGGCGAGATATTCCCGAAAATTGTGGGAATATACTTTCCAAAGAGAGACGTAGCCGCTAATTGACGATGAAAATCCTATTTCCGAGGTTGTATATCATCCTCGCGGGCCCATGCTGCGGAAATCACGCCTTCCGTATTCCCAGTGCGTCAGAGGTGTTTGGATTTGAGGAAGAGAGCCGGTGTACCATGATACCGTGTTACCGTCGCCACGATACATTTGAATGCTTGGATCTGTGTTTGTGCCGATTCACGTCTATAGCGCGTTGGTCAAATGGGTACATATTGGGATATAAAATGCCACTCACGGCAACGCATATTTGGCCAACTTGGAACATTCCTCCTCGATCTCGAGGCATGTACAGCTGCCGACGTGCAGCTCGTCCAGCTTGGCCGCTCGCTCTTGACCTGTGCCAAAGAACGCCGCGATGCGGTCGGCGGTTGCAGAAGGACCCCGACCCCAGCTATGTGCAGCGCGATTCGCCTGCGTCTCAAGATATCCACCAAAGTGCGAATAGACTTGATGAAGTGTTCTTCCTTGCAGGATCGCTGAAGAAGTCGTGGATGAGTCGCATCTGCGGCTCGTAAGAGCTTTGATCCAGGTGGATGAGAGCCGCAGATGCATTCATAACAAGCTAGACCAAGAGTAAACGAGACAAGACTACTTGGAGCTCTGCTTGAGCCCCGCAATGAGGCCAGCATGCACCACAGTCCCGGCACAGTCGCACAGCATCCAGAGATAGACAGCTTGTGGATTCAATGACTTTGCAAAAGAAACATATAGGGAATACGATATGGTCACCTCAACCCGATTCGGATAGGGGTCCATGTCGCCACAGCCGGGAGTATATAATAATACTATATTGTACAACATTGAACATGAAAATACAAGACGCAGTCAAGCGTTGATCAATTCACCCTCCTCATCCTCGCTCGCAATTTCATCGTCTTCACTTTCCGGTGACACGTCTGCTACTACCCAGTCCTCATCTTCTGTAAAATCCCACACATCCAACACCGTCTGCACCGTGCCGCCCAGCGTCTGATTACTCGCCGCCACACACCACCTCCCTTCAAACATCACCTGCCACACGCCCGGGACCCCCATCAGTAGGTCCCGCACTACGCTCCCATCCCGTAGATTCCACATCTTCAGCGTCCCGTCGCTCCCGCTCAGCACCGTGAACTCGTCCTGGTGGAAGCACGTTATCGCGCCGGTGTGCGCTGCGAGCGTGTGCGGCGGCGCGCCCGTGTCGGGGCCCCACGCGCGCAGCGTTGAGTCCGCCGCAGCGCTCACGAGGGTGCGCGGCGAGAGTCCGAGTAAACCGACGAGCGAGGTGTGTCCAAGCCCAAAAAGCGTGTGCACGCAGGTCCCGGTTTTGATGTCCCAGATGCGCACGGTGCTGTCCATTGAGCCGGAGCAGGCTTGGTGTCGTAGTGGGCCGAGGACGACGCTGTACACTGCACACAAGATATCAGAGAGGAAGCTAGGGAGGGGGGGAACCGCTAACCTTTCTGCGTGTGGCCGACCATTATCCATTTACATGCACCTGTCACCAGATCCCAGACTCGCACTGTGCAGTCGTACGAGCCAGACACCAGTGTGCGGCCGTGCGCAACGAGAGCACGAATGGCGTTGTCGTGGCCCTCAAGCAACAGCTGGTGATACGGTTGCTGTTCGCGTCCTAAACGTCATCAGCACCAGCCCAACACGGCGAGGCGGAACTGAGAACGCACCTCCGGATCCCCCTCATCGAGACACGAGTACCCAGCGTCGCCAGACCGAGGCAGCGCCCACACCCGCACCGTGTGGTCCCGCGAGCCCGTGACGATGAGCGCGCGCTTCGGCCACTTTTCCCGCCGGCCGTCCTCCATCTCCACCCATTCGGGCTGCACGATCGCCAGGCAGCGTACCGTACTCGTGTGCCCGCCAAAAACGTGGGTGCAACGCCCATCCGTCAAGTCCCAGACGCGCACCGTACGGTCGCTCGAGCCCGAGACGAGTATGTCGCGCGCCACAGCAAGCGCCCAGACGCCGCCCTCGTGCCCCTGCAAGCTGTGGAGCAGCTTGCGCGCGAGAAGGTCATACACCAAGATCGTTAGGTCGTCCGACGCAGAGATGACCCGGTCCTGAGCGAGAACGAGACAAGTTATGATGTTGGGTCCATGCGCTGGGAAGCTGTGGTGGGTGGGAGAGAGCGACATGATGAAAACTAAGAAAAACGTCGGACCGATGTAATGTTGATAAGCGCCGCGAGCGTTTCTATCTTCGACGTTGACTCTTGAGCAACGCTTGAGTTTTGTGTGCATTATTTAGACTCTTGGTTGCCATTCATTCCAAACTTCAAGGTCTTGCGACGAGGTAGCAGAGCCTTAGCTGCTTTCAAGGAATACGACTAGTCGTTCGGGACTAAGGAGCTCTTGAGTAGCCAGCTGAGTGGACGGCGGCCTATCCGCGTCCGTTTGCTTCTGGTCGCGGTCGAATATGTATTCTTTCTTGAATACCAAAATGATCGTGGCCTGCGTGCGCCAGCCAGTCTCCAGAGAAAAACCCGGCCTCCGAGTATACTCTTGAGGGTTCCCTTGGTAGACGGGTAAGCACAACAGGAATTACAGGGACTCTGAGGTAGAAGCAGGGAAGAGAATACAACTTGTGGATTCATTGACTTTGCAAAGAAACAGCCATATAGAGAATACGACATGGGGAGAGATAACAAGAAAATCAAGATGGCCATCATGGTCTCGACCCGATTCGGATAGGGGTCCATGTCGCAACCGCGAGTATTGTACAACATTGAACATGAAAATAAGTACAAGACGCAGTCAAGCGTGGATCAATTCACCCTGCTCATCCTCGCTCGCAATTTCATCGTCTTCGCTTTCCGATGACATGTCTGCTACTACCCAGTCCTCATCTTCGGTAAAATCCCACACATCCAACACCGTCTGCACCGTACCGCCCAGCGTCTGGTTGCTCGCCGCCACACACCACCTCCCGTCAAACACCACCTGCCAAACGCCCGTGATCCCGGTCAGCAGGTCTCGCGTGACGCTCCCGTCTCGTAGATTCCACATCTTCAGCGTCCCGTCGCTCCCGCTCAGCACCTTGAACTCGTCGTGCTGGAAGCACGTTATTGCACCCGTGTGCGCTGCGAGCGTGTGCAGCAGCGCGCCCGTGTCGGGGTCCCACACGCGCAGCGTCGCGTCCGCCGCGGCGCTCACGAGGGTGCGCGACGAGAGTCCGAGTAAACCAACGAGCGAGGTGTGCCCAATAAGCGTGTGCGCGCAGGTCCCGGTTTTGAGATCCCAGATGCGCACGGTGCCGTCCATGGAGCCAGAGCAGGCTTGGTGCCGCGGCGGGTCAAGCACGACGCTGTACACTGCACAAGACGTTAGAGAAAGAGGGCCAGAGGCGCGGAGTTACGCACCCTTCTGTGTGTGCCCGACCAATATCCATTTACATGCACCCGTCACTAAGTCCCAGACCCGCACTGTGCAGTCGTACGAGCCGGACACCAGGGTGCGGCCGCGGGCAGCGAGAGCGCGAACCGCGTGATCGTGGCCCTCGAGGAACAGCCGGTGATACGGATTGTTGTCCGCGTCCTAAACGTCATCAGCACCAGCCCAACACAGCTAGGCGGAACGAGAACGTACATCCGGATCCCCCTCGTCAAAACACGAGTACCCCGCGTCGCTAGACCGAGGCAGCGCCCACACCCGCAGTGTGTGGTCTCGCGAGCCCGTCACAATCAGCGCGCGCTTCGGCCACTTCTCCCTCCTGCCGCCCTCCATCTCGACCCACTCGGGCTGCACGATCGCGGAGAGAGCGCACCGTGCTCGTATGCCCGCCAAAAACGTGGGTGCAGCGCCCATTCGTCAAGTCCCAGACGCGCACCGTACGGTCGCTCGAGCCCGAGACGAGTGTGTCGCGCGCCACGGCAAGCGCCCAGACGCCGCCCTCGTGGCCCTTGCAGCGCGAGACGCAGCTCGCCGGCGAGGGGGTCGTACACGTGGATCGAGTGGTCGTCGGACGCAGAGATGACGCGGCCGCGGGAGAGAACGAGGCAGGTGACGACGCTGCTGCCGTGCGCGGGGAAGCTGCGGTGGGTGGGAGAGAGCGACATGATGGAGACAAAGGAATACGTCGGGCCGATATAAAGCTGATAGGCGCCGCGAGCGTCTCTATCTTCAACGTTGACTCTCGAGTGTTGTGCGCATTATTTAGACTGGCTACCATTCATTCCGATCTTCGACTCGGAGGTCTTGTGACGAGAGGTAGAAGTCGTTCGGGACTACTAACGTTATAGGAACTCTTGAATAACCAGCTGAGTCGACGCCAGCCTATCCGCGTTCGTTTGCTTCATATCGGTCGAACATGGCCGCAGGGTAAATTTTTCTTGAATAACAAGATGATCATCTTAGGTCTGCATGCGCCAGCCAGTCTCCCAGAGAAAAATCCCAAGGGTTTTCAAAGCCGTTGAAGGAGGAACTTGGTAGACGGGTAAGCACAACAGGAATTGCAGCGGGGAGAGGCAGGGAGGTTCGATGAACATTGTCAATGGGAAACTGGCAGTTGCCATCAGATCACGCCGGGGTACTTCCGAAGCGACCACTTTCAACCTTGACCATGTCCGTTGAAAATGTATCCACCGACCCCGCCTCCTGCCTTCCCGCTTTCACTCCTGGATCGCCGTTCGATGGACGGCCACCCACGGCCGGGGATGTGATCCTCCGGTCTTCCGATGGTGTCGACTTTCGAGTACACCAGGTCGTCATGTCCTTGGCCTCACCCATATTTGCGACCATGTTCGCTCTCCCTCAACCAGAGGAAGAGGCTGAACCGGTCCTGATGGCTGAATCGGCAGTCGCTCTTGACCGTATGTTACGCTTCTGGTACCCTGGTACCGAACCGCCGGCCATAGACACCCTGGATGAGTTACAAAGAGTCGTCGAAATCCTGGTCTCCAAGTACGAGGTGCAATCCGCAGTATATACTGCAAAATCGTACATCCGGAATTACCTCGAGACGCAGCCAGTGGCCGTGTTTGCCTTCGCCTGTACGCAAGGTTGGGAGGACGTCGCCCAGGCCGCTGCAAGGGAGTCTCTGAAACATCCCATCCGCGTGTTTGATGATGATGCTACGACGGGGCTTAAACAAATAACGGGAGAATCATACCACCGGCTCCTGCAATACCACTATCGCTGCGGCATTGCCGCCAAGGGCACTACCAACTCCCTACGCTGGGTGCCCGCAACGGCAACAAAAACCCTTGTGTGGTTCACTTGTAGGAACTGTGCGGATTACACTCTCGACTGGTACCTTTCTGACGGCGCCGCATACTCAACAAGGGTGTGGTTCATAAATTATCTGACCAGTGTCGGGGCGGAGCTGAGCGCGACACCTGGAATTAGTCCCGCCGACCACGAATTGCTGCAACCGGCGCTGAAGGAGGCGAGCAAATGTAGTGTGTGTCGCGAGCAAGTACACGAACAGTTGTTGAACTGGGTCTCGACGGACTTGTTGACGCAGATCCAGGCGGCAATTAATGAGGTGAGAATATATGTACCCAAGGATATCCCTCTAGTCCCTAATCCCTCGCTAGGTTCAACTAAAATTCACCTGAAGTTTTTAAGCCTCCGGAGGCGATTGGCACAGAACCAGCACAGCGACCTGTATCCCTGACATTAATTTCATTCTGCCCTCCGCTAGTCTGTTGATTGAGCAATTTTGCAACCCGCAGCAAGGACCCATATTCTGCGCATCTTTCATTCAATCTGAGACCGTATGTTGAGGGCCAGCATATGCAGTCACGATCCGAAGCCAACACGGACCGCTAAAACATGGAAAAAAAACATTTGCTTCAAGCTCCGCGCCCAACTTCAACTGCGAGAAAATGATCAAATCGCTGACGTTGGGCGGCCGGTTTCTTCAATCACGAACTCCCGCCTGGGGACTGTTGAACAACGCGTTGCACGGACGGTTACGGATATACGTCAGCGCTCGTTCCTAACCGACCCGCCGCGGCAATTGTTGGGGCGCCGAGGGACGACCACGCTGAACCCGTCAAGACGCCTGAAGTATAAATAAAAATGTTCAATACTCAATTATGCATCACAAGGATCGCTCTTTTGCCCATTTCGCACCGGCCCCAAAAATGGTTTCTCACCGCTTGGCAAACTTCTCGCTTTAGCAGTAGTTCAGCTATGAAGCACCATATATTATGTGAGGTTGATAAACTTTATGATATTTCCCACGGTTCGATTTTCTCAACCATAAATCGGACGAATACCGTAAGCAGACAAATGATAGTGTTAGATACAATTGGCAGCTGGTTTGAACAGCAAAAGTTAGTCCTGGTTAGATGGATCTCGAAGCGAATATTATGCTTGCTTGTGAAGGTCAACGGTGACAAGTTAACGACTTGTGTAGTCTCTCGTCGTTAACAGACCCTTCAACACTAATACCTCCTCGGTAAATTATATCTCTATTGCGGCAGTGGGCTGAGAAGCGTTCCATTGTGCAGAAAAAAACTTGGCCAAAGAGAATTCTAATTATGCGGTAAATCGTGCTAAATGTCGCCCGACAATCGATCCAGTGGATACGCGACTATTCAAAGATGGTATGCCAGTAATGCTAAGCCAACCGCAACACCAAAGATCGAAGCCGATGTTTTCTGCGCCGAACCAGGCTTTTCACTGGGCTGAGGTGCAGACGAAGAGGAACCTCCTGTGCCGCTGGGAGCAGCAGTAGTCGCGGCGACGTCGAGGATAATCGACACCGCAAACACAGTTGTCGTTATTGGCTTCGAACTGACGGGATCCACGTCAGAACAATGGCATTCCCTCCATTAAGTGCGCAATCATAGCCGGTTATAAGTGTTGTCGGCCGCATTGATGTGCGAAAGCGTAAAGAAAGCGTGGTCGGAGCCTTGGACTAAAGTAGCTGTGGACCGCCATCGGTCTGTCGGAAAAATGGTAAATAGCTTGCAACGGTCTGAGTCTACTTGAGACCTTGAGATGGCTTCCGACGGCTTCGAAGGCGTGGCGGAGCGGCTCACAGGGTGTCCCAGACCGTTGCAAGGTACATGCGAACCCCGGCAACCTTGAGGGACCTTAAAACCAGTCAGAAGGGGCTTCACTTGAGCACCATGTGGAAGAGACAAGAGGTCGAAGAGTGAGGTGAAGGACTTGGTACAGACGCATCACGAGTAGATTGTGGCTGTGCTCGATAATCAATCCTAGTTTCCGCCACTTCGCTCTTCACACGACGACGCAAAGATTTTTCCCTTACCAACCCTAAGCCGCACCAACACATTCATGTATCCCGCCCTCAAACATGGTGCGCTCCACGGCAAAAAAATCTTGACGTCGTACGTAAACCGGCAATACTCCACGCTATGGCGCCGTTAGCAACGGTCGGGTGCCATGAGCTCCACCCGGGGGAGCGTACGGCAGCATCTTGTCAGTGAGGTGGAGCGAGTGATGTCACCCACTATATCAGCCGACAGTGAGTGACGCCGTGACTCCACCACTTTGGTTTCGAACCACTACTATCCCACACTCCCTGCAATCCCCTCGCCGCCCCCTCGCTGCCCGTTGGTCGTGACAGTATCAAGTATGTGATCCTCGCAGCTGCGGTCTAGTGGTCGATCTTTGCATGGTTCAGGTATGCTTTTTACCTCCACCGTCTTGTCTTACTAACTCAAGCTCGTCTACTTACATCTAGGCACCCCTGCCTCCTTTCTTGCCGCCATCATCTAACACTACACGTGCAGGTATGTTTACCTCCAGTTGTTGTCAACGGTCCGTTCTTAAAGTTCTTGCATGTGTGTAAAGAGTTTCCTCCTTGCATACCCTACTGACTTAATTCAGAATCTATTCATTTCTGGCCGCTGCCCACTACAGCTACATCGTAGTTCGAAGTAGTGGTAGTAGTATTGATTAATATATTCATTTTGACGGTTTTTTGTGGTGCCTGGTATGAACATTTGAGCTGAGCAAGGGCGCGTTGTTGAGAGTAGAATGCTGGGCTTATGAAACCTTGAGTGTTACTGGAAGGTCGGCTGTCACCCGAGCGCCTTGAGAGAGCCTGGGAGTCACGGCATGGCTTGGAAGATGTTACGGATTCTTACCTGTGTGCTGCAAGCCACTTAAAACCATATGACCTTGCAGCATCTTGCAAACGCGTCCCAGGGGCGTTTCAAGCTGATTCAAGATTTCCGACATCAGCAAGATTAGGGACAAGTTGGACCTCAGAACTACATACCGGTTACGACTCGGTGTTACCCTCGTGTACGACATATGTAGTTCTCCCTTGGCGAGTCTACACCAACAATGTCAGTTGAAAAAGCAGTCGACGCCGGAAATGGAGCGGCGAGAGTGACGAGTGCTGGTGAAGCTGCAACGACTGAACTTTAAGATTAGTTTCGATTTTTTCCAGCGCATTTAGGGACCGACATCTTGTGGCGCCAACAGTTAAAGCCAATATGCGAAGAACGGTTCCGACCATGTTTCGATTGAATGGACTTGGAGGGATAATAGACGACGAACGAGGTGCTGATTTTCCGGGGGTGTTTGTGTGTCTCTTATACTGAACCTCTATTAATCGTGTATTATTCACAAAAACGGGTCCCCTGCGGGTGCCCCCAAAATGCGTTTCATGTCCGATCAATTGGCGCATCAATGAACTATGAAGAAGTAGTTTCCGTTTGCGGAACGGCGTATTGCCGCGTACAGCATCCACTTCATCAAAAATGGTTAGTGGAGGTATGTTCCCAATATGAGGGCAGAAGAACTGCGAGAAAAGTGCTTTAGCAAGCGTTTCCGATACTGCTCTGCTCTATTCGCAACTAGCAAACACTTTTTCTTTTGGTTTTATTTTGAGTACATGAAAAGTTTCAGGCTTCGTTCAACCCCCAGGAGGTTTCAGCTGGTTTCAGGCTTCAGTGTGCACGAATTGCGACACTGTCCGTTGATGGTGGGCTCTTTTCAGGCACTCGAAACCTCAGGCTGTATGCAGAGGACATAAATTTTAAGATGAAAGTAATAATGTAATTATGTGGCGTCCTGGAGACTAAGAAGCACTGACAATTTACCGCGCCTCGGCAGGCCTCAGCACCCCGCGAAGCTCTGGACCTGTGCTGGCCTGTGATTAACGAAAAATGCTTCGATGGTCGATCGCGGATTCAGCATGCCGATGTTCAAACAAATTGCCCACTCACCGACGAAGGCAGGTGAGCTCCTGAACTGGGAGACACTTGCTGCGGCCTTCCTCGACGTCCCTAGTCCTAAGTTGATCCTGGGTAAGAGTTGCGTTACAATAAGTTAAAACCAAGTCCAAATCTAGTTAAACGGCTTAGTTAAGTTGATATTCAACCTTGGTTTAAGTTGAACCGTGTCAATTCTAGCCGTCCAAGTGTAATCAACATGAATCTCAGATAAGTGCTGTTTGTTCGTACATACAGCATGTCGATGTTCGATAAACCTAGACAGACGCGTCGATTACAACCATCATCTGCAGAAGCTGTGAACTAGCTGTGCTCATCTAGGTACCATCCAGAAATGGTTTGTCCCGTTCGATTAATCATTTTAATCGAAGCGGTGGTCGCCTAGTCTCTTATAAACAGATGCTATAACTATAACCTCGTACCTCGGTTGTTATATCCGCTGGATGGACACTACAGCTAAGTAGTGTCAGTACCGAAGGCGCGGATCGAAATTTTCCATTTTGGGCAGTTTTTGATCCTCTGCAAAGAATTGCATGTATCTCACTCAGTCTGCACCGTTCGACTCGAAACATGGCTAGAACTTCTGGAATAATTCAAGTGCAATTAGTGATAGAGCCACTTCTGCAATAATATGTTATTTTGAGATGCTCCCGAAAACCCAGCTCCTGGAGCCAGATTTCCGTCTACAGGACTCAGATTGGGTCTAATCTGTCTGTTCTTTTCTGGGGACTGACCTATAGCGGTCTTGAAGGTTGTCATAGAGCCACATGTTGTTATATGCCTTGCTGAAAACACCTATGGTTTAGACCCATTTTGAATTGTAAATATATATTTAGCTCTAATGACGCAAACTTTCCAGCCCAATATGTGGTTTCATGCGCCCGAGACAGGACTTGTATGACCTCTATATACGTCCACACGGGTCAATCCTGGCGCCCTGCCTTACCGGAAACAAGTGTAATTCGGACACTCAGGTTGCAGTGACCACCAAGTTGCTGTTGTGCTCTTGGCAGTCTCGACGACGGAAAGCACTCCAGAGCGCATTTCGCTTTGAAATGGCCCGAGGATGGAGCAGAATGATTTATTAAAGGTGGGTTGTCGTGCGGGGGAGGCGCCATTGGGTGTTGGAGAGTCAGGGGAAGTGAAGGGGCTTGCCTGAGTTGGTCAAAGACCGACACCGTCAACAGTCCAGTCAGCTGAAACTTTTCGTGGGCACCGCAATGGCCTTAGTTGCTTTCAGCCAGACATTGACTACTTTGGTATCTGGCGGCTGCAAGAGTCGCCCCACTTGAAATGGATGAGCTACAAAGAGGAAGCGCTGACAGGTGTGGGACAATGATCATCACGGCAACTTGATGGTCACTGCACCGCGACGCGATGCGTCCTAATTACAATGCAGAGATGTCTGGCAGAATTTAAATTATGGACATGTATAGAGGTCATAGAAGGCTTGTCTCGGTGCTGGAACAGCATATTGGGCTGAAAGTTCGTGTCATTAGAGCTAAATATATTTACAATTCAAAATGGGTCTAAACCCTGGTAGGTGTTTTCAGTAAGGCATATAACAACATGTGGCTCTATGACAACCTTCAAGATCGCTATAGGTCAGTCCTCAGAGAAGAACAGACTGATTAGACCCAATCTGAGCCCTGTAGACAGAAATCTGGCTCCAGGAGCTGGGTTTCGGGAGCATCTCAAAATAACATATTATTGCAGAAGTGGCTCTATCACTAATTGCACTTGAATTATTCCAGAAGTTCTAGCCATGTTTCGAGTCGAACGGTGCAGAACTGAGTGAGATACATGCAATTCTTTGCAGAGGATCAAAAACTGCCCAAAATGGAAAATTGCCTTCGGTACTGACACTAGCTGTAATTGCGGACCTCGGTGTTTCTACGTCAACTTCGATTCCATATTGTTAGATTAGAGTCTGCCATCTCAGAGGATATCGTATGGATTCTGGCCTCCGGGGTCGCCGTATGTTCTTCTCAAACCCAACTTCACTCAAGGCTCGGCGCTCAGGCCAAATCGGGGTCAGATCAAATATCGATGGCCGATCGAAGTGCATTTCGGTGTTCAAACAAAATGCCGCAGTCACAACAAAATGCATTGTATATTGCTTGGGCAAATAAAGTAAGTCTACATCGACAGCGAGAGAGTTAAACGTGCTACATAGTACATAAAATCTTGTGCTATACCAAGTAAGATTCGCATGTTATCAAATTGCGCGCAGGAAGATCCCATAAAATACACAGCAAGAAAAGCGCCAACGACGCATTATACGTCGGTCTTCGCGCCGTCCTGCTGGCGGAACGCGGCGTTAATGTTCATCTGCGTCAAGACGTTCTGCGAGCCGGCCCGCGATGGGCTGTGTTGTCCCCGAATGCATCGGCGATTGCCCAATGCGGGGGGTGATGAGCCCAGCTCCCCCCGGCGCCGAAGATGAAAACCGCCGCTGAAGCCCTTCCATGGTATTGTATCCTATTCGACAAGGGTTAGTCGAGCGCACTGCAGTGAAAGGCATCGACTAACCAGGAACGAGCATGCTATCCCAGAACCCATTGCTGAGGATATTATCCATGGTCAATGAGCCCAAAGAGTCTTCCGCCGGGATCGGTGCCATCGTCGGTGGGAACGTCGACATGTCCGCGACAGGCCCCATCTCGCCGTTCGAACTGGAACTCGTTCAGCGTGAAGGTGCCCGCCCTGTCGCCCGCGCCAAACGGCATCGACGAGTTGCTGAACTGGGGATCTCCGGCGTCGAGAGGGCCCGGGGCCGAGCCCCGCGATACAGGCTTCGACTCCGGTGCCGGCGTCTCCAAGCGCTGGGAGATCAGCGCGCGCAGGAATTTGCTGTACAGGGCGGGGGTGTGCAGCGCATTCGCAGAGATATTCTCTAGCACGTCAGCGACATCCTTGACCAGCCGATGGTCTGCTCCTCGTTTTCGAGGAACGCCTGGAACTCGGGGCGAATCAGCTGTGGGGGAATTACGTCAACTGGTATTGAAATATAATCATGACGAGGAACTCACCTTAAGAAGACTCAATACGGCATAGGACGTCTGCACGAAGTTGGAGTCGGGCGAGTACTTCATAAAGCCGCGCGGGCCCCAGGTTGTCGCGTACGAGCACTGCGCACGCGGTGGCAGACGAATGGCATCGCGCGAAGAAGTGGCCAATGTCGAGCGGCGCGCGTTCTAACGCATTTGCAGACCAAAGGAGTTGAGTACCAACATCGTGTAGTTGAAGTAAAAAATCGAGATTGTAATTCAGGTACTCCCTAGCTGGTGATAACGGGACTAATAAAATATGAACAGTCAGGGTCAGGCTAGTCGAAGCACAAATAAAAACGTACTTTCATCGCCCTTTGCGGCTTGCCATACCGTTCCAGTGTTGCCCGCCAGGCTAGGACCTGCGTCTCGAAGGTCTTGATGACCAAGAGATAGTCACAGTTTTGGATTAGCCCGGAAGGTGTATCTGTCCCAGAGTAGAGGACATCCAAGCTGCGGGAGATGATCCGCTGCAAATCCTATTTTGGTCCGTCGGTCAATCGCCCCACGCGGGAGAAAAGAAGGAGACTACGACATAGGCAGCGAGAGCTTGGTCGGAAGCAATAGCGACTGGGGCGCGTGCCCAATTTTGGGCGTTACGAATCACGAAGCTTAATACCACGTGTAAGCGGCTAAAATAACGGCGGGAACTGAAGAACACCCACTCCTCCTTGATTGAATAGGGCTTGCCCATCTGAGCGCTGAAGCTCCGATCGAGGCAAAAACACATCATCCATGTCCGCTCCCGATTATGCACCTCATAATCACGAGCCCGACCGTCTTCGCTGTCACTCACCGGCCGAGAGCCGACTTGCGGTTGCAAATTTAGGTCAGTTAGCGATGCTAGAAGGGAAGGAAGTAGCAGTCAGCTAGCGACTCCAATGGCAGGATGAAGGAATGTATGCCTGAAATGGACGTACCGGATGCCCATTCCCAGAAGAAGCCACGTCCTGTCTTGCTCATACCGCTCGACAGCACCACATCCGTACAAGGCAAGTAAGAGGTAGGCCTGGACAATTTCAAGGGACTTGTAGCCCCGCGCGGGAACGCTGAAAGCGAGCTTCTTGGCCATCTCCGTGAGCTTGGGATGCAATTCAGGGTTGGCGTCATAGAACTTGCTTGCAATGGCACAGACTAAAGCGCATTAAGCCCGCAATCGGAGGTTCCCGGAAAATTAACATACTCGTCGTCAATAGGAACGGGGACCGTGAGCAGACCAGAGATGGGTGTGGAAATCCGGATCCAAAAGATTCGAGTGCATCTGACGGAAAAGATCAACAGAGCCCATGTGCGAAAGAAAATAAATTTACGTTGATCTGTTCAAAGAAACTGCCGCCGGTGATCGTTAGTTTGACAATGGGGAAGTAAAAGAAGACAAACATATTGAACAATGCTACGACCTCATCAGTGGTGACGAAGCTCAGCATTTCCGGCTGTACTTGTCGTTCGATCATCAGCCGTCGAAGGGGTAGTATCGAAATGGGGCCTGTAAAACGGCATTAGGTTGCTTCGACGAGAAAGTAGGGTAGTCGACAGACCAGGCTTGAAATAATTATCACTGGCAACCCCAACTTTAGTGTCCCCCGGTTGCGGCCTCACAGCGATTTGGGTGGGGTGCGAGCCATGGGCACGACGATTCGCGAGGCTGGCTTCTGCCAGGAGCCCGAGCGGATTTAAGGAGTTGTCAGGCAATGAATGAAGTTTCGGTGAGCCTGGACGATTGCGATGGAAAGAAGGTACTGGGAGGCGGTGGTGAAGGTGAACGCGCCGCTATGAGCGCAGATGTCGTCGCCGATTGCATTGTCGGTGACGGTGACCGGGAAATCATCCCTGACGCGAGGCTCGGGTTTCCTATCGAGCGCAATACCGTATCGAGCGTCCGTTCCATTTTCCGTAACGATCGCGTGAGCAATTCGTGTTTTCTGCAAATTGAGAATTAGGGAACTGTCTATAGGCGGTGGGGATAGGGTGGGTACTTTGAGGATCGCTTGCCTCGATTGGATTCTTCGAAGATGCACTCGTGATTTCCCGCGATACAGCGCTTGCAGGGCGGGCCCTTCTCGGCACCGACACACTTCATTTTGAGGCGACGACACACAGTGCATGCCCTGAAAGATGAATCAGTCGGAGGTATAGGAACAGAGAATCTAGGTACCGTGATCCGCGCGTGGGTTTGGCCTTGCCCTCTTCTTTGTCAGCCGTCGGACTCTGAGGATCATCGTCGTCATCATCCTTACGCGCCCTCTTGGAGGTTCCACTCGAGACTGCAGATCCTGGACGCTTGCCATTCGAATTTGCGGATGAAGGATACATCGGTGGAGTCCCAATCGTGTCGGAGCCCTGAGAGGAAGGGGAGGAGTAGCTGTGAGGCAGAGACAGATGTGGGGGAATGTGTTGTTGTTGGTGCTGGGGTGGATACGAGTGGTAGTAGGGCGGATAGAGCGACAGAGCAGGATCGATCGGAATAGACGGCGACGGGGGTGGTTGCATAGAATGGGACATCAAGCGTTCCTGCGGGACAGCGATATCTCCTGGTGGGCATAGGGCAGAGGGTCAGAATATGAGGAGAAGTGGTGAGGCGGAGGAGAGTAGTAAGACGGATAAGTATAGGGCGACATCGGCATTGCGCAAGTTTGAGGGGGGTATCTGAGTGTCCCTCCACGTACTTATAGCACACAGGTGCTCGAGAGAATAGGACAAGCAAGCCATTTTAAAACAAAGTAGCAATGCTCACGTGTAGACCACAGAAAAGTGGCTGAGACCCGGTTACGCGTGGAGATACTGGACGGAATTTGAAAGCTGAGAGAGAAAGGAAGGCCTGGGAACAAGAAGCAGAGAGGAATAGAGATCCCAAGTAGGAGAAACAGCCGCCACGGTCTTGCGCTCAGAATGGAATCTGATGACCCTGAGAAGCTACTGAGCCCGAGGAATAGTTTACTTGTTCTTCTGAATACGACCTATCCTTGGTCAAGCAAGTACACTGAGGAATTGGGAGAGTTTTGCTGTCAGTGTCAAGCAAGGCGGGACCCCGTGTTAGGTCAGCATGGGGTCACATGTCATTCCAGCTCTCCAACAGCGCTTACCTTTTGCTTACCTTCAATCCTCAGTCCTCTGCTGGCCCTAGATGGCAAGAAAACACTACAAGAAATAAATCGAAGCGATCTAATTAACAGCATTTGTTCTCTGAACCTCGGTCCGAATCCGAATAAGTACTTCAACCTTGGCGAACGGCAGGACCTAGCTTATCTGGAGGGCCACCATCAGATGTATCGAAAACTTCATGTGCTCTCGTGCTCACCGAGAGAACGCCATCCAGTCATTTTTTGGCACCCCCATCCTTGTCCTGGTTTATGGCCAATCAGCCTGTAAATGCGACACATCTGCATGAGCGATTGCGTGTGGGTTCTCTGCTGCGGAGGACTTTTCTGATCTATACAACCTGGGTATTTTCTTCCTTCACCGAGGAGCTTAGCAATTACCACTGGTAGGCGTTTTAAAAATATCCACCGCACTCGGTCGTGTGAACACCAAAGTCAATCACGGTGCGATATTCTTCTTCGGTCCTGGTCAAAGTAAGCACCCTTCTAAAGACCCGATCCCAGGTCTCGCGCAACACTCAGGACCACTCCACTGGCCGCCACCAGCTTCATCGATGTCACTGAGCCCAATCCACGATAACGTTTTGTACACGCGGGCCACTGTCTCTTTGGTCCTGTCGCTGATGCCCGAAACGTGGCCTGAAGCAACATATATTGCCACGTGGAATTGTGAGGAAAGTCCTCCCAGGCGCCGATTGGAGCGAATCGTATCTTGCTGAAACCCGCTCAGCGCCATTGGCTCGTTACTTTTCCCAATTGTCTAATCATACCGCATACCATCGGCGTCTTGGTGATTCGAAATATGAGTCGCCGCTCGAGCGACCCCCCCATCCATACACACTCAATTTTTTTAACGCGAATTCAGCCACCTTTGTTCCTGTCGACCAATCCGATTTCTCTCAGAGTCCCGCACTTCCTTAGCCATCTGCCAAGGGCTCCTCGATGCTACCGAGGCACTGGCTGGATGGTATTGGCCCAAATCCTAGGACCCGTCTCAGGGTAGTCTAAATCGCTTTCTAGAACGAGATCCATACCTCTTCTGGGATCAATATCTGGCCCACTCCGTCGGTTCCGCGTGAACTCAAGTCCAAAGAAGATTTAAGCAATAGTCCTCGAACAAAGAAGTTGCCCGTGTGAGTTGATCTCCTCTAATTGACTCTCCTTCCCAAATTCCTTTCTGCGGCGAGCACCACCGAGATCTGCAAGATATTTCACACAATTCATGTTATACTTGACGTATTCTCGCCCCCGTCTACTTTCCGTTGAAGCATCGTAAAAAAACAATGGCAGGCGACGATATGTCCTCTCTGTCTCGGAACCCGTCCTTCTTACGACGCGGTAATAACACCATTGCCGATCACTAGTGCCGAGGTTTAGTTGCTCTATCGAGTCCGACACCAGAACCCAAGATGTGGATAGCCGTGTGGACTGTGTCTCACAGTGGTCGCAGTGCTGACTCCTGCTATCTGCCCTTCCTATTGGTGGTGCCATCCACGCACGGCCGCTGCTTCCTGGAGTCTGCCGTTGGAATTATCCATCTACAACAATGTTACCACCACTCTGGGTTCTTAACTTTTCGTTAGTCAGCATCCTCACACTCAACTTGGTAAGTAGGTTTCTCTCCGAAACACACGCACGACGGATTGTGGCGTTCAAAAAGCCCCTTCCACGAGCACGATCCATACGTAATAGTCTATCACAGCTTTCCTGCAACATCAAGCTCTTGCAGCCGTATGGTGATAAGCGCTTTTTCTCAGGGAAATAAACGTTGCTCAAGTCATTTAGGTTCGCGGGCCGTCTAATGCCCAACCAGGGCGTTTTTGGTCTTCGGGAAACGCATGAGATGCTGATAGCATCAGGATGGTGGAATGGGAGCGCGTTCTCAATTGTTTAAATTTCTCGACAATATATAACCCTCTACGTCAGCAGGCACACCCAAGGCAAGAATTATCTGAGATGAGACTCCGCGGATCGTCTTCATAAAACAATGTGTTTCCTGAGAATCTTTGCTGCGCCGCCGACTCTCATCGCAAGCTTTCGTCGCGCCAGAATATTATTTTCGGCATGCTCGGGCTTCTTCATGCGCTTACTGATCTTGGGTGAGACCCGCGGTAAACCGGACGGCCTCTTCCGAGCAACGCCCCACACACAGTACGCTGATAGCCCTTCAGGCATATGCTCATGGAGTTCTGGTATCCTTGTCCTATTTTTGTCCACTGGCGCATCGCACCCGACCGACTCGCTTCCGTGCAACCCTATTCGAACCGCAATCTAAATAAACGAGCGTGTCACTGAGCTTCCTCTTCACCAGCGGGTCGACGGCTGCAGTTGGTTTCGGTCTTGAGCGTACCTCATAGCACCCGGGTAAACCTCTGACCGAGCTTGACTTCCTAGAATTCCACGAATGTTGATGTTGCCATATTGGGCGAAGCCTGATCATTTGCCTTGTCCGCAAGCCGACCCTGGTGTGCGCCGGTTAGATTTTTTGTCGAATTCATGTGTCGTGGTAATTTCTTCCGTATTCTAGCCGTTCGTGTTCGTGCCTACACGTGAGCGGGCTCTCGCTTTAGTGACTATTTTCAGCACTACTGCACCACCTGTAAGTTGTGTGGCTGGAATATGTTGCATCCATGTTGCAGTAGTGTTGGCAAGGTTCGGTTCGGTTCAGGTTCAGGGCCTCTCGCCCTGAACGCCGAACCTGAACGCGGCGTTCGGTTCGGGCAACCCCCGAACCTTGAACCTGAACGCGCGTTCAGGTTCAGTTCGGCGTTCGAACGCGTTCGAACCTAAGGCACTTCGGTCATCTCGGGCGGCTGGAGTCTCTCTGAAAATATCACTTCCTAAATTTTTCAGTGCTCTGGTGGTTGGAAAGGTATTTCGTATCCCTTGGCTAGTGCCGAGACGCCTGCAAATGATAAATTATCCTCGCGCAAGTTTGCTAACGGTGGAGAAACTCGTGTAGAAATCACTCACCTGACCAATTTTTAGGTTCGGCGTTCGAACGCGCCTGCTCTCCGCCAAACGCTGAACCGAACCTTCGGTTCAAGTTCAAGCATTCACTGAACCTGAACGCCGAACGCGCGTCCGGTTCAGGTTCGGTTCAGGTTCGGACCGATTTCCGAACCGAACCTTGCCACCACTAGTTGCAGCGAATCTGTTCTGAATCTCTTATGTTCGCTGCATTCCAACTGCATTCCTAATCTTTCAGGAACCATGCGCAATCAAACGTGCTTTTCTTTCGATATGATTAGCTTACCAACTGTTTGTGGTTGTCCTACAATGATTGATTAATTCGCGTCAGCTGCTGTACCTGCCTAGGTAACTGGTGGCTGCTCTCTCCGGCGCGCAGGGCAGTCGTTCAGCGTGAACTAGCCACCATGCAATCCTCTCACAGGGGCTATATATGGTGGCTAGAAGACCGCGAGAGATATGCTGGTGACAGAGAAAAATAGCCGCCAGTTGATCTGGTAGCTCTGCGCAAACTCTCTATTATCTCTGGTGTTGCGCATGGCTGGCTGCCACTTCAAGTTATTTGTGACATGACGCATCGAAAAGTTCAGAAGTTTGGAGCTTACTGGAAATATGCATGTCTTTGGCTCGATAAGGAACGGCTTTAACGGCTCCGTGAGACATGGAATCAAGTACCATGAGGCTCTGTTGCATTTTGTACAAAAACGAACCAAGAAAAACTTCAAGCTGAAGAAAGCAAGAATGGCGAAATAAATTAGATACATTGGATGTCTTGGTTAGAGACTGACAATAATGGTTCGACGACCGTATGTCTCCTCGGAGCAAGGCATCGGCCCTAGTATTGGACTGGGCCAAGTAGATGCTGTAGGTGAGATGTGAGGAACACCCTCTGGCCCCGACGCCTCTTGTGCGCCTCGAGACTCCAACGGGGTCGCGCTGCCCATGGATCATCCGGATGCGCAGACTCGGTGGACTGAACGAGATTCTTTTGGATTTTCTGGCAGCCCCCTCGGACGCGGGTTCCTCACTGGGAAGATCAAGAGTGCGGCGGATATGCAGGGTGCGCCGCATGCCATTTTATTCTCTTCTCCTCCTCGCGCTGCCTGCTGAACCCACAAACCGCATCAGGCCACCAGTACCCCATGTCAAATTTAAATTGCGGGCATTGGCCAGGGGGACGCCGGTATGGCAGCCGCGAAAATCGAGGGAAGACGATCAAGTTGTACCGTCAAGTGTGCAAAGACCAAAGCCATCCAGAGGGCGTTACCGATATTGCATTGTGGAAACACTGAAGAGAGGTCACCGATAGATTTGAATGATTGGCCGCAAAATCAGGACAAGAGGGAATGCACGACAGACGTCGCCATCCATGAAAATGAAAAATAAAAATAAAAAAGCATCGGGGAGGGGCATTTTTCGCGTTGAGAGTATCCTGCTTCCAAGAGCGACTCGGATCGGTCCGAGAAAAAAAACATGTTTTTGCCAACCTGGAGCCGAAGCAGGCGCCTCAGGCTGGTATCGGTACGCAGTAAGTATATGCACACAAGGCTTCGCAGACGCACGTTGAAGGAGTTACATTATTAGAGCAGATTGCCCAGAGAGCTTGACCGCATGGACTCGGTTCTCAGTTTGGAAAGCTGCTGACGGCAGAAGTTGCAGAACTCCCAAGTCGTGGATTCTCCTCGGGCTGTGTACGGTATTCGGGTCACGAAGAACACGCCTGAATCGACCGCAATGACTTGGGTATTAGCCGGTCCACAACTACCTGCCCCCTACCTGATCTTCATGAAAGGCGGTGACAAAATGGTGGGGCTCTAATTTTATAGTACGGCATACGAGAATCCAGGAAAGGTGGACTCGGAAATGGTCCGGGCGATAAGGAAGTGGATATGGCCGTATGCATCCTTGAATCGACGAGGTGATCATCATAGAAGCTGTCGACCGACCGACCCGAGCGGCAGAAGAGTGATGCCAGTGGGATGGCAATCTAACCCGAGAAAAGGCTGAGCGCTGAACACCAACGGGCAGTTCGGCATTTACCAGTCACGAATAATGTTCCTGAAAAATCGCAGATGAAATTGTCAAATGGAAAAATATGTTCTGCCTCAAATATTCATTGGCGGGAGAGTCGTCAATAGATCATACTACCTTGTTAACCACTCTGGGTTCCGATGAAGGTCCGCTAAGCCCGAGTCCCTTCCCAGAAACCAGACATTCTTGAGGGACATGCAGTGATAAGCTCGAAATTGGAAGTTGCAAGGCTAATGATATCACCGACAGATCTGCAGTATAGGCTTATACCACGGGTTTATTTTACTTCCCGCCAGATTGAGAGAGTCTCTGGGCCTGCCAGTGGTCAACTAAAATGTTCGACAATCAGCCGAGTCAATGCACTAGCTGAGCTATCGATTTATCCTGAGTCTTATCCGATAAGGTCAAATTCAAGACAGGCGCACTTTGATTGGTCTGGGACTCCTTTGGTTGAGGAAGAAAAGTTTAGTGGCCACATCACAGAATCTAGGTCGGAGGTTGTTGTGGAAGAAGATTGCCTAAATTAAAGCCACATGGCAAAATGATTGACACACCCGGACTCACCCGGGCCATGTTAGGACCCCTGACAATACCTTTTTGTTCCTGCTTGGGACCTCTGCAGTAATACATCCTTCCTTCCTTCCTAGGGCCCTAGGGCTCGCGCCGGACAAAATTTGACATTTTGGCTCGAAAACCTAGGTTCTGACCGGACAAAAACGGCGATTTGAGGCCGGACAACCTAGGTCCTGTCCGGACAAAAACTCGGGATCTCGTCGACATTTGGGTCGATGTCCGGGCGAAAGTTTTCACCAAATTCAGCTGGAAACAATTTCTTCACCTCAAATTCAAGTTCAACTGTGTATTCCGCATAGAAGAGTAGAAAGGATACCTATACGAGAAAATTTAGGTATTTTTTGGGTCGTGAGAGCGGAAAATTACCCTTTTGGGAAGACTGGGCTAGGTCCTGTCCGGACAAAACAACGCGATCTCGAGGAAATCTGTCCGGACAAAAATCGAGGATTTCCGGAATTTCGGGCCCTAGCCTCCAAAGGGATTGTCAGGGGTCCTGCCATGTTTGCGTCTTCCTCCACCAATTGCCGACTTTCAGTTGTTCAACTTCCGGCGAGACAGTTGGCAGCCATTTACCGCTTCGAAAATTCA